>MU270004.1:410000-805514 GCA_021432705.1 Caranx ignobilis | reverse complement strand
CTCCCCCTGATTCCTGCTCTGTACTGTGTGCCCCAGTGTTTGACGTGTGGCTGAGTGTCTCTGCTGAGTCGGGCCCGTTCAGCGTGGCTCACTTACTATTCTCACCGGGGCCCGCGGCTGTGCCAGCTGCCCCGCCCCCCTGATTCCCTGCTCTGTACAGTGTGCCCCAGTGTTTGAACGGGTGCTGAGTGTCTCTGCTGAGTCGGCCCGGTCAGCGTTGGCTCACTTACTATTCTCACCGGGGCCAGCGGCTGTGGCCAGCTGCCCCCGCCCCCCTGATTCCTGCTCTGTACAGTGTGCCCCAGTGTTTGAACGGGTGGCTGAGTGTCTCTGCTGAGTCGGGCCCGGTCAGCGTGGCTCACTTACTATTCTCACCGGGGGCCACGGCTGTGGCCAGCTGCCCCCGCCCCCCTGATTCCTGCTCTAGTACGTGTGCCCCATTGGTTTGAACGGGTGGCTGAGTGTCTCTGCTGAGTCGGCCCGGTCAGCGTGGCTCACTTACTATTCTCACCGGGGCCAGCGGCTGTGGCCAGCTGTGCCCCCACCCCCTGATTCCTGCTCTGTAGTGTGCCCCAGTGTTTGAACGGTGGGCTGAGTGTCTCCTGCTGAGTCGGCCCGGTCAGCGTGGCTCACTTACTATTCTCACCGGGGGCCAGCGGCTGTGGCCAGCTGCCCCCGCCCCCCTGATTCCTGCTCTGTACAGTGTGCCCCAGTGTTTGAACGGGTGGCTGAGTGTCTCTGCTGAGTCGGGCCCGGTCAGCGTGGCTCACTTACTATTCTCACCGGGGGCCAGCGGCTGTGGCCAGCTGCCCCGCCCCCCTGATTCCTGCTCTGTACAGTGTGCCCCAGTGTTTGAACGGGGCTGATGTCTCTGCTGAGTCCGGGCCCGGTCAGCGTGGCTCACTTACTATTCTCACGGGGGCCATCGCTGTGGCCAGCTGCCCCCGCCCCCCTGATTCCTGCTCTGTACAGTGTGCCCCATGTTTGAACGGGTGCTGAGTGTCTCTGCTGAGTCGGGCCCGGTCAGCGTGCTCACTTACTATTCTCACGGGGGCCGGCGCTGTGGCCAGCTGCCCCCGCCCCCCTGATTCCTGCTCTGTACATTGTGCCCCAGTGTTTGAACGGGTGGCTGAGTGTCTCTGCTGAGTCGGGCCCGGTCAGCGTGGCTCACTTACTATTCTCACCGGGGGCCAGCGGCTGTGGCCAGCTGCCCCCGCCCCCCTGATTCCTGCTCTGTACAGTGTGCCCCAGTGTTTAAACGGGTGTGTGGCTGAGTGCTCTGCTGATCCGGGGGAGCCCGTGTCAGCGTGGCTCACTTACTATTCTCTACCGGGGCCAGCGGCTGTGGCCACTGCCCCCGCCCCCCTGATTCCTGCTCTGTACAGTGTGCCCCAGTGTTTGAACGGGTGGCTGAGTGTCTCTGCTGAGTCGGGCCCGGTCAGCGTGGCTCACTTACTATTCTCACCGGGGGGCCAGCGGCTGTGGCCAGCTGCCCCCGCCCCCCTGATTCCTGCTCTGTACAGTGTGCCCCAGTTGGTTTTGAACGGTGGCTGAGTGTCTCTGCTGAGTCGGCCCGGTCAGCGTGGCTCACTTACTATTCTCACCGGGGGCCAGCGGCTGTGGCCAGCTGCCCCCGCCCCCCTGATTCCTGCTCTGTACAGTGTGCCCCAGTGTTTGAACGGGTGGCTGAGTGTCTCTGCTGAGTCGGGCCCGGTCAGCGTGGCTCACTTACTATTCTCACCGGGGGCCAGCGGCTGTGGCCAGCTGCCCCCGCCCCCCTGATTCCTGCTCTGTACAGTGTGCCCCAGTGTTTGAACGGGTGGCTGAGTGTCTCTGCTGAGTCGGGCCCGTCAGCGTGGCTCACTTACTATTCTCACCGGGGGCCAGCGGCTGTGGCCAGCTGCCCCCGCCCCCCTGATTCCTGCTCTGTACAGTGTGCCCCAGTGTTTGAACGGGTGGCTGAGTGTCTCTGCTGAGTCCGGGCCCGTCAGCGTGGCTCACTTACTATTCTCACCGGGGGCCAGCGCTGTGGCCAGCTGCCCCCGCCCCCCTGATTCCTGCTCTGTACAGTGTGCCCCAGTGTTTGAACGGGTGGCTGAGTGTCTCTGCTGAGTCGGGCCCGGTCAGCGTGGCTCACTTACTATTCTCACCGGGGGCCAGCGGCTGTGGCCAGCTGCCCCCGCCGCCCTGATTCCTGCTCTGTACAGTGTGCCCCAGTGTTTGAACGGGTGGCTGAGTGTCTCTGCTGAGTCCGGGCCCGGTCAGCGTGGCTCACTTACTATTCTCACCGGGGGCCAGCGGCTGTGGCAGCTGCCCCCGCCCCCCTGATTCCTGCTCTGTACAGTGTGCCCCAGTGTTTGAACGGGTGGCTGAGTGTCTCTGCTGAGTCGGTCGCCCGTCAGCGTGGCTCACTTACTATTCTCACCGGGGGCCAGCGGCTGTGGCCAGCTGCCCCCGCCCCCCTGATTCCTGCTCTGTACAGTGTGCCCCAGTGTTTGAACGGGTGGCTGAGTGTCTCTGCTGAGTCGGGCCCGGTCAGCGTGGCTCACTTACTATTCTCACCGGGGCCAGCGGCTGTGGCCAGCTGCCCCCGCCCCCCTGATTCCTGCTCTGTACAGTGTGCCCCAGTGTTTGAACGGGTGGCTGAGTGTCTCTGCTGAGTCGGGCCCGGTCAGCGTGGCTCACTTACTATTCTCACCGGGGGCCAGCGGCTGTGGCCAGCTGCCCCCGCCCCCCTGATTCCTGCTCTGTACAGTGTGCCCCAGTGTTTGAACGGGTGGCTGAGTGTCTCTGCTGAGTCCGGCCCGGTCAGCGTGGCTCACTTACTATTCTCACCGGGGCCAGCGGCTGTGGCCAGCTGCCCCCGCCCCCCTGATTCCTGCTCTGTACAGTGTGCCCCAGTGTTTGAACGGGTGGCTGAGTGTCTCTGCTGAGTCGGCCCGGTCAGCGTGGCTCACTTACTATTCTCACCGGGGGCCAGCGGCTGTGGCCAGCTGCCCCCGCCCCCCTGATTCCTGCTCTGTACAGTGTCCCCAGTGTTTGAACGGGTGGCTGAGTGTCTCTGCTGAGTCGGGCCCGGTCAGCGTGGCTCACTTACTATTCTCACCGGGGCCAGCGGCTGTGGCCAGCTGCCCCCGCCCCCCTGATTCCTGCTCTGTACAGTGTGCCCCAGTGTTTGAACGGGTGGCTGAGTGTCTCTGCTGAGTCGGGCCCGGTCAGCGTGGCTCACTTACTATTCTCACCGGGGGCCAGCGGCTGTGGCCAGCTGCCCCCGCCCCCCTGATTCCTGCTCTGTACAGTGTGCCCCAGTGTTTGAACGGGTGGCTGAGTGTCTCTGCTGAGTCGGGCCCGGTCAGCGTGGCTCACTTACTATTCTCCACCGGGGGCCAGCGGCTGTGGCCAGCTGCCCCCGCCCCCCTGATTCCTGCTCTGTACAGTGTGCCCCAGTGTTTGAACGGGTGGCTGAGTGTCTCTGCTGAGTCGGCCCGGTCAGCGTGGCTCACTTACTATTCTCACCGGGGCCAGCGGCTGTGGCCAGCTGCCCCCGCCCCCCTGATTCCTGCTCTGTACAGTGTGCCCCAGTGTTTGAACGGGTGCTGAGTGTCTCTGCTGAGTCGGGCCCGGTCAGCGTGGCTCACTTACTATTCTCACCGGGGGCCAGCGGCTGTGGCCAGCTGCCCCCGCCCCCCTGATTCCTGCTCTGTACAGTGTGCCCCAGTGTTTGAACGGGTGGCTGAGTGTCTCTGCTGAGTCGGGCCCGGTCAGCGTGGCTCACTTACTATTCTCACACCGGGGGCCAGCGGCTGTGGCCAGCTGCCCCCCCCCCCTGATTCCTGCTCTGTACAGTGTGCCCCAGTGTTTGAACGGGTGGCTGAGTGTCTCTCTGCTGAGTCGGGCCCGGTCCAGCGTGGCTCACTTACTATTCTCACCGGGGGCCAGCGGCTGTGGCCAGCTGCCCCCGCCCCCCCTGATTCCTGCTCTGTACAGTGTGCCCCAGTGTTTGAACGGGTGGCTGAGTGTCTCTGCTGAGTCGGGCCCGGTCAGCGTGGCTCACTTACTATTCTCACCGGGGGCCAGCGGCTGTGGCCAGCTGCCCCCGCCCCCCTGATTCCTGCTCTGTACAGTGTGCCCCAGTGTTTGAACGGGTGGCTGAGTGTCTCTGCTGAGTCGGGCCCGGTCAGCGTGGCTCACTTACTATTCTCACCGGGGGCCAGCGGCTGTGGCCAGCTGCCCCCGCCCCCCTGATTCCTGCTCTGTACAGTGTGCCCCAGTGTTTGAACGGGTGGCTGAGTGTCTCTGCTGAGTCGGGCCCGGTCAGCGTGGCTCACTTACTATTCTCACCGGGGGCCAGCGGCTGTGGCCAGCTGCCCCCGCCCCCCTGATTCCTGCTCTGTACAGTGTGCCCCAGTGTTTGAACGGGTGGCTGAGTGTCTCTGCTGAGTCGGGCCCGGTCAGCGTGGCTCACTTACTATTCTCACCGGGGCCAGCGGCTGTGGCCAGCTGCCCCCGCCCCCCTGATTCCTGCTCTGTACAGTGTGCCCCAGTGTTTGAACGGGTGGCTGAGTGTCTCTGCTGAGTCGGGCCGGTCAGCGTGGCTCACTTACTATTCTCCCGGGGGCCAGCGGCTGTGGCCAGCTGCCCCCGCCCCCCTGATTCCTGCTCTGTACAGTGTGCCCCAGTGTTTGAACGGGTGGCTGAGTGTCTCTGCTGAGTCGGACCGGTCAGCGTGGCTCACTTACTATTCTCACCGGGGCCAGCGGCTGTGGCCAGCTGCCCCCGCCCCCCTGATTCCTGCTCTGTACAGTGTGCCCCAGTGTTTGAACGGTGGCTGAGTGTCTCTGCTGAGTCGGGCCCGGTCAGCGTGGCTCACTTACTATTCTCACCGGGGCCAGCGGCTGTGGCCAGCTGCCCCCGCCCCCCTGATTCCTGCTCTGTACAGTGTGCCCCAGTGTTTGAACGGGTGGCTGAGTGTCTCTGCTGAGTCCGGCCCGGTCAGCGTGGCTCACTTACTATTCTCACCGGGGGCCAGCGGCTGTGGCCAGCTGCCCCGCCCCCCTGATTCCTGCTCTGTACAGTGTGCCCCAGTGTTTGAACGGTGGCTGAGTGTCTCTGCTGAGTCGGGCCCGTCAGCGTGGCTCACTTACTATTCTCACCGGGGGCCAGCGGCTGTGGCCAGCTGCCCCCGCCCCCCTGATTCCTGCTCTGTACAGTGTGCCCCAGTGTTTGAACGGGTGGCTGAGTGTCTCTGCTGAGTCGGCCCGGTCAGCGTGGCTCACTTACTATTCTCACCGGGGCCAGCGGCTGTGGCCAGCTGCCCCCGCCCCCTGATTCCTGCTCTGTACAGTGTGCCCCAGTGTTTGAACGGGTGGCTGAGTGTCTCTGCTGAGTCGGGCCCGGTCAGCGTGGCTCACTTACTATTCTCACCGGGGGCAGCGGCTGTGGCCAGCTGCCCCCGCCCCCCTGATTCCTGCTCTGTACAGTGTGCCCCAGTGTTTGAACGGGTGGCTGAGTGTCTCTGCTGAGTCGGGCCCGGTCAGCGTGGCTCACTTACTATTCTCACCGGGGCCAGCGGCTGTGGCCAGCTGCCCCCGCCCCCCTGATTCCTGCTCTGTACAGTGTGCCCCAGTGTTTGAACGGGTGGCTGAGTGTCTCTGCTGAGTCGGGCCCGGTCAGCGTGGCTCACTTACTATTCTCACCGGGGCCAGCGGCTGTGGCCAGCTGCCCCCGCCCCCCTGATTCCTGCTCTGTACAGTGTGCCCCAGTGTTTGAACGGGTGGCTGAGTGTCTCTGCTGAGTCGGGCCCGGTCAGCGTGGCTCACTTACTATTCTCACCGGGGGCCAGCGGCTGTGGCCAGCTGCCCCCGCCCCCCTGATTCCTGCTCTGTACAGTGTGCCCCAGTGTTTGAACGGGTGGCTGAGTGTCTCTGCTGAGTCGGGCCCGGTCAGCGTGGCTCACTTACTATTCTCACCGGGGGCCAGCGGCTGTGGCCAGCTGCCCCCGCCCCCCTGATTCCTGCTCTGTACAGTGTGCCCCAGTGTTTGAACGGGTGGCTGAGTGTCTCTGCTGAGTCGGGCCCGGTCAGCGTGGCTCACTTACTATTCTCACCGGGGCCAGCGGCTGTGGCCAGCTGCCCCCGCCCCCCTGATTCCTGCTCTGTACAGTGTGCCCCAGTGTTTGAACGGGTGGCTGAGTGTCTCTGCTGAGTCGGGCCCGGTCAGCGTGGCTCACTTACTATTCTCACCGGGGGCCAGCGGCTGTGGCCAGCTGCCCCCGCCCCCTGATTCCTGCTCTGTACAGTGTGCCCCAGTGTTTGAACGGGTGGCTGAGTGTCTCTGCTGAGTCGGGCCCGGTCAGCGTGGCTCACTTACTATTCTCACCGGGGCCAGCGGCTGTGGCCAGCTGCCCCCGCCCCCCTGATTCCTGCTCTGTACAGTGTGCCCCAGTGTTTGAACGGGTGGCTGAGTGTCTCTGCTGAGTCGGGCCCGGTCAGCGTGGCTCACTTACTATTCTCACCGGGGGCCAGCGGCTGTGGCCAGCTGCCCCCGCCCCCCTGATTCCTGCTCTGTACAGTGTGCCCCAGTGTTTGAACGGGTGGCTGAGTGTCCTCTGCTGAGTCCGGGCCAGCGGCCGCATGCGCGGCTGAGGTTCCCCCTGTCCGAGGTTCTGGGTTAGCCTGCTGTAGTCTCCGCGGTCCGGTCCGGCTCCCCGTAGCTATCACAGCGGTCAGCTGCACAGCTGACTAATATGGGGTGTGTGTGTGACTGATCATGCGCGGCAGAGGTCCCCTGACCATTCTGCAATGTTTTTTTCATGATAAGATCCAGGCGGAGATGAGAGTCCAAATGGACACATGATAACCAAATGGTATACTGAGACACCAAATGTGTTTTTCTCATGCATTTTTTTATCACACAAATTTGCAATATTGAACTGTTCAATTATTAAATTATGCCCATAAAGGATGGCATAACTAACCCTTTCCTCCGTCTCGACATGGCGACCGCGGACACCGCGACGTGACGTCGCCATGTTCGCGCGCTTATATTTACGAGTCTTCTGCTTCTTCATCTTGTACACATTTGCGATTGAATCAGCTAAATCTTTATTTACACTGTCCATTATAATACATCAATGTCCAGCACCCTCCCTTCAACATCCGTGTCGTACACTAACTTCAAAATAAAACCGAGGGAACGTCTCCCTCGGTTGAAACGGGGAAAACGATCACGCTTCGGACTGTAGATATTCCGTATATTCTTGTGCAAAAATAAATGAGAAACAAAATAAAATCGATACTGAATTAGCAAAACAACCGAATGAAGCCACAGATACCAAATACGCCACGTTTACCAATGTAGTAAGCCCGCGCAAGCTGAAACTGCAGAAGAGGAGCGGCTCGGGGACGCCGGCGTCCCCACGGAGTTGAAGAGGTTAAACACACCTGTGTGTTGATTACCCCTCGCATGTTCAGCAGTGGTTTGTTTACGTTACGTTACGAGGTTCATTAAGGTTTAAAGTTCTGGGGCGTGGCCTCTTTGAATGACAGACTGACTGACTCTGTATTAGCTGGGATTGAGGAGGCGGAGTCACAGCGCTGCCAAGATGGCGACAGTGGAGCAGCTTAGTCTGAGCTTCAGAAACCTGCCAGTGACGTCCATCAGTGTTTATAGTCACTTCTCATGTTTAAACACATGGATCTCTGCACATCCTGGGAAACTGCTTCAGACTTTATCTATATATATATATATATGTATGTATGTCAAATACAGACACTCAGCATCAGTCAGGCTACATATCTGTACACGTCGACGTCCTGCAGCAGCTGCAGTGAGGTGTTGGCGGCAGATACCTTCAGAGAGGCGGCAGCACCATGAGCTCCAGGCCTCGTCTGTTTGATCTGTGCTGGAGGAGTAACAGGAGCGAGTGGTGAGGAGAGATCACAAATTAACAGCTGTAATAGCAGCAGATGTTCACATGTAGCGAGCGAGCGAGCAAGCGGCTGATTCTGTTAGCGGGTGCTCTGCTGATGCTCAGATAAAGTGTGTGTGTGTGTGTGTGTGTGTGTGCAGGGCGGAGTACCCATCAACAAGTCATTTCATTCAGGATGTACACCACTGTAGGTCACAGATAAAACCAGAGGAGCAGAGCGATGCTGCTGCAGCTCATTCTCATTCTGAGCTTCACTCGCTCCTCGTCCTCGTCGTCAGCCACTAAATCTGATCTGGGTGCAGCTTTTGCCTTTTGTGCTCTGCTGCTGTAGTAAAACGCTGTCAGGTTCATCCTCGGAGCCAAAAAAAAAAGGGGCCTCGGCAGCTCTCACGCCTCGTGTCATTTCAAGTGTCCTCACAGAGGAAAACAGCTGCAGCGGCTTCTCATTCCCTCTGCAGGCAGGTGGGATATTTTTAAACCTCGAGCTCCACAGAGACGCATCGGCTGGATGTAATTAAAGAGACGTCCATGAAGCGGAGACATGAAGTGAGTCATAGAGTTTGTCCTCGGTGCACATCAGGCCTCAGTCACAGCAGCGTGTGTGTCACAGATCCACCACGTCTCAACGTCTGAGAAATAAACATCACATCACATGATGTTAAAGGAAGAGAGAAACACACTGTAACCCACATCTGCCCAGCGAGACTGTTAGCTTAGCTTAGCATAAGGACTGGAAACAGTTAGCCTAGCCATCTGCATTGACTGGTTTGTGCAAACTGTAAATGCTAATGCTAAATCAATCCTCTTAATCAGCTAAATGGGTCAAAAGTGATTAAAGTTTGTCAGAGTAGCTGCAGAAGTGACGCGTGTCTTTGTGTGTTTTCTAAAATAAAAGCGTCATATTTTGGTTTTTGCACAAACTGAGCAAGGAAACTATTAAAACACAACCTGCCAGTGTTTATATGCAGCTAATTAGTGAACCAGCGATTACATTTTTCATCCCCATGTAATTAGAAAACAATCAAACCTCATTTAGGACTCAGCTAACGCTCAGGAATTAGCATCAGCTTAAATCAAAATGGAGATGAGGTTTTCTGTTAAAGCAGCGACAGGAAGAGGAAACAGTGACACTTTGCTCTGTGCGAAAATACGTCGACGAAACACAACAGATCAAGACACAAGACGTCACAACCGACACTTTTGGATCATTAATCCTGCTGATCAAGATTTTTAATCATATTAATGTAAACCTGTAATTGTCTTTGGTGTAACGTTTGCATGTTGAATCACTGCGACCGTTACAAAACGTCATTAAAGTAACGTGATCGTGGACAAACTGCAGCTGAGCTCGTGTGTAACTGTGGATCCGATCCAGTCCAGTGACTACAGTCTGGAATAAAGATGTTTTGTGCAGCGTACACAGTTTTCTCCTCGGTTGCTGATTTGTTAGTCAAAAGCACAGACGTGTGTCCACGCTGCTCAGCCGACGGCTGACGACACATTCAAATTCAGTGGGACAAAACACACAGCAGGAAAAACAGGACGACAAGCGAGTCCTCCTTTGCAAACAGATGAATAATCATCATCAGAGAGAGCAGGTGATCTGCCTCCGGGGTTGGGGGTTGGGGGGGGGGGGGCTCGGTCGGGTGCATGGCTCCACGACACACGCCTGCAGCGTCACGTTTAAAAATAATCACATTTTAATTAAAGGCGTTCGGTGTTTGTGTGTCAGCAGATGGTCTGAACGGTGAACGTGCAGAGTCTGAGCTCAGCGGACATTTGTTGCATATTTTGGAAGGAAACAAAAAGATATTTATAACAGCAGAGATGAGCTCACTTATTATTGATTGATTGATTGACAGAAGATCAATCACCAGTTTGTCTCATGTTTGATAGAAACGTCTCAGATTCCAACACGAACATCTTTGGTTTCCTCTGGTGTTCGGTTCGGACGAGGCGAGAGGACAGTGACTGATGGTGCCAGTTCTTGTTAAACGGCCAGAATGAGTCCCGTTAAATGAGTTAGTGCAGGTATTTTTAACCCCTTGTGATCACAGCGTCCTCTGAACCATCACTGATAATCAGTCTGTCACATGTGAGGACTGTGGACTTAATATGTTGGACTGTTGGCTGGACAAATCAAGACTCTCTGCAGCACCGTTGTTGCATTTAAATGAATAATGACATTAAAAGATGAAGCATTAAATCCTGGTGAAACAGGTAAAAGTCATTGATCATTAAAAAAAGACGTGCAGGGCTGATTCTGGATCAGTGCTGGGGAGCGATGTAGACTGAAATGAAAAGGCAATCAATCTGGTGGGCTGCACAACCGGGCGGCTGCATCACAACAAACCCCACCAATCAGACGTCAGCCTCATGCCTCTCCATGGTAACAGGGGAGGTGGAGACGACGACGGAGTGAGGAGAAGAGAGAGAGAGAGAGGGAGGGAGGGAGAGGTGGATGGGGAAGAAGAAGAGGAGGAGAGAGAGAGAGAGAGAGAGGGAGAGAATCGATAGCTTCTCTTATTTCACAGTGAGGGTTTAAAAGAGAAGCTCCTTCGCAGTCGGAGGGGAGGTGGGGGGGTCGAGCCGGTGTGGATGGGCTGAGGAAGGAGCAGAGAGCAGGGATGATGATGATGATGGTGGTGGTGGTGGTGGGGTGGAGGGACGCCTGGAGCTGGGAGTCTCTGTGGGACCAGGATCTTGCGACGGCCCCTGAAAGCCTCTCGTCCCGCCAGGTGGCTCCTCCTGCCAGGTAAACATCAGATTTCCCTGCTGCTGCAAACGCCTCGTCTTCTTCTTCTTCTTCTTCTTCTTCTTCTTCTTCTGCACTGTCATGAAAAAACACAGGTGGATGAGACGACGGCAGCGACGACGTGGACCAGCTGCAGGTGGCTGTTGCTGGAGATGTGATGTGATGTGATGTGGGTTTTTTATTGATCAGGATCAGCTGACGATGAAATGTGTTGTGCAGCGAGAGCGAGGCGGCTTCTTCTTCTTCTCCTGTGTTTTGTGTGTGTGCGTGTGTGTGCAACACATGTTAAATGGTCATGTTGGGTGTTGTGATGCTGCTGCAGGAGGAAGCTGTGAAAATCAATCACTAGAGGAGGAGGAGGAGGAGGAGGAGGTGAAACACTTTGCACAGAGAAGACGTGAGGTTTAACAGCACCTTTAGGAGCTGGTTATTTTCAGCTTCTCCGTCTCTGGTTGTGTTTGTAGCGATGAGTTCGAGCGAACACAGCTGATCTCTGCAGCCCGTGTGGATTTTCCTCTGTGGATCTTCCAGCTAATTTGAATGAGAATTGAAGTACGCAACAGTACAGTGCATGACTCTTTGGAGGAAGAAGAAGAGGAGGAGGAAGGGGGGGCTGGGAGGGGGGGGTTGGATTTCATGCAACCTGGAGAAACTGTGCACATCGCTGCCTGTGTGCACGGCGGACGTCATCACATTCATTTGACACGCCAGCCTGTGTCTTCAGATGTGACTAATGCAGCTGTGGTGTGTGTTCTGTGTTTTAAATCCGTGTGTGTGTGTGTGTGTGTGTGTGTGTTTGTGTTGTGGGTATCAAAAAGCAGAG
Source organism: Caranx ignobilis (assembly GCA_021432705.1). Classification (NCBI taxonomy): domain Eukaryota; kingdom Metazoa; phylum Chordata; class Actinopteri; order Carangiformes; family Carangidae; genus Caranx; species Caranx ignobilis. The sequence continues at coordinate 794,006 of MU270004.1, read as the reverse complement.
AAATATCTCGTCGGGGGATCGCAGCACGACTCGTGTAGCTCCTCCAACCGCTGGAGGTCGACACCAGATTCATCCTGGTGCATCACACTGTGAGACGTGATGCTGCGGCTCCGTGAGCTGGAATTTGCTCGTTCGTATCAGATCACAATATGTTGCGAGGAAATTTAAAGTGTGTTTGATTTGCATGAATTAAGCAAAGGCTGAACACAAAATGACGCACAGGCAGGTTTCAGAGTGACGTCACAGTGAGACGTGCTGATGGAGAACATGTGGGATGATCAACAGGAGGAGTTTTGTTTGTTTTCTATCAGAAATGAAAGAGAGAGTGATGCTAACAGCAGAATTTGCTATCACTATGTTTTGGTCACAGCTACTTTTTTATGCTAACATGATGCTAATGCTGCTTTTCTTTTTTGCTAACATGAATGTCAACATCACTTTTCAATACTAACATGAAAGTTTTTTTGCTAGCATTACTTTCTTTATGCTAACGTTACCTTTTTTATGTTGACATTAGGGAGCTTTTCTTCATGCTAACATTAGCCTACATGTCGATGCTACCGTGTTTTTTTTTTTTAACGCCATCCGTTTTCATTTCTTCATGTGAAGCTATGTGACTTTTTAAATGTTGACATTAGTCTTTTTGAAACTGAGATTACTCTTGTTTTTCATGCTAACATTTGTTTTTGTATGACTGTTGTTTCTTCTTACATGCTAACTTTCTCATGTTGAAGCCACGCTAACATGCTATCACATGCTATAAGTTATTTTCATTCTATCCTTACTTTTTTTTTGTAAATTATAATATAACATTTCTTCGTGCTGGTGTAACTTTGTTCTTTCCAACATCAACACTGTTGTTGGTCCTGGATATAAACATAAAAGGCCTAATTCCTTGCTAACATGCGCTAAAGTTGCTAATTCATGGTTAGCTTTGCTTCTGTGTCTGATGTTGGTACATTTGGTCGTTAAGTTTTGTGTTACATACAAATGTACCTCTAACACACTCCTTATAAATCATGTGTGGTAGCGAAACATTTAGCAGCTAAAGAGATATTTCTGTCATAGTTTGTTGGGGAACGAAATGCTAAGGCTAAAAGCTAAAAGACAGTGAATGCTGACACCTTCACTATCTGTCTCCAGCATGGGACGATGCACACACACACACACACACACACACACTGACACAGAGGCTTTGAGTTTAATCTGAATGGGTGGATGGTGGTCTACGCTGTGGTGTGTTTTTCAGGGGCTCGGTTGAGCGGAGTCGGCCCCTGGGAGCCGACTGCTGGCAGACGGTGCTGTGTTTAATGGACCGGAGCTGCTTTCTCCCTCAGCGCCGGTTGCCTTGGTGGCAAATTTGGTGCAATTCAGCTCTGAGCTTTTTCGTTATTATTATTATTCCTGCCATCACAGGGCACTTTGCTAGAGGACAGCTGGCAGCCGGTCGCCCTCTTAGCGGTAGCCCATGAGACGTTTACTTTGTCTTCGGTGGCGGAGGCGAAGCTCACTGTGATTTCGGCCTCAGGAGGCGTTCAAGTTCAACCAGGAAACTGTTGAATTGTTTGAAATTTCCCAGCAGCTGCATGAACACGGCCTTTGTGATTGTGAAAATGATTGCAGCAGCAGCAGCAGCAGCAGCTGTGGGTTCCAATAAAAGCCTGATCTGCCTTCATGATCGGCGCCATGTTTTATTATTAATGCCACAATACGAGGTGAAAACTTCATCAGTTAAATGGATTAGAGAGAGAGAGAGAGAGAGAGAGAGAGAGGGCCAAGAGCTCAGTACGTGCTGTGGTTTGGTTGGCTCTGAGTGAAATTGGCCATAAGCCTGAGGGACCTTTGTTTAGGTCTGAAAGTCTTCGGTGGACTTTCCAAAGTAATTAGAGGAATCGAGCCATGTTCCCGGCCGAGAGAGAGAGAGAGAGAGAGAGAGAGATGCTAAAGAAAGCATTACATCACATCTTTGTAAAGTGCTCCGTGTTATTCTGCAAAAAGGTCACTGAAGTCCAAGTCCCAGGAGAAATATACATGTACATGTACATTCATGTCGTCTTTACATGTGATTAATCATTAATATACAGATGTTTATTATATCGGCTTTTAACTTGATCACTGTTGCTTCACTTTCACTGTGTTCTTCATCTGAACCATCCACCAACCTGTATTTTGATATTTTATCATTTTTGTATCAGTCTCCATCCCAGTTTCTGTCTTATTGATTGTTATTAACACAGAGTACGTCACACAGCAGGCATCAGGCTCAGCATCGTAACACACTGCTGCTGAAAACAAAACATCCAGTAAGTTTTGAAACATGCAGTTGGTTCGGAGACGAGGTTTAACCTCCCAGAAGTCACTTTTACTGTGCTTTGGTTTTACTTGTTTTTATGTCGGATGGTTTAAATGTGACTCGGAGCCTCGGACTCTGCTGCCAATCGACACCCACACGTCTCTGTAAACCTTAATATCTTATTAATGACTTGATGCGTTTTAAGATGGCCGCCAGTGCCCTCGGTGAAAGGAGTGAGACCATGATGACCCGTCCAGAATCAAACAGACGCTGTTGCCGGTGCTCATTATTAACGTGAAGATTCTGTGTGATTGAAATCACTCATCGATGACTTGAATTGATCAATCGACTGATCAGTTATTGGACTGATTGCTTGTACTCTCTCTCTCTCTCTGATCTCTCATCCTCTGTGGCTCCTCCAGCGATGCAGCTGCTGTGTTTTGATCTGCTGAGTCATCGCCCACGATGCTGACAGCGGCAAATCAAACAACAACAACAACAACAACAACAACAACAAATGCTCCGTCTTCATGTGTGACTCTGTCGACGTGTCAGAGTCGATTGATGACTCAGAGAGGAACAGGTCCCCAGACTGGTCGCTCACTTTATTGCGCCCAGAAAAAACATGTTAGAAAACTAATGGAGCCTCGTGTTGTGTTCAGGAACCTCTCTGAGACCGTCTTCACTGTACATCATCGACCTCCACGGTGCATCTGCTGCAGCAGCTTGACCAAACATGCATAACCTAATGATGCACAGATGGACAGACTGTGCGACACACACACACACACATACACACACACACACACATCCATGACTTTGGAGGACATTACATTGACTTCTGTTCATTTCCTGGAGACTCTGACTTCCCACCGTCCTGATCTTAATCTCACTTAAACCTTAAAACACCTTTAAAAAAAATCAAGATTTACATTATGGGGGCTTTACATGAATAATACCTACACACACACACACACACACTCTTTTCTTCTGATGTCTCCGCCCCTCCTCCGCCTCAGCATCAGATTCACAATCCGTCTTAATCTGTGTTAGATTAAGTAGCCATTGTCATGTGACCCTCCTGTGCTCGTCCCCGGTGTCTCGTCAGGTTCTGACTCGTGTCTCAGCAGCAGCAGGAGGACGAGCTTTCAACGTTTACATGATCATCATGTGTTAATGCAAATTACTTTTGATGCAACTGTTTTCTTTTTCATTGCATGTCTGTCACATTGACCTCTGACCTTTGACCCATACAGTTTCCACTCGGGTGGAGCCGTCATGTTGTTATCAGAGCTGATTGCAGTGAGGCGTTTGAGGGTAGTTACATTAGTGCAACACATGATCACTGGTAATTCCTACTGCAGTGAAGGTGTCATGGTTGTAAACAAGCAGAAACAACAGGATGGTTAAGATGGCGACCAATACGTTCAGTATGTTTTGTATATTTCTCATTACTTACTTGTTTATGTGCTCAAGAGGAGCTTTGTTTCATCATGAGTCCTCGGTGTGTGTGTGTGTGTGTGTGTGTGTGTGTGTGTGGACTGAGTCAGGATTTAGGTTGCGGGGGGATTTCTGGGATGTTGCTAGGTCAGTGGATTACCTTGTAATAGATCTGCAGGAGGGCTGGCTGGAGGTCACACACAGGATGTGTTGGATTGTGTACGGGTGGGTGGGAGAGTGGCGGCGGTGGTGGTGGTGGTGGTGGTGGGAGGGGTTTAATCCTGGTGGCTCCTCCTCCTCCTCCTCTCCTCAGGATCAGATCTACACGTTCCTCTGAAACTCTGGTTTTCTTCTTCTTCTTCTTCTTCTTCAGGTGTGAACGACAATGAGTCCCGTCCTCGCTGCTTGAAGATGCTGCTCGGGTAGCGAAGCCGACCACGAGAGAGAGGAGCGTCTACCCTCTTACACTCCACACACACACACACACACACACAGAGTTGGCTCCATTCAAACAGAACCATGCTGATCAAGGAGTATCGTATCCCCATGCCGATGAGCGTGGAGGAGTACCGCATCGCTCAGCTCTACATGATCCAGGTGAGTGTGTGTGTGTGTTGTAATGAACAGCTTCATTACAGTGTGAACCAGCTAAAGTTGAGCTGCTTCAGGACACTGGAGTTAAAACTATGACTGACTGACTGACATTAGTTTATTGAGTCTTTGTTTACATTGTGAGGATGAGACCTGAACACTCATGATGTGTTTATTGTGGAGCCTGATCAGATATGACGTGTGTTGATGTCGACTGGACGAGTTTTTCTGCTTCATTACTGTTTTTATTTGTTTCTTTTAATTATAATTCAGGAAGAAAAATCAGTTTGAAGGTCTGAAGGTTTGTTTCTGCTCGTTTAGTGTTTTGTTGTCGACCTCGTTTAATGTTAACGAGCAAAAATACACCCGATAACAATCAGTGTGTGTGTGTGTAGTATGTGTAGTGTGTGTGTGTGTGTGTGTGTGAGCAGGTCAAGGTGTCATGGTGTCACTGCTGCAGCCGGTGAAGAACACGGTTTCAGGGTCGTGGGGTCGGTGTTGTTGTGCAGACCAGATGGTTCTCCATCTGCCCATGGAGTGTGTGTGTGTGTGTGTGTGTGTGTTCATCTTATAATATTCTGCAAACACACACACACACACTCAATTATAGAAAAGAAGGTTGGTTTTGTTGATGACACACGTAAACAGTGACTCAGTGACAGATAAACACAGAGCTGTGCAGACTGACGACCCGTTATTGACAGTAGAAGAAGAAAGAGACTGAATATTGTGACTCTGAGAGGTTTCGTTGTGTCGTGACTTTGATTTTGCACAAATATCATCGTAAACTTGTGAGTTAAAAATGTTGTCGAGGTCATTGTTGGTTGAGCAGGAGGAACCTCAGACATCCTGAACATCAGGATGATATTTAACACACACACACACACACACACACACACCTCTCATATGTCGACCACCGACCACCACCCCTCCTCCCCCCTCCTCCTCTAGCTCGGCGTCACAAGCTGAGAGCCGGGTTGCCGCGGTAACCAGTGACATCAGCCGCAGCATGGCAGGGGCTGCCATCATTTGTTTGTGATATGGATGAGAGAGAGAGGGAGAGGAGGAGGAGGAGGAGGAGGAAAAGGGAGGAGGCAGACAAGATGGTTTTAGTCAGCATCGCCATGACGACATTACAGTTGGTCTGTACTCTCAGTCTGAGGAGCAGAGACACCAGTCGACACCTCACAGCTAAGAGATGAAACGCGGCCACGTCGCTTTTGAAGAAGAATCTGTTCATGTTGTTGTGTGTTTGTCGTGTGTTTGAACACATCAGTGAACGACACTGTTGTTACTTCATCAACATAAACACGACGCCCTGCTTCCACAAATAGATCCAAATGTGGATTAATCCGCTGCTGAAAATAGTCCCAAACACATAACTCTACCTGTTACTCCACCTGTGTGAAGAACGTTGAGTAAAAACTACAAACACCAGACGATTCAGTAAAACGTATAAATTTAAAGCTCCATATTTTCTTCTTCTCCTGTGTTTTATTTTGAAGGTTTGATCCATGAGGAGATCTGAAAACCATCTCAGTGTAGTTCTCCATCTCCTCTCTCAGCTTCTCTCTGGAGCTCTAGTAACAACAGGTCGGTGTCAGCCAATCAGAAGAGAGGAGGCTCTGAGCGTCTCTTCTGATTGGCTGACTGTTTTCTGACTGAGCCAATAAAAACAGAGCAGATTTCAGAATAAAACACTCAGAGAAACCAAATCCTACAAGTTGTTGGATGGTGGGTCCAGGTGGTGGGCGGGGCTTTGAGTGACAGCTTTGTTGTGACATCACAAGTGACAGGAAGTCCTGACGGCTGGTTTTAAGGCTCAGTGTCTGAATACAGGCTGTGTGCATTTCTCTGTGGACTGAGGCTTTGATACTTTCACAGTATTAATATAGAACCTAGAGCTGCTTTATAATCACACTACACATGGACGTCTACCTTTATACCGTATGGAGCTTTAAGACGCACGTCTACCTTTATACTGTATGGAGCTTTAAGACACACGTCTACCTTTATATCATATGGAGCTTTAAGACACACGTCTACCTTTATATCATATGGAGCTTTAATATTTTAACTGTTGCCACTTGTTTTTGAACTTTAATTGAATTTATTCGTGACAGTTTGAAACATGAGGCGTCGTCTGCAGCTTCTGATAACGTTTGATGCATGAGGTTCCTCTGCTGCTCCGGTAGGAACGTGAACGTATGTGTGGACCTGATGATGATGATGGGGGGGGAGGGGGAGGAGGGTCACTGGTTTATGCTAACCTTGTGGTGTCACATAAATTATTCAGGGACGACTCAGCCCGGCAGAAACGAGACCCTCGGCAAAGCCAGACCCATTTAAATTCTACAGACACAGTCGACTCGACCCGGCATCAGTCCTGCGATTGGACATGGGCCTCTGCTTTCTCTCACTTCTCCTCCTCCTCATCTCTTTCTCTTTCTCTTCCTCCTCTGTCTTTTTGCAAATCGTCCAAAGATCCTTAAAAAGTTTCTTTTTCTCTCCTTTTTTTTTTAAATCTTTGTTTCAAACAAGTTGAGGAACAATGAGTTCCTCTGACTCATCCTCCCTCTGTGTGTGTGTTTGTCGTCACACACACTCAACTTTCACATCCAAGGACATAACTCTGTGTGTGTGTGTGTTTGTGTAGTTGTATGTATGTTGTGTAAAGCCACTTTGAAAGTGAGAAGTTGAGCTGCACTTGGAGAGAGAAACGTGGTTTAGTGGAGAAAATAAAAAAGTTTAAATATAAATGAACATCAGACTGATGACGATGCAGATATACGGAGGCTCAGAGGGGCCAAACTCACAGAGATTTAATGATCACATGATCTTGGGAAAACAAAACTCAACCTGAAGCAGTTTGTCCTCTAGAGTGGACGTAGCATCTGAGTTTGTTGTGTCCGCTGGTGTGTGTGTGTGTGTTAGAGACTTGCATGCATGCCACACACACACACACACACACACACACACACCCTTCAGCAGCAGACGCAGCACCTCTGTTCTCACTTGTGCTGCACAGACAGATGTTTCTGAGTGAAGCTGTGCAGGAAGTGAACGTTACGTCACTGTGAGGCGATGCATTCACTGACTCTGCTGACTGTAGGACTGGTTCTGGTTCTGGTTCTGGTTCTGGTTCTGGTTCTGGTTCTGGTCTGAATGGGTCAGTCCAGTCCTCGGCCTCAGGTCCTCAGGTCCTGAGCGTCCCCTCGGTGCAGCAGACAGGAGGAGGCTGATCTCACCTTAATTACATTACCTGCTCCATTACAGCAATTTTCCAGCTGTTTGCCTGCTCTGACCTTCGTCACTGATATTACCTCCCTAAAGTCTCCATGAGAGAGAGAGAGAGAGAGAGAGAGAGAGAGAGAGAGAGAGGCTCCGTGTTCAGTCTGAGCTTCTCCTTCTTGACCCTGAGCTCCCTTCACTCTAACTGCTAGTAGTGGTCGCTGTCGTTTGTATTCACGCGGCGCCGTCCCCTCGACCCTCCGCCGCAGCAGCACGAGTTACAATGGAAGGAATAAAACAGCTTTTCAATCACGGTCGGCTTCTGAAGGTTCAGAGTACAGTAACTACAGTGTGACACACACACACACACACACACACACACACATGAGGTTTTAACCATTTATTAAAATACGGCGGTGTGATGATGACGTTGGACTGAAACATATTAAAGACAGTCGTGACTAAAGGAAGCATCTGCTCCATCAGCTGAGCGTGTGTGTGTGTGTGTGTGTGTGTGTGTCAACAGGTCGATGTTTTTCCTGTTAATGTGACACATGCAAAACATCATCAGTGATGCGTTTAAGGTCTGAACGTGCGGTCGTAAAAACTCACATCACTCAGATTCTTCAGACATTTTCTTCTTCACGTTCTCTGCTGGAGCAGCTGCGACTCTCTGATTTCCCTCTGGGGATCGATCAATATTCTGATTCTGATTTATTGATCTGGTTCATATCAATGAGTTACCTGTGAAACAGTGAAAATGCTCTGTGTGTTTTGTCAGTGTGAAGCTGTTACCTGGTTCCATACATTATATACAAGTGTTTTTAATCCACGTTTCCTCTTGTTTTTGGCTGAAACTCTGAATTATTTCAGTTTAAAGTCACAAATTTGCAGAAAAGAAAAAAAAACTCAGATATTTGTTTCATCACTTCATAAAGTGACATCATCAGTTCAAGGCTCATCTTTGTGTGTGACATCATCTCAGTGTCTCTGGTTATAAAACCTTTGTTGTTGTGACCGGGGTTTTAACTCATGACTGTAAATGAGCAGCGGCCTTTTTATTCTGTGTGCGTTCACGCTGAGGAGCAGCTTAATGAGACTGACTGGTATCTAAGATAATTCCCCCTCCCTGTAGATGTGTGTGGATGTGAGGTCCTGGAGGAGCTGGATATAAACTCAGACGTCTACAGTCTAAAAGCAGAGCCTCTTAAGGAGATGTAGTGTGTTTATAAACTGATGCTGTAATCCCACACTCCCTCTGTGGAGCAATAGGCTTAATACACTGCAGCTCCGTCTTACAGGGATCTAGGGGGGTGGGTGAGGGGTGGGGGGGGGTACCATCTGCTGCCTTTTATGACAGGATGCTGCTGCTGCTGCATGGGCAAAGGAGGAAAACCATTGATTTTCAGCTCCTGTGTGCAGCCGGGCCTGAAGCACCTGAACCTGAATAACTGAATAACAGAGAAACAGAGCAGAGACGGTTTAATTAGAAGAAGCTGCAGGAAGTAAAGTCTGAGTGAAACCTCTCACCCAGAGAGACGTTCAAGACGCTTCGACTTTGTTTCACTCACAAAGACAAAATGAAATCAGACTTTTTTCCAGTTTACACCTGGAAACACAGACTCCGGGGTCAGAGGTTTGCAGATCGTCCAGGACTCTGTCACATCAGTTTCAGGCTGGAAATGAGTGAGCGTGTGTTCAGCATCATGACACGGTGAGGGATCAGTGTGGAGAGAAGATCTGCAGACAGGTGTTAGCATCTGTTGATCACAGGTGCAGATATTGATCCAATATAATTAAAACTTGATGAAAACAGTCTGTTCACTTTTATTCTAACAAACTTTCTCACAGATGTGTTTTCCAGCTGTTTTCTAGAAACCGTCGTCCAGAGTAACTCATGAACGTTCGTCTCGTTGCTTTTCGCTGGTTGTGGATCAATAACCTTCTTTCTGCTGCAGGCCTCGTTTCCAAGGCGACCAGACTGTACCTGTTGTTTTCTGCGTTGATTGACACAAACACAGTGATACGTCCACATCGTTGTGTCGTCATGGAAACCAGCAGTTTGTCTCTGATAAGAGATGATGAAGAGTGTTGCTTCTCTTCAGGCGCTTGAACTTCGTCGCTGCTCTCTTCTTCTGTGTTGTAGAAAAAGAGCAGGGAGGAGAGCTGCGGCGAGGGCAGCGGCGTGGAGATCCTGGAGAACAAGCCGTACGAGGACGGGCCGGGCGGCTCGGGGCAGTACACACACAAAGTCTATCACATCGGGAAACACATCCCGTCCTGGTTCTGTGCCATCCTGCCCCAGGCCGCCCTGCGGGTGGAGGAGGAGTCCTGGAACGCCTACCCCTACACCCGGACCAGGTGAGGCCGCCGCCGCCGCTGCTGCTGCTGCTGCTGCTGCTGCCGCCGCCGCCACATAGTCTCTGATGTAACAGTGGAAATCAATCAAATATTTGTGATCATTAGTTGAAACGTTTGATCTGATCGGAGACCTGTGTCCTGTGTCCTGTGTCCTCAGGTACACCTGTCCCTTTGTGGAGAAGTTCTCCATCGACATCGAGACGTATTATAAACCAGACACAGGAAACCAGGAAGTCTTCAACCTGTCGTCTGCTGAGAAGAGGCAGAGGACTGTGGGTGAGGAGCAGCACACACACACACACACACACACACACACACACACACACACACACACACACACTGGAGGCAGGTATTCACTCATTACTTTTACTCCACAGACCCCATAGACATCGTGAAGGACTACATCGCCCCTCACGAGTACCTGGTGGAAGAAGACCCCAAGCTGTACCAGTCGGTGAAGACGAAGCGCGGCCCTCTGTCTGAGGACTGGATCGAGGAGATCAACCAGAACCCGGGCCAGAACCCGGTCATGTGCGCCTACAAGCTCTGCAAGGTGGAGTTCAGATACTGGGGCATGCAGTCCAAGATCGAGCGCTTCATCCATGACGTAGGTGGGTACCGTCCCGGTGGGGGGGGCTCTCAGCTTTTACTCTGAACTGGATCCTCTGGTTCTGGTTCTGGTTCTGGTTCTGGTGCTGGTTCTGGTTCTGGAGCCATTTCCCCTCTTTGATCTTTAACTTCCTAACGTGTGAGTGGATCTTACTCTAACGGGGCTTTTATTGCTGGTTGGATGTTTTATTCATGACCTGCTGCTTGAAGGGTTTTTTTTGGGGGTGTATGTGTGTGTGTGTGTGTGTGTGTGTGTGTGTGTGTTGTGTAACCAGCTGCTGTTTGTGTTCAGTTCATCAGAAAGGGCTGCAGAGTGATCCACCCTGCTACACATCACTAGATCGATAAGAGCTGGTGTTTAAAGTCCAGAAACACAGACGTTTTGTCTCCGTCCTCAGTCCAGTGTCAGTGACTCCTCCTCGTCCTCCAGGTCTTCGTAAGGTGATGGTCCGCGCCCACCGGCAGGCGTGGTGCTGGCAGGACGAGTGGTACGGCCTGACCATCGAGGACATCAGGCAGCTGGAGCTGGAGACACAGCTGGCTCTGGCCAAGAAGATGGCCCAGTACAGCGTCAACGAGGAGGGGGGCACCGAGACCAACGGCTCCTCCGTCAGCCAGGACCAGGAGGCTGGAGCCGAGACTGTGGGATCGAACGCAGAGGCTGAAGCCGCAGGAGGAGGTGGTGGTGGAGGAGGAGGAGGAGGAGCGGGGAAGCTGGGAGACTCACTGGAGACACGGGGAGAACTCACCAAGCAGTGGTCCACGTCCTCCAGGTCGTCCAACAGGTCGTCCAAGAGAGGGGGTGAGGACCACTTCCTGTTTTACTCTCTCAGTTTGTTTGCAATCAGAAGAGAGGCTCAGAGCCTCCTCTCTTCTGATTGGCTGATACTGACCTCTTTCCTCATGGATCATCCCTTCAAATAAAACACTGTAGAAATGTAAAATCTGGAGCTTTAATCTTAAAGGACTCTCTCCACTTCCTGTTTTGGTGTGTTTGCAGGCAGCCCGTCTCATCAGAGCATCTCAGAGTGGAGGATGCAGAGCATCGCCCGCGACTCAGAGGACAGTACAGACGACGAGTTCTTTGACGCTCACGGTAAAACGATGTGTTGTTGTTGTGACATCATTAGAAACAGCCCACTTTGTATTTCACCAAGCTGCAGGCAGGACAAACAAGCTGTTTGGTAGTTGGTATAGTTTGGTTTCCTGCTCCTGCCTGTATCTGTAGCAACAGGCCCCGCCCACTCAGAGGAGCGTCTTAAAGGGACAGTCGTCTTTTTCTCAGTCAGACCTTGTTGTCACATCAAAGGTTTCTGTGTGTGTGTGTGTGTGTGTGTGTGCTGCAGATTTTCTCCGACAACGAGGAGATGTTTGCGAAGGAGATCACAAGTGGAGCTCCAACGACCTGATGGACAAGATAGAGACGATAGAGGTGGACGAAGCTCAAGGTAAAACACATCACATCAGGTCACATCAGGTCACGTCTTCACGCTCACGCTGTTCACATCTGGATGAAGTAATGAGTGAACCTCGTCGTTTCCACAGAGACTTTGTACCAGGAGTCTGGCGGGGAGTTCGCTGTGATGAGTAACGAGGAGACGCAGATGGAGGTAGAGTTTCTCCTCCTCCGTTTTCTCATTTCATTTGCCGACGACTTTAATTAAAAAGCTCGTAGATAAAAAAGTCGCTAAATTAGCTTTCAATCATCCTGCTGCTGCCGCAGCGACGTTACGGCTTCAGTGCGGTGCAGGTGGAAATGAGGAGTGATTTATAAACAGGATTAATCAGCTGATCTATAATGTGATCAGTGGGTTTATTTTTATGTGATCAATGATGGAACCAGCTGTTAAATCACTGACAAACTGCTTCATTAGATGGTTTATAAACTGTGTGTGTGAGACGCAGCACATCTGTCAATGTCTGTATGTTTCTATCTGATCATCTTATTGGTGATTGATTGGTTTTCTGTTGATTGTCTAGTAAACCTACTTCTAGTGTTTCCCTGCTCGTCCTCCCTCTGTGCTCTTCTCTTCTCTCCTCCTCTTCCTCCTCCTCCTCTTGTATTCACTCGCTCCTTCGTCTTCGTTAACCTCTCCTCTCCTCTGTCCTGTCTCTGTCTCCTCCTCCTCCTCCTCGTCATTGTCTCACCTGCAGGACTGTTCGTCTCAGCAGTGTCTCCAGCCGTCCAAGATTCACGTCCTCGTCCTCGTCCTGCACGGAGGGAACATCCTGGACACCGGCTCCGGTGCACATACATGTTCTAAACAGTGATTTAATATGTGTTTTATGTTAATATATTTATACCGTATAAAAACCTTTAGTTAAGTTCGTGGAGTCGAGGCTCTCGAAAGTTAAAAAGCGATCACTGATCAATAATCCTGCACATGCTGTTGTTGTGTGTGCGCAGGTGAGCAGAACAACAAACAGGGAGACGTTAACACACTGAGCGGCGCCTTTGAGACCGTGATGAGGGTTCACTACCCCTCAGCGCTGGGACGCATCGCCATCCGGATGGTCCCGTGTCCCGCCGTGTGCGTGGACGCCTTCTCCCTCGTGTCCAAGTGAGTGTTCACTAGGGTTTAAAGGTCACACACAGGTGATGTCAGGTGATGACAGGTGATGACCTCGTCCTCTCTGCTCCACAGCCTGAGCCCCTACAGCTACGATGAGAGCTGCCTGTCCAGCAGTCAGGACCACATCCCTCTGGCCGCCCTGCCGCTCCTGGCCACCTCGGCGCCGCAATACCAGGACGCCGTGGCAACCGTCATCCTACGAGCCAATCAGGTGTACAGTGACTTCATCAAGTCTTTAGAGGGAGCGACTTTTAACGGACAGGTGAGTGTGTCACACCTGAGGGGGCGGGGCTTGGGCCTCAGGGTCATGTCCAGTCAGGTGATGCTGATTCACCTGTGTGTGTGTGTGTGTGTGTGTTGCAGGTGTGTGTTATCGGCGACTGTGTCGGGGGGATCCTGGGCTTCGACGCTCTGTGCAGCAGCTCGGTGACGGTGTCAGAGAGTCAGAACAGCAGCAGACGGGGCAGCGCCATCAGCGTTCAGGTATCGACGGCAACAGCAGCAACATCAACACAGCAGCTCGGTCTCTGCTCTCTGTTGCCATGGCAACAAGTGCCCCAGGGGCAGAATCAGCAGACACGTTATTAACATGTATGTTTCAGTAGTTGCTGCTTCATTTTGTATTGAATCAACAAAGTGAACCTGAAGGTGGCGCTGCAGGAAACATCATGGTAGTCAGTAGGATTCATCCTCTGGGGACCACGAGAGTCTCATATTAAACCTCAGAGCCGTGTAACTCTAGTTACCATGACAACCTGAGCATCCCCGTCTCCTGCAGGACACCGACCTCCTGTCTCCGGGCATCGTCATAAACAGCGTCTCTCCGTCGTCGTCGCCGTCCCTCGAAGGAAGCCGTCACCTCAGCCGCAGCAACATCGACATCCCTCGCTGCTCGGGCCCCGACGACCCCAAGAAGCAGTTGCCGCGGAAACGCAGCGACTCGTCCACGTACGAGCTGGACACCATCAAACACCACCAGGCCTTCCTGTCCAGGTGGGACAACAGACAGGGACGTGGACGTGTCAAGTCTTTCTTTGGTTTCACAGTCTGACCTCTGCACCGTCTTTGTTTTATTTTCCCGTTCAGCCTCCACTCCAGCGTCCTCCACGCCGAGCCCGGCTCGCGGCGCTCCAGCAACAGCACCATGTTGGAGGGAGGCTCGTTGGGGAAGTTTGACTTTGAGGTGACAGACTTCTTCCTGTTCGGCTCTCCTCTGGGGCTGGTGCTGGCGCTCAGGAAGACGGTGGTGCCCTCGTTAGACGGTGAGAAACTTCTCCTCCCTTTGTTGCTCAGCTTCCTCCTTTTTATTTGTTTATTTGTAGCTTCTGATGATTCTTCCTCTGTGGGACAAAAATGTCTCCAGCAGGTGTCAGGGGTCAAAGGTCGCGTCTCTCGTCTCAAAGGCTGAAGAAGTTTTGGCCTCAACATGTGAAAGAAAAAAAAAAAAAAAAACCTCCATGAGAACAAGACGTCAGATCTGTGATTAAAGACGTGGAGAGTCGAATGTGACTGAAGCTCAGCTCCTCCAGGGGTTTGAAGGAGAAAGGTCAATGACCTGCAGCTGTGTCAGGGGTCAACATCTGGACCGACGGCCAATCAGACTCGATTAGAGCTGTTCACAGAGAGTCGGATGTTTATCCTTAGAGAGAGTCAGCAGAAAGTAGAAAACCCGATACAGTGTGTGAGTTAAAGTGACACACACACACACAGTGTTAACGCCTGCTGTGTTGGCTCCTCCCCCTCCTCTCCAGTCTCCGCCCTGCGTCCGGCCTGTCAGCAGGTTTACAACCTCTTCCACCCAGCCGACCCGTCGGCCTCACGCCTGGAGCCGCTCCTGGACAAGAGGTTCCACCTGCTGCCTCCGTTCAGCGTCCCCCGCTATCAGCGCTTCCCTCTGGGTGACGGACACTCGGCTCTCCTGGGTGAGAGCCCCCTCCACCCACAATGCATCACTGCTCCTCCTACACGCTACTTTAACCTTTGACGTCTCTTGTCTCTCTCCTAGTTGAGACGGTGCAGAGTAACCCTCAGCTTCTGAGCGAGTCCAGCGGCGCAGCGCCTCCTCAGCGCTGCCAGGAAACCACCATCAACGAGACCTCCATCCCGGTGCCCGTCCTCAACTGGCCGGCGCCGCAGCTCCCCCCAGAGAGTGAGCTGCCGGCTTCTGTTAAGCAGAAACCTCAGGGTCATTATTTACAGTCTGACTCTGACTCCTCCCTCTTCCTGCAGCCGATGCTCTTCACTCACAAATCTTCGTCGACGGCCAGTTCCCATCCTCCACCTCCCCGGGCGTCCCTCACCTCCGCTTCACCCGCAGGGCGAGCGAGGCCAGCATCGCCAGCCAGGTGTCCGGCCTGGCCGACTCCTACACCGCCTCCAACATCGCCACCAGTAAGTCCACACCTCACTTCCTGTGTGTGTGTGTGTGTGTGTGATGTTCGTTTTGGTCTCCATGGTGACTGTTGATGTGTTGATGATGCTGTCGTCTCCTCCCTCCAAACGTCCCCCCAGCAGCTCACAAACTGGGCCCCAGTAAACGGTCCAGTCTGCTGTCCCACCTGGCTCTGCCCTACAATAGGTTTGCCCCCCGGAGCCCCTCCCCCTACCTACGCAGGAAAATGCGTCAGGTGTTTCCGAGGCTCAACGGCGTGGAATCTGAGCCCAGCTCGGACATGACCTCAGACATGACCTCTGATCTCACCGATGTCACGTCTGACATCACAGACATCAGCTCGGCGCCCCCGTCGCCCGGGGTGCTGAAGAACATAGAGCAAGGTACCCTGGGAGCTGTAATAGTGTGAGGACATGAGGGAAGGAGGCCAGGCTCCGCCCCCCTCATTCCCTGAGCTTTCTCCTTCCTCCTCTGGCCTAGTCTTCCTCACTCGTCCTGTTTCCAAACATCACGCGACAGCCGTGACGTCTGAGCTGCTTCCTCCTCCTAGTGAAACCCCTCAGACTAGTCGCACTTCGACGCTGCGGATGCTCCGGCTCTTTAACTCACCCCTGTGTCTCTCCTCCTGCTGCAGTTGCCTCCCGGTGGTGGGGCAGTAAGAGGATGGACTACGCCCTGTACTGTCCCGACGCCCTGACAGCGTTTCCCACCGTGGCGCTGCCTCATCTCTTCCACGCCTCCTACTGGGAGTCCACAGACGTCGTCTCCTTCCTGCTCAGACAGGTGAACGCCATGTGTCCTCCTCGGTCAAAACTTACCTGATCTGTTTGATTGTTCTGTAAAACATGTTTTTCCTCTCCAGGTGATGAGACATGAGAACTCCAGTATCTTGGAGCTGGATGGTAAAGAGGTGTCTGAATTCACGCCGTCCAAACCTCGTGAGAAGTGGCTCCGCAAGAGGACCCACGTTAAAATCAGAGTAAGATCTCACTTATCAAAAACCGTAGAGAGTCAGGAAGACTGGAGCCTGGGAGGCAGAACCCAGGGAAAATAAAACCTACACATGAACATTTTGAAGCTGGAGAGAATAAATGAAACCAAAGTGAAAACATGAGTTTCTGATTTCCTGTTTTCCAGAATGTGACGGCAAACCATCGTGTGAATGACGCCGTGTTCACGGAGGACGGAGTCCAGATGGTGACGGGACGTTTCATGTACGGCCCTCTGGACATGGTTACCCTCACTGGAGAGAAGGTAATAACACATTCAGCTGTGCCGCGCGCGACCAAAAAAAGACGAGTTATGTAACGGCGTCACCATCTGTGTCACCGAGGTCGTTCAGCAGCACAAGTGTCATACTGAGAAACATCTTTGTGTGTTTTTCTCTGTTTCAGATCGACATCCACATCATGACCCAGCCGCCCTCTGGAGAGTGGGTGTACTTTGATACGGAGCTCACCAACAGCAGCGGACGTGTCTCTTATGTAATCCCAGAGAACAAAAGGCTGGGTATCGGTGTGTATCCTGTCAAAATGGTGGTCAGGTATGAAAAGTTATTGTTATATCACATTTTAAAAACAGCTGGTTATCATTATACTCAGTGCTGTAACGTTTTATTTTAGGTTTGTTGTTGCTCTACATACAAACATGATGCAGATTTTTTCCATCTTCCTCTCGTTACCAGGGGCGACCACACCTCTGCAGACAGCTATCTCACTATTTTACCACGGGGAACCGAGTTTGTTGTTTTCAGTATCGACGGCTCATTTGCTGCCAGTGTGTCCATCATGGGCAGCGACCCGAAGGTTCGAGCTGGAGCCGTGGATGTGGTGAGGTGAGTGTGACAAAAAAAGAGGCTACTAGCACCTTATAAATCCACTTCATAAATTAGGTGTCCCTCAGGGAAGCTTCCTGGGCCTGGTTCTTTTTCTCTGTTATGCAGACGATAGACGACTGTTATAACTCTGTTCCCCACACGACTCCATTTCTTTTATAACTGTCTTATTGATATCAGTTGATTTAGTATCAAAGATCTGAGATCATTTAACTCTTTAAAGTCTTTAAAGATCGATCTTTTTATATAGCTTCACATTTTTTATCTCGTTTGTCTGCATCTCTACATGAAACACGCTGCACAAACTTACTTATTATAACTCTTAATGCTCTTTCTCTTATTCATTTCAATCATTTGCAGGTACTGGCAGGACCTGGGCTACTTGATAGTGTATGTTACGGGTCGTCCTGACATGCAGAAGCAGCGGGTGGTGGCCTGGCTCTCGCAGCATAACTTCCCTCACGGCATCGTCTCCTTTTGCGACGGACTGGTTCACGACCCGCTCCGACACAAGGCCAACTTCCTCAAAACCCTCATCAACGAGGTAACAGAGGCAGATGTTGAAGTAGTGTTATAATGAAATGCTACATAAGTGTCTGAAAGCTGATCTCCTGCTCTAATCCAGGCCCACATGAGGATCTTCGCAGCCTACGGCTCCACCAAGGACATCTCAGTGTACACGTCCATCGGCCTGCCGCCCTTCCACATCTACATCGTGGGGAGGCCCACAAAGAAAATGCAGCACCAGTGTCAGGTCAGGAGTAAATGTTGTCAGCAAAGGCACATCAAAATATGTCAGAGTGAGACATCACTAACACAAAACATCTGTCACTTCACGAGAACTTCAGCATTCAGAATCCCTAACAAATACGCTGCTAGTATCTTATGACTCGTCAAATTGTCAAACCTAATCTGATTGATTGTCTGTTTCTTCCAGTTCATCTCGGATGGCTACGCGTCCCACCTGTCCCAGCTCGAGTACAGCCAGAGGACCCGTCCCGCCAAATCCCCCAGCGCCCGCATGGTCCTCCGCAAAGGCAGCTTCGGCCTGGGAGCGGCCGGGGGTGAATTCCTCCGCAAGCGCAACCACATCTTTCGCACTATCTCCTCCAAGCAGCCCGGCGGGGGGGCGGGGTCGTCCTCCCCCAACCAGCCGGGCCGGACTGAGCGTACGCTGAGCCAGTGCGAGATGGAGCGGGAGCGGGGGATCGCCGCGGCAACGCAGAGGAGTATGAGCATAGCTGCCGGATGCTGGGGCCGCAGCGGGAGCACCAAGGAGGGCAGCGGCGGGCTCCTGGGCCCTAAGTGATTCACAAAAGAGCTTAAGGACCCGGGCCTGAACCACCATGATCTCTGGGCGAGGAGGAAGTGGACGGATGGCGGGGGGGGGGGGTTTGCTTTTCAGAATAAGAGATTTAGCAGATGGATCTGTCCAGGAGGAGTGGACCAACCAGGCCATGTGGGATCGAACGAACAAAAGACAGTTGTGTAGCATGACTCTTTTACAGTAATACTTTTATAGGATACATCACTATAAAAAACATAACAAGGAAGGATTAAGTGAAATATTGTAAGCCTTAAACTCATCTTGTAACACGGGACCCCCTCACACACACAAATATCTACAACACACTGTCCACTCATGAGCTCAGGACAAACTGCAGAGCCAGACGCATCTTCAAACAGTCAGACACGGGTTCCAGGCCACGACAGTTTGGCAGCCATGGTGAAAAATCAACAAACAAACAAACACACAAAAAGCCAATGACGACCTTCACCTCTGTTTCTGTCCCGTTCACAGCGATGACTGGCAACAAGTACCAAGAGAAAACCCTCACAATGCAAACAGAGGAAAAGTGGGAAAGAGTCAGTTCCTCTGAATTACACACGGTGCACCTGTTTTACCTGTTGTGGTTTTAAAGTCAAAGAGACAAACTGGTTTTATTCAAGATGTCTGCCTCCAGCCCAGTGCAGCAGAGGAGAACAGGACCATCAGAGGAGCCACCGTCGACTGAGGGAATCATTATGATCATCATCATGTAAAGAAATATGTGAGGACATGAGTTTTAAGCGTTTTCCAAATTGCTCCTGAACATATCACATATCTGATCCTATAATGACACGAATAAGTGACGAAGGTCGTGTGAGTTTGGTCTCCACCAGCTCTTTGACTGTAGGACGTAGGTGTTCCTAATAAACTGCCAAAAGTCCTTCAATAATTTCTCCTCTGCTTCATTCATTCACCTCTGTTGTATTGATGCTGGAAGCAGATAAAACATGGATTCATTACCATTTGGATGAACTGACCCTTTAAAGATGAGCGAGCGGGCGTTGAACTCTGTTGTATCAGAGAGGAACTGTACTTCTTGTCTCAGTCGTCTTCACCACTGATGTGCTTCTTATACTTCTGTCTATAAGTCTAAATCACTCCGGTTTTCATCCCACGGTGTGTGAGACTCTGTAGTGTTTATTTCAGTGTGGCCTCTGGGCCGTCCAAGGCCTTAATACCCAACCAGACACTTTGCTCCACAGACGGACCAGGAGGCAGGAAAAAAACAGGGCATGCAGCATTTTAAAGCAACAACTGAGACTCTGTACAGTCCACAGCAACAATCCCTTTATATATTCATCTGCTTGCAATACCTCTGATCTGCCTGTTGGGGGCGGAGTTTCTGTTTCCCCACATGTGCTGCTGCTGCTGCTGCTGCTGCTGCTGGTGGACACTCCTGTGGTGTTTCCCCGGCTTTTTGCTCTTCTGTCCCCGTGTGATATGAAACAGGATGGACCCCAGTGTTTCTGCCTGTTTGATTTCAGGCCGGACTCTCTCTCTCTCTCTCTCTCTCTCTCTCTCTCTCTCTCTCTCTCTCTCTCTCTCGCTCAGTGGGGGGAGGGGGTGGGGTGGTGGTGGTGGAGGAGGCAGGATACCCAATAAACACAGACCTGAACGGGTCGGGAGTGGTTCGTTGTTGTCAGTGGAGGGAGGGAGGAAAACATCACTTTGTTGCTTCTGTCTGTTGAACTGTGTATCTGCATCCAAAGAGGACACACAGGAGGAAGGAGGAGGAGGAGGAGAAGAAGAAGAAGAAGCAGCAGCCTCACATCAACGACCCAAAAAACTATGTGCATCACATTTCCCACCTTCGCTCAGTGAAGGATCAATTCTTCAAGCCTGTCTTAAAACAGTCAGGTGCAGAAATGTGACTGAAACTGGTTTTAATGGCTGATAAACGCCACAGTTTAAAAACATCATGACACACAACCTGCATCAGTCGTTGTTTCTCTGACTCCTGCAGATGGACGGTGCCTCGTACCAGCTTCAGCTTCACAGCCAGAACAACGAGCAGGAGCCGTTACCACAGGGTTCAGTGTATAAACGTGTGCTCGCCTCATGTTTTAAGACAGACTTGAAGAACTGTGAGTGTCTCCTTTAAACCCACAGCAGCCTCTACAGTACAGTTGTACCTCCTGTTCATCTCATGTCCTGCTGTTGTTTTATGTCCAGCTTCCACACTGCACAAGAGCGAGTGTCCGTCTCCAGTCTCTGTGTGATGAGAACGTCTTCAACCCACCACAGAAGCCAAAACCATTCTCTTGATACTGTAGTTGAATCAACTGTGTAACCTCATTATTGTTTTGTTTTTGTAATGGACTGCAGTTTCCATCGTTTTTATCTCCTCTGTAGTGCACGACGCCGTTTGTTTGTTTCAGGGTGTAGCTACTGTGTGTGCAGGTGCACACGTCTGTACATTTTGTCAGGATATTGAAAATAATGCAAGTTAATGTGCCAAACATGAAGGACATTTACATGAGGGGTTTTCAAAGTCTGACGTTGAGACCACTGCGCCCCCTGCTGTCACTTTATCAGTGTTTATCTTGCGTCTAGTAGAAGAGAATGATGTTAGTTCAAGAAAACAAATTCCCATTAATCGATAACGACACATTTGTTCCATCATTTTGAGAAAATGCGTTTATTTCATGTCTTTCTCAGCTTCCGTAGTGAGTCACACAGTGGACACCGATATTTGCCCCGTTTTTTAAAGCAAGGATTTGTTGCATTTTTGGCAAAATGACGGTATTAAAGGTGAATCAAATGACCTAACCCTGACTGAGGTGTGTCTCAGAGAGGAAGCACTGGTTTCGAAGCTAACGCTGATCATTAAGCTTTTCCCGCGCTGTTAGCAAGTATCGTCATTGCACTCGACCACGTTGGTAAATGGGCCAAATCCACAACGACGAGGTGTGATCCCTTTTAAACCAGTGTCTTTGTCTCTTGTCTGTTTGAAAACCCCTTCATTTACACTGTTGAAGCTGATGTGATCTGAAGAATGGAAGCTGTAAATGTTCATGTGTTGAGTTGAGCTTTTGTTAAACAACTTGAACAGAAGAAAAGAACCTGTTTTCAAAAGCTTTTCCTTGAGGTCAGAGGTCAAGTGACTTTCTGTGATCATGGACAATAAGCTGTTTTCTTTTGCTGAATGGACTTTTTGCTGTGGGTGATGGGCTTGTGGATTCAAACACATGCCCCCCCCCCCCCCCCCCCCCCCCCCTCCCCCCCCTTCTCCCCCTCCCCCCTTTGGCCTTGACTGGCTGCTGAGTTGAATGTCTCCCCATTAGGATCCTGAGTGTGTCCAGGAGCCGTGGATATATGTCAGTGTACATACTGTAAAGATGTATATGTAGGACCTTACATGGTTGAGAGTTATTTATTTACCTACAGATCATGATGTTACTATGGAAATTTCAGGTGAAATATATTTGAAATATGTAGCATTTTTATTTTGGGCGTTCATGAATTAAGGCGATGGACCAACACAGGAAGGGTTTTTGTTTTTATTTTGTTTTTATTTGGTTTTTTGGTTTTTACCAGTGCAATATTATTGTTCTGATCACAGCCAGGCAAAATAAACCACTATCACAGCAGGGGCACAATCTACACCTATACAAGCTGTCACACCAACACACACACTCAGACACACACCTCCTGCAGTTGTGTTTCACACCTCGTGGAAACTATTTGTACTCGGGCTGCTGTCGACCTCTGCTGTCTCTTTACAACAACCGCTGAGCGTTTTATAGGACTTACTGTACCTATTTTTCAAACTGGAGTATTTTACAGAACCTTTGAAATATAAGTCCAGACTGGTTTTTCAGTCGGCGGCGGGTGCATGAAGTTAAAAAAAAAAAAAAAAAAAAGCCCATGAAGAAGCAGCTCTATTTAACAAGCTGTTGCATGTCATCCAGTCTGATTGGAAATACGTAACCTTCATGCTTAACAATAATAAACCAGTTATGTTGTCCACTATGTCCTCACTGTTTAATGACATATATGTATATATATGTACACATAAAGATTCTGCTGGTTATATTTGAGATTATTGCGATTATTGCCACTTTTGGATAAAATGTACTGGAGACCTACGTCCGCTCAGTGTTCAGTGTTAGTTACAGACACTTTACAGTGAAACATGTTGGTATCACTTTATAGTGAGGTGCCATTTATGAAAGGTTATTAATGGTTAAATGAACAGATCAATATGCCTCATTCTTGCCTCATTCTGTTTTTCTCAACTGATAAGGAACGACAGGTCTCACAGGTACGGAAGAGCATGAGGGCCAAAAGAGATTTTTTTTTTTTTTTTTTTTAATAAGACTCTGAGTTAAAAGTCAAAAATCATTTCAGAGAAAATAGTCAGGATTTTGAAGAAAAAATTCAGATTTTCAGAGAAAAAAAGTCAGATTTTTGGAGAAAAAAAACTCAGATTTTCAGAGAAAAAAAGTCAGATTTTTGGAGAAAAAAAACTCAGATTTTCAGAGAAAAAAAGTCAGATTTTCAGAAAAAAAAAAATCGGATTTTCGGAGAAAAAAAACTCAGATTTAAAAAAAAAAAAAAAAAAAAAAAAAATCAGATTTTCGGAAAAAAAATCTGATTTTCTGAGAAAAAAAGTCAGTTTTTTGAAAAAAAAAAAAAAAGATCAGATTTTCGGAGAAAAACTCAGATTTTCGAAAAAAAAAAAAATCAGATTTTCAGAGAAAAAAAATCTGATTTTCGGAGAAAAAAAAATCTGATTTTCGGAGTAAAAAACCCAGATTTTCTGAGAAAAAAAGTTAGATTTTCAAAGAAAAAAGTCAGATTTTCGGATAAAAAAATTCAGATTTTTGGAGAAAAAAGTCAGATTTTTGGAGAAAAAAGTCAAATTTTCAGAGTAAAAAAATTTGAATTTCGGAGAAAAAAAGTCAGAATTTTGGAGAAAAAAAAGTCTGATTTTCGGAGAAAAAAGTCAAATTTTCGGAGAAAAAAAGTCAGATTTTCAGAGAAAAAAAGTCAGATTTTCAGAAAAAAAAAATCAAATTTTCAGAAAAAAAAAAAAAAAAAAAATCAGATTTTTGGAAAAAAAATCAGATTTTCGAAAAAGAAAAAAATCTGATTTTCAGAGAAAAAAGTCTGATTTTTGGAGAAAAAAGTCAAATTTTCAGAGAAAAAAAATCAGAATTTTGGAGAAAAAAAGTCAGAATTTCGGAGAAAAACTGTCAGATTTTTGGAGAAAAAAAGTCGGATTTTCAGAGAAAAAGGTCAAATTTTCAGAGAAAAAAAATCAGAATTTCGGAAAAAAAAGTCCGAATTTTGGAGAAAAAAAGTCAGATTTTCGGAGAAAAAAGTCAAATTTTCGGAGAAAAAAAGTCGGATTTTCTGAGAACAAAACTCAGATTTTTGGAGAAAAAAGTTGGATTTTCAGAGAAAAAAAGTTGGATTTTCAGAGAAAAAAGTCTAATTTTGAGAAAAAAAAAAAAGTCAGATTTTTGGAGAAAAAAAATCAGAATTTCAGAGAAAAAAGTCAGATTTTCGAAGAATAAATGTCAGATTTTCGGAGAAAAAAACTCATATTTTTGGAGAAAAAAGTCAAATTTTTGGAGAAAAACAGTCGGATTTTCAGGGAAAAAAGTCAAATTTTCGGAGAAAAAAAATCAGAATTTCGGAAAAAAAGTCAGAATTTCGGAGAAAAAAAGTCAGATTTTCTGAAAAAGGTCAAGGTCAAGTTTTTAGAGAAAAAAAATCTGAATTTCTGAGAAAAAAGTCAGATTTTCGGCTAAAAAAAGTCTGATTTTTGAAGAAAAAAAGTCAGATTTTCTGAGAACAAAACTCAGATTTTCGGGGAAAAAAAATCTGAATTTTGGAGAAAAAAGTCAAATTTTTGGAGAAAAAATGTCAGATTTTCGGAGAAAAAAAGTCAGAATTTCAGAGAAAAAAAATCAGAATTTCGAAGAATAAATGTCAGATTTTCTGAGAAAAAAACTCATGTTTTTGGAGAAAAAACTCAAATTTTCAGAGGTAAAAACTCAGAATTTCAGAAAAAAACTCAGAACAAAACACAAACAACAAGTAAATTGTTTATTAACCATTAATGAACCACTGACAGCTTCTACAGCCTTTATAAAGGACGCCTTATTATAAATTGCACCAAGAGTTGATGAGATTTATCATAAGTTACAGGTTGTCATTTATCCCACAGCAGCAGGTGTTGTCCAGCTGTTAAACATCTGTACATACAGGACTGTAATAAAGCATCATAAATACTAGAGCAGTAGGTCTGTGACAACATGTAACGGTGGCAATAATTCATATATATTCTGGATATATGCAGTGTTTGAAAGTAGATCAACATGCTCAAAGTGCTATAGTGAGAAGTTTACGTTGATCCCTGTGTTTAGCATTTATGAGCATCAACAATACATGTTGTTGACAGTGTGACTCTTTTATCCACCATGACGTTGGCAAACACTGATTTAAAAAAAAAAAAAAAGAGACTCTGAGGACACAGTAGGTGCTGGTGTCTCCTAGTTCACACAGGATGTCAGACGTTTGACCTCTGACCCCGGCGCTCTCTACCATTGTCTGTACTGTGGAATAAAACTGAGTGGATGGAAACTCGATAAGACTGTGTGTGTGTGTGTGTTTGTTGTTTTCAGTTGTAGAGTGGTGAGTGAGAATAAAGCTTTTACATAAATAAATAAAAACAAGTGCAGCAACAAGAAGTAGCATTTCTTTATTATGGCAAATGAAAAAAACACTGTTTCTGTAAATGTCGTCTGGGTTCAACGGCTTGATGTCTGGGGTTATAGCGCCCTCGCCAGGTCAGCTTATGTAACGTAAGGTTATTTTTGTGCCTTAAGCTTTCCTTCTCTCAGTCAGACCTATAGTACACACAGTACAGCATCAACACACAAACACGCAGTGGCTCATCTTTACACACAAACTCAGCATGCCCTGTTCATCGAGGGGGAGGAGGGGGGCAGGAGGAAGAGGAGGAGGGAGCCTCCAGATGTCGCACAAAATGGCAACAGCTGTTTATAAAATTGGCTGTTGGTGAAGATAAGCTGCGATCGACGCTATAAAAATTCATTTAAAACAAACAATTCAATTTTTCCCCTTTTTGTTTTATTGTTTTTGTTTTGTCTGAATGAAGCAGTTGTGACGTAGCGCACACAGAAAGCTGCTAAATACACTTCACAGGAGGATGGAGAGCATCGACCGTCTGCTCTTTGGCTTTACAGGTGGACGGATGGAGGATGGGAAGAAGCAAGAAGAAGAAGAAGAAGAAGAAGAGGAGGAGGAGGAGGGCAAACACACATACAGAAGACAGAGGTCATAAAGCAGAGCTGAGCCGTCGTCTCTCTGATCACAGGTCAGTATCCGTCGTGTGTCTGTGGCGTCTATAGTGCACGAGGCCTCTTGGGGGTGATTTGTTTGCTAGCCTGCTCCTCCTCCTGCAGAGTGCAGCGGAAAGACTTGACTTTATCTGAAAGACAAGAAACAGCACAGAGAGATGAGACTGGTTACCATCTGTCCACAGGAAGCGACACGACGCGGCGCCGCTTTAACTCCTCATCAGACAGAGACTGTGCAGAGGTTTACTGCTGATCTGTCACCTGTTTGTTCTGGTGTTCAAATGTTCAAATGGTCTAAAATCATTTCACCAACACTGAAACATCAAAATCAAAACATGTCCAACATGGTTAAGTATAAATCTTCTCCATGTGTCAGTGCTGCCAAGATCAACGTGTTGGAACGTGTTCATTCGCCTGTTACCTCTCAGCTCTGTGAGGATGTCGATCTTCTGGTCCAGGATCTGCTCGAGCTGAGTTGCATAAGACTCGACGTCGTAGTCGACCTCCTCCGTCATCTCCAGGAGAACCTTCTCGTCCTCCAGCCAGCGGATCGACTCCTGTGACACACACACACACACACACACACACATCTTACACCTGCAGACTCTCAGAGCTCCGTCCACTTGGACGTGACTCAGTGTTGGTTGTGGTTCTCAGAGTGGTACCTGGAACACGGCCCGGTGGTCCTCCAGGACCTGCTCCTCCATCTCCACCAGCTGAGACACGGCTTCATGGAAGGTGAAGAGCTGCGGGGAAACCTCCTCCTCCTGAAACAGATCAGACGGAGTCAGTCCCAGACCTGGACTCTCTGAAAACCACAACTCTACCAGATCCTGCCGAGGTGAAGATTTAAGACTTTTAATGAACTTGTGACGGAGAAGCACGAGCTTGAATTATTGATGACATCATCACATCATCTTTACTGCTTTTAAACTTCTCAGCTGTAAATGACGACGACTCCTGATGGAGATATGAAGTGATTCTGTGTGTGTGTGTGTGTGTGTGTGTGTGTGTCTCACGTTCTGTTCACAGAGCAGCTTCAGGTCGTCCCTCTGTGGGGAGCTGCCCACCCCCACTGAGCCTCCAGCACCTCCAGCTGGTTGACGTGTCCCTGATGAGCGTCCAACACCGAGGCAGGATCCACAGAGAGCTCCTTCACCCTGAGGAGACAGAGGGGCTGATGGGTAATCAACGCCACTCACACACACAAACACACACACACACACACTGAGTAACTAAGTAAATAACTGATCAATTAAGTAACTGATGACGTAACTAAGTAAGTAACTAACTAAACAAGTAACTAACACTGGACAGGTAACTGTCTGAGGAACTGATCGACTAACTTAGTAACTAACACACACTCAGGTGTGTGTGTGCAGTGTGTGTTAGTGAACAGAGGCAGGTGTGAACGTCAGTGAGGTGATGAGGAACTGATGAAGGTTACAAACCTCATGCAGGTGGAAAATGAAGCCTGGAGAAAAATAAAAGATAAAAAAGAGACAAATGAACCAACGGAGGAGAAAAAAAACAACAGCTCAGACACACAGGAGTTGGACTGGGTAACTTCTGAGAGGGCGGGCAGCTGGGGGGGGGCGGCAGAGAGCAGGGGTTTATGGGTAATGTAGGTGATCTAAGAGGAACTGGACATGATGATGAAGGTGACGTAAACTCATCGTACTCGTAGGTTGGGGAGAGCTCAGAGCGACCGCCTCCCCCTCCTCCTCCTCCTCCGCTCTGAGTGAAGGGGATGTCTGAGGGACTGATCCCAAACTCCTTCACCCTGGAGACACACACACACACACACACACACACACACACACACACACACACACACCATGAAGAGGAGGCAGCAGCAGGAAGCAGGAAACACACTCAGGTGTTTTTACTGGTCCGTTCTCACCTGTTGGCGTATCTGAGTGTGTTCAGGGTGTTTTCACACGAGGCCATCCCGGGAGAGATGGTGGCGATCTGAGCAGGAAGACATGACATCATCACATCATCACACATCAGTCCAGATGTTACAGATGCTACAGGGTGTGGTCGTTGTGCTGTTTTCTCACCATGCAGGTTCTGGAGTTCTCTCCGATGAACGAGTCTCTCAGCACCTGGGTCAGCTTACTGGCTCTGAACGGAGTGTGTGGCTTGTTTCTGCCCAGAGCGCGAATACACTCCTGCAGAGAGAGAGAGAGAGAGAGAGAGAGAGAGGGGGGGGGGGAGAGAGAGAGAGAGAGAGAGAGAGAGAGAGAGATCTCCACAGTCAGTCAAACCTGAAGCCTTCTGTGTTTCGTCTGTTTGTGAGACTGAAGGATGTTGTTAACTCTGTCTGAACCCGCAGGATGTTTCCGGTCCGACCTTCAGTGCCAGCAGACTCTTGTTGATCTCGGCTCCTTCAAGGCGAGTCTGCCGGTCGGCGCTGGACGTGTCGGCCCCTCGCTCGTTCCCCGCCAGGTCGATGAGGGAGAACTTCCCGTGCATCTTCCCCCGGCGGCGCAGGATGATCTGGAACACGGCGTGGCTGCGGGAGGAGTGTGCGTTGGCTGAGGTCTGGCCGGACGTCCGGCAGCTGTTCCCCACCTCGATGAGTTTGAGGACGTCCTCGGTGCACTTGACCTCGCGCTCCTGCAGCCCCACCACCTGCACCTGCTGCTTCCCGTCCTCCAGGACCCGCAGCTTGGCTTTACGGTTCAGGAGGTCAAACACCTGGGAGGATCACCACAAACTCACATGTTGATCCAACTCAACTGTTAAAAACAAGCTTGGTGAAAACGACTGATCTCACCTTCCCGCTGTAAATCTCGAAGAAGGTGGCGAACACCTGCAGATCCAGCTTCTTGTAGTTCGGCTTCTTCAACATGAGGAAAACGTCTCTGGCTGCGCAGAGAAAAGAAACAGAGCGAGATCAGTCACCAGTGAGAAACAGCAGAGGAGACGGAGGTGGAGAGGAGGACGCTGACCGGACAGAGCGTAGATCCCTTTAGAACAGTCCTGGTTCTTCCCAGAGAAGTCTCCACCCATCGTCTGCAGAGGGGGAGGAGTCAACAGTTAGGACGGGAAACAGGAAGTAAAGAGAAGAAAGTACGCTGCACCTGCTCAGGTTCTAATATTGATTTGTCTGTTTCAATGTCAATAAAGATAAAAAAACCAAACTCACGTGTGTTTTCCCACTTCCTGTTTGTCCGTAAGCGAAGCACGTGGCCATCCCCCTCTCAAAGATGGTCTCCACCAGAGGCTGAGCCGTGAACCTGGGGGCGGAGTGAAGTTTTACATGAGGAGGAGGAAGAAGAAGAAGAGGATGATGATGATGATGATGATGAGGTGGTTACCTGTAAACCATCTCGTTGGTGGAGTTCTCGTCGAAGGCGTAGTCGAAGCGGAACGTCTGGTTCTCCAGGTAACGCGTCAGGTCGACCTTCTGCTTGGGCTCGTGCACCATGACCACGTCCTTACTGGGGATGGTGATGACGTCCAGGTCCTTGACTGACAGCTCTGAACACACACACACACACACACAGGTTTGTGTTTGTGTGACAGCTCTGAACACACACACATAAATATACAGCCACTCTCTTACCTTTTTTATTGAGAGGACGAGCACGAACACACACACATATCCTGTGCTCCTCGATCTGAAACATCAGCAGGTAAAGAAACAACTGTTGATTTGCTGTTTTTGTTTTGTTTATAATGTGACACAAAGTTCTTCTAATCATCATTATTATGGTCTGCACGCTGTTGTTTTCAGGTTTTCTCTCTTTTCTCTTCATCCACTGATTCAATATTAAAGTGTTTCAGCTCTTCACTGAAGCTACGTGATGTTTTTATGGCTGAAGCTTTATATTTAAAGGAGGTTTGAATGACTTGCAGCAGTGTTTGGCTGTTTGCAGCTGGAGCACACTCACCAGGTCGTTGGTGGTCAGAGGCCTGTAGTCCAGACTGGCTCTGAAGTCTCTGATCATACACATGATCTCATAGTTTGGTAGGTTGACGTCCACTTCCTGCAGCGGGACAGAACAAAGATGGACGTCAGTGCGTCATGTGATATACTTTACATACAGGTGCAAGCAGGTGTAACAGAGGAAGATGCTTCAGGCTCAGCAGCTCAACCGTCTGCAGCCACTCATCTCACCTGTGTTTTTTGAAAATGGTCAAACCTCTACAACTCAGAGAGGTCACACCTGCACGCTGCTGCTCACCTGTGGTCACACCTGCACGCTGCTGCTCACCTGTGGTCACACCTGCACGCTGCTGCTCACCTGTGGTCACACCTGCACGCTGCTGCTCACCTGTGCTCTCTTCTCTCTCAGCTCCTGCTGCTGAAGTCGTCTCTTCTCTCGTTTCTCCTGCAGCTTCTCCACCTCCTTCACACAGTTGGATTTCCTGCGCGCTGGAGGAGGAGCAGGAAATTTAACTCAACTGGAGTTAAATTTGTGTGTGTGTGTGTGTGTGTATATTGGCGACTCACTCCACACTTGGTGCTCTCACTGCACGGTGTCTGTATCCACTGATGGGTTTTAAACAGTGGTGGAAAGTAATCAAGTACTTCATTTAAAGTCATTGTTTTCACTTTCAGCTGCTTGGTAACAGCAGCGTCTCTGGACTCTTGACTCCATCTCATTTAACATCAGCTCTTGTCTCCAGTTACTCTGAATTAAAAGGCTCCAACTCAGCCAGCTGCAATATTATTAACAACAACAACAACAACAACAGAAACAGATCAATAATTCATAATAACACTGACAGGATCCACTCTGCATGAAGATCTATCTGTCTGTCCACATCACTGACATACGGCTTAAACTTTTTTCTGTTTTTATTCTGTTGTTTTTTACTGTTTTCAACATATAATTTCTTTTTTATTATCATTATTCTTATTGTCTCCTCATGTTCAGTGTGTGTGAATGAATACAGTTTATTATTATCAATATTATGAAGCTCTCAGATCTCAGTCTTATGGCTCCTGCTCTCAGGACCTCTGATTGTTTTATTGTGAAAGGGCTTCTGGAGCTTCCTCTGCTGCAGGTTTTGAGTTGTTTTTGGTCTTGGACACACACACGCACACACACACACACACACACACACACACACAGTCACTGAGGCTGTCGACTGAACCCGGAGCTGGAGCAGAGAAGGAGCCTTTGAGGCCGTCACACACTCACAGCTGTGTGAGAGCATGACATCACTGCAGTGACACACACACACACACACACACACACCCTCCACCACAGAACAACAACAACAGACTGAAAGCTGTTTGTGGACATGAACCGCGTGGTCAGTGTGTGTGTGTGTGTGTGTGTGTGTGTGTGTGTGTGTGTTACCGTTCTGCTGCTGCTGCTGCTGCTGCTGCTGGAGCTGGGCCTGGCTCAGCGTCGGCTGGGAGGCGATGGCGGGCGGAGGAGCCTCCAACGACTGGCTGTGCTGACTGGGACGGGCCCGGGTGGTTCCCACCGCCGCAGCTGAGCAGCACAGAGTTGTTAGATCACACCAATCACAACCAGAGCGAGGACACACACGCCACCAGTGCTGTCGTGTTTATCGCTTGATTTATTATGATTTTTATCTTTAATATAATAAAATGTCGATGTTGTGGGTCAGGTGTTGTCAAACGCACCTCGATTCTCCCGGGGAGCGTTCTCAGCTTTGGGTATTGCTGTGCTGCGTCTGGTCTGAAAACAAGAAGAGAAGAAGCTGATCAATATGTACAACCAGAAACCTTCACCTTTCAAAATAAAAGCCAAAAGAAGGGAGGAGCAGACCTTGGTGACTTTGCTGGTTTTGGCAACGTTGGAGGGAGGAAGAGGAACCTCTGGACTCTGTGGTATCTCCTCATCTGGAGCAACATCTGGATTCAGAGCAAAGATGCTCTCCAGGTCGATCTGAGGCACAAACCAGAGTAAAAAATAAACTCAGATGAAGATGCCTTGTTGTTGTTTGTTTGTTTTTTTTTTTTTTTGGACAGGAAGTGCAGCTGTACCTCTTTCCCTTTGGTGTCCCCGTTCTCGATCCACTCCACCGTGACACTCTCGTTGTCCTCGTGCAGCGATGTGACCATGGCCTGGTGAATCCGTCCTGCAGCGTGACACAGAGACAATGTAAAGGGATCCTATAGGATATATTATACACTGTGTGCAGGAGTGCGGGGGTCACATGTAATGAAGCATGCGCCGACTATCTGACAGTGGATCAGTGAATATTGGAGCATGACACACAGAGAACAATCAGAGTTTGAACAGTAAAATAAGCAGGTGCTGGGTGTGGCTGCTGGTGATGGGTGATGATAACACCTCTGAGTTCATCATCTGTCTCATCAGCTCAGCAGCTCAATGCTTCACAGCAGCAGCTCAGTTAGTTAATCAGTGATAATAAAATGATTAATAATAATTAAACTGAAATCTGCATATAGAAGAAATGAGCTTTAAAAAGAGGCTGTTTTCTGTGGCACTGAGCTGAGATGCAGTCAGAGGGGAGAGGCCCCATCCATCCATCCATCCATCCATCTATCCATCTATCCCTCCATCCTTCAGGCCACTGCTGGGTGATGCAGTGCCGGCTGCCTCGCATCCTCCTCGGGTGAACTGAGGAGACACAGCGGTGCAGAGCGCTGGAGGCCAGGTGACATCTTTTTTTTTTTTTTTTTTTTAAATGGCAGGTGGATGGACCCGCCCGGCGGACCGGTGTGTGTCGGTGTGACTGACAGGCGACATCAGCCGCCGCGTGCCCGTTGACTCGAATGTTCAGCCGTTGACGTTCGAATTTTAATTTTGAATTTTAACGGCTGAAGAGAAACCGACCACCGGCTGCGGCTGTCGACGTAGAAGCCTCAGCCGGCTAGCTAGCAGCAACACCCCGCTGCGGTTAGCTCCGCTCCCCCGGACCAGCCGGCCCGAGGAGCGGTGTGTGTGTGTGTGTGTGTCCGTGTGTGAACGTACCGTCGCTCCGCTTGATCTCCACGTAAATACCCACGAAGATCTTCCCGAAAATCCCCGCCATCGCTCCCGCTGCGTGGGGCGTGTGTGTGCGTGTATGCGTGTGTTATGTGTGTGTGTGTATGTATGTGTGTATGTGTGTGTGCGTGCGTGTGTATGTGTGTGCTGCTGCTGCAGAAACCGAGGTCACTATCGGTCAGTCATAGAGAGGAGACAGGAGAGGAGACAGGAGCTGCTGCGCATGCGCGGGCGTCGTCGTCCTCAACGTTAGGAAGCGTCTGATCTGTTGATATAAATAAATGTGTTGTCATATTTGTTTTTTGTTTTAATGTTGATCATTAAAATTTAAATTTGTTTATGTCTGTGATAATTCTGTTAAATATCTAAAATTTTTCATAAAAAGCATAAATAAATAATAAAAGACTCATATTGTCCATATAAGGATTTTTTTTAATTATTATTTTATTTTTCATGATATAAAATAGAAGAAGTTTGTTATTCCTTATGAATATTTAGTTGTAAACAAGATGGACATGTTTTATCTTAATATATATTGCCTTGTTTTTTACTGGATAATATATATTTATTATTAATATATCACTCTGCTCTAATGACATCATTACTTATTCAATTTTGGCTTCTGTGAGTGTCGTCCATAACAGTGCTCAAACACGGTTGCTCACCAATAGTC
Source organism: Caranx ignobilis (assembly GCA_021432705.1). Classification (NCBI taxonomy): domain Eukaryota; kingdom Metazoa; phylum Chordata; class Actinopteri; order Carangiformes; family Carangidae; genus Caranx; species Caranx ignobilis. The sequence goes on along the minus strand of MU270004.1, from coordinate 760,398 downwards.
ATACATATTTTATATATACATAAATATATTTATATGTTTATATATCCACATCAATAGATAGATAAACAGACACTCACACATATCTAGATTCAACTCACACTAATGTTTTATTTACACTAATCAATTATCATGTGTATAAAATCTAATGAAAATTGTTTGTCATCATATAAGCTGCAAATGTGTAGCCGCTCATTAGTGATGATAGTGAATACATATGTGTACATATATTATAAATATATTGACTAATTCCTTTTTATGTTACTTTATACTAGTTGAAGACAGTTGTAGAACATCTGTAATCATCATGATGTCATACCTGCAGTTTACCTGGGATCAGCTGCTTCCTGCTTCACCAGTCCACTCAGAGCAGGTCTGGGCTCAGTTCCTCTCTGTGACCACAAGGTGGCAGCACAGAGCAGCACACACACTGATACACTGACACACACAGTGGGTTCAGATCAGAGTGAAGACCTAGGTTGAGAAGAACAGGAGCTCACACACACGTTTATCAAACTAACAGTTTATTTGTATTGAAGGTTACAGAGCATCAGATTTGTTTTTCCTATCAAAACACTGTTGATTTGACTTTAAATATGAGCCGAGTGGTGGTGAACGACGGTATGAAAATGTCTCAGCTGCACAGAAAATACACGACGACACTTCATATGAGTTTGTTATGTTGACTAAGACCATATTATTATGACATTTATCAGATGAGGAGTCTGTTAGTTTGTGGGAAACAAACATGTTCACAGGAAAAACACAGTTCTGAGACTTGAATTAATTCAATTAGTTGGATTTAGAAGAATGAAATTTCCCCATTTGAACCCAGTGAATATTTATCACTCATTTATTACCTTAAACGTGTCACATGTGACGTATGAATAACTCGGTTTGTTTCGAACTAATTTAGCACCATTGGATGAACCTGCTGCTACTTCAGGGGGTGTGAAGGACGTGGTCTGACACTGGGGGGGGGGCGAATCTGATACAGCATTTTGTGTGGTGAAGTTGTATTGATACTCAGACACCAAGTATTGATCTTTTATTATGTAAAATGCAAATATGACTTGACTGTCTCTGACTGTGATGATCAGTCTGTCACATTTGATTCAAGTGAAATAAACAGATTGAGAACTTCATCTTATTGGATGAAACAGATGTTGACAGATGTTTTTCTTTCAGGACATAATTTGCAGATGTATCACAATATATTTAAAATCACTATGACATCGTACGGTGATGATATCATGTGGGCGGGGCCTCTCTCTACCTGGCGCCTCCTATGTGCCTTTGACATGTTTCTGCTTCAGTGGATCATTTACACAACTTTTACACTTAATTCTCAAACGAATGCAGATGTGTAAGTCCCAATAACACGTGTGCTGTAAGTTCACTCACACAAACACATGACATGTAACCACATGTGTCTGCTTTTGGATTGATTGATTGATTGATTGATTTGATTGAATGACTGATTGATTGTTTACACTCAGTGTGATCATCACAGTGTGTGAGTGACTTGAGAGAATACTTCAAGATGGAGGGAACACAGATGTTCGCTCTGCTGGCGAGGGATGGAGGGAGGAGGGAGGGAGAGGTGGAGGAAGAGGACGAGTCTATGATCGTTTTTTCCTGCTCTCAAAGTTCCTGAAGTTGACCGGTCTGATCTTCATCTCTGCAAACTCAATCGAGTGTTCGTGGCCCCTCCAGTGGAACCAGTTAATCCCCTGATGTGGAGAAGCAGAAGAAGAAATCGTTGGGATCGTTAGTGGTTCGATCTTTTTTTTTTTTTTTGAAATATCAGAACATGAATGTGATTTTGAAAACGGTTTGTTAAAAAGATTCCCACAGACCTGGGAGTTATCAGACAGACCTGAGTCAGAGCTACACTGAGTAGTTTCTGAACACACAGAGCATAAACATCGGACACCGGTGTTGTAGCATTTTACAACTCCCCACCAGAATCTCACTCCCTTCGTCAGAGGTGCAGGGGGAGTCAGATTTTGTTCAACATCAAGCTCAAGCCCGGTCTGCCTTCTCCTCTCACCCACACACGAGCGCCCTGTGCTGGGATGCTCGGCCGGCCCCCCTCCCCTCCAGAGCTCCAGCCACACACAAAACTCTGTCTACGTGTGTGTGTTCAATAACTTTCTTGCTCTCGCCTCCTCCGACAAAGAGGTGAGAGATGCGACTCCGCTCAGGCTGCAGCGGCGGCACGTATCATCCTGTTGCTTTAAACTGTGACAGCACTGCTGCGTCCACACTCACCTTGCTGTGACTGTTGTCTCCGTACTTCCCCATCAGGTTGACACGGTGACAGTTCTTATACCAGAAAGCTCCTTTGTAGGAGAGGGCGCAGTTGGTGACGGCGATGTCGTTGTCGTTGTCGTAGGTGGAGAAGGGTCGACCCTGGTGGTAGGTCATGGAGTCACCTGGAGAAGATGTTCACTCATTAGCATTAGCGTTAGCGTCTCTCCACCTGTGCACCTGTCTCTGTAACTAACCCCACCCGCCCCACCTGCCGTCCCGCTGTAGGCTCCTATGTAGACTTTGTAGCGTGTCCTCGGCTCGGCGACGGTGAACTTGTCGTACTGAGCGAAGGCCGACTCGCCCTGGTCCCTCATGTCCACGCGCAGCTCGTAGTGACCGGAGGACGTGATCTTATGGAGGTTTGAGAGACCTGGGAGAGAGAGAGGACGCGTCTGGGTCAGCAGTGATGGAGGGATGGAGAGGGAGGGTGGAGAGAAGAGGAGTAGTCGTACCGAGCCAGAACTCATCGTTCATGTTCCCGAAGCCGGAGGTGTAGTTCTTCCAGTTCCTGAAGAATTCCAGGTTCCCGTTCTGACGCCGGAGGAAAACCTGAGAGAGAGGAGACGTTATCTATCAGTCTATCTATCTATCTAGCCATCATTTATCCTTCCATTCTTCTATCTACCCTCTTATCTCCCTATCTGTTTCTCTCCATCAGTGCATCTTTCCATCTGTCCCTCCCTCCCTCCCTCCCTCAGCCTTTGACCAGAGTCATCAGTGTTAGCTCCTCTCACCATCCACCCTCCTCCGTCCGTGCTCATGTCACAGTAAACCCGGAGTGGTTGACTTTCTTCTCCTCCCACGTAGACGTGAAAACTCCAGACGTCGCCTCTCCGTTCAGTAAAACCTGAGCACAGTCTCTGGGGAGTCTGTACAGCTGTCCAACTGAGAGACACACACGTTAAAGAGACGTCACAGAGGACACCTGCCGCAGCTTCATCACTCTTATGTAATAGAACGAGATCGTATGAGAGAAAAGACAGAGGAGAATGGAAAGAGAAGTTTTTTCCATCAGACAGAAGGAAAAAGAAACTGGATCAGATGAGAAGAATCAGATCCTTCAAAACACACACACACACACACACACACACACACACATTCCTTCACAGAGTTGTGTAGTTGTGTTGTGAGTCTTACTGGTGGTGAACACAGTGGTGACGTGTCGGCTCCTCTGAGCTCCAGCGATGGCCTGAAGTTTGACGGTGTACTCTGTGGAGCCGCTCAGCTGAGCCATGTTGTAGGAGGAGGCAGTCGGACTGAGGACCACCTCCTGGGACCAGGCACACACACACACACACACACACACACACACACACACACACACACACACACACAGCATTAACATCTTGGACAATTAACAACAATGACCTTATCTCAGTATCTGTAGATCAACATCAATATCTATACTTTTATCTTAATGTTTATTTGAGTACTTTCACTGACTTTAATTTTCAATCTGTTAATTATATAAAACTTCATATATTTCATGTCAACAGTGTTGTGACAGAAAAACAAAACAATTTGTCTGTTTCTCTGATAAATAACAGTTCAGTTGCAGATCTGAAATGTCTGAGCGTCCTTGAACGCACCCCTCAGGAGGTGTCTAACAGATGCTGATTCCTGAACTCTAAGTGAAGTCAGCCCATAAACTCAGGTTACACGCTGGAGAATGAAGCTCAGTGACAGTGAGTTTACATCATCGGTGGTTTTATAACGTTCCTCGGTGTCACTGCTGTTTAAACGTTGAGAGGATGAACTTGAACGCACCCTGATTGTACCGTCAGCAGAGGAGAAGGTGAGTGTGTATCCGGTGACGGCCGCCTGCGGAGGTTTCCATGTCAGAGTCGCTCCTTCAGTCTGGATGTTCACAGCTGTGAGATCACGAGGAGGGTCCACACCTGAAAGCACAACGTCACACTATTGATTTATCAGCCAATAAATCTGCAATAACTGATTTTTTCCTGGCTGTAAATCGAGTCGAAGAGTAAAACTCAGTCTCTTCAGTCACTATGAGATGGCTGCCTGCTGTGGCTTTTATATAGACAGGAAACAACTGTAAATGTCAGGTGCATCCACAGCTCAGGGTCCGTCTGTCCACACTCACCTGTGGTGAACTCCGTAACCGCAGATTCACTCTTCTGAGCTTGTTTCATGGCGTGAACTCCGACTGTGTAGTGAGTTCCTGGGACCAGAGAGCCCATCTCAAACTCCACGGTGTTTCCTGAAACATGCTCCACCACCGGGGACACTGCAGGACACACACACACACACATCAGCTGATCACATCAGTCACAGGAAGGCGATCTTCATGATGTCTATGAACGGACCTGTTTCAGCGGAGTAGGTGATGACGTAGCCGTCCACCGTGGCCACAGACGGCTGCCACAGCAGCAGGGCCGAGGTGTCGGTGACGTTCACTGCAGTCAGACCCTGAGGTCGGTCCAGAGCTGGAGGACGTAAACACAAACACAGCATCAGAGGAAGTGACTCCATCAGCATCAGAGTGTGTGTGTGAGGTGAACAGGTGAAACCAACCTGTGGTCACGGTGTCAGTGCTGGGGTCACTCTCCTCCAGACCCTTCACAGCGCTCACCGTCACTTGGTAGGTTTTCCCTGGGATCATGTTGGGCAGCAGGGCCTCGAACACATCACCATCCACAGTCACTAACATGGGGCTTCCTGTGGAGGAGAGGGACACAGTATGGGTCGTGACCTGAGGACGTCACACCGTTCCTTTCATTGTCTTTATAGTTGCACTGTTTTAGTAGAGACACTTCGACCTGCTGGATCTGATACCACAGCTTTAGAGTCAGTGTTTCCAGTCTAAAATAACAAAATCTAACATTAAAAGTAGTTAAACCCTAAACCTAAACACACGTGTCTAAAATGAGCTTCATTAAACCATACTATCAGGAGGTGTGGTGACTCTGACTGAGCTCTTACCTCCTTCAAAGGGCATGTAGGTGATGCGGTAGCTGTCGACAGGAGAGCGAGGCGAGGACCAGTGAACCACGGCCGAAGAGTCGGTCACCTCGGTGAAGTGAAGACCTCGTGGGGTGCTCAGGCCTGGGACAGTGTGGAGAGACACGTGCAGGAAAAACCAGGTGAATGAGAGAGAAGGCAACACGTTAAAGAGCACTCTCTCTCTGTTAGACAGACTGGGAGTTAAGCCTAAACCCAAGGGATGAAGATGATTAGTGACACCCAGACCTCACACAGTTTAGTAGTTAGTATCAAACTAAACAATCTGCTGAGTTTGTCATGTACCTGTCTGCGCAACCCCAAAAATAGGTTGGGAGCGTTGGTCCAATGAGACCCCGTAAAGCTCGATTTCATACTCAGTGCCACTCATGAGTCCAGTTAAAACCTGGGTCCGCTCGTCGCCGCGGACGTTGAACTCCTGAGGATGAGCTACTCTTTTGCTGTCTCTTAGTTTAATCACAAATCTGTCAAACAGGTCTTCATCAGCCGTCCACGACAGACGGAAACCGTCGGCCGCGATGTCCGACACAAAGAGATGCTCCACCTCCGGCTCGGCCTCTGGTTAGACAAGGAGAGGAGACAACAACGTTGCAGCAGGTTTTTTTTCCCCCCAAGAAATATTCATCGAGAAAAGATGGCCGAAAGAGGAAGATCAGGAGTCAGAGGTCAAGAAGGTTAGAGTCCAGCCTGAAGGCCTGTTTGTCCTCCACCTCCGATCGGGGCATGCTGAGGCGTCCGTTAGTGCAGGGACCACGTTTTGGGAGAATTAAAGAAGACGAGATGCTTTTTTTTTTTTTTCTGTAGGTGTTTAGTTGATCTGTTGGAAGGATTTCAGCAAACACTGGTTGAGACGAGGTCCCCATGCGTCCTGACGGCCAGCCGCGGTGCAGTCAGTGCATTCACAGACAACGAAACAAATGAGATTAGAGGTTTAAATCAACAGACGCTTCATGCTCAGAGTGGCTGTTGATTTATCAGTGTTTTCCCACTTTTTTTTTTTTTTTTTTTTGGTGGTTTGTTTTTTTTGGCCTCGTTTATAAAAAAAAACCGACTGAGAGACGAAGAAAAGAGGTCCACAGACATGATACAGCGACGATCATGTTGTTAGCAAACCAAAAGGTTCTGGAGGAAAACACATTTTAAAATATGAAAACAAACAAATATTGCTTGCTCATATTTTGGAGGTAAAAAGAGGAAGAAGAGACTGGGAGCTCCACATCTCATCCTCCCGGCGACGAAGCTGCATAACCAAGAGAGAACAATGCTTCAAACAAACAGGAAGGAGTGAGGAGGAGGTCATTCTGGGAAAAAAAAGAGTCGTGTTGTAAATCAGTGTTAGGGTTAGAGTCACTGAGCCGGAGCTTCACCATCCAAACCAGGCACTGGTCAACATCCATTTAGGATTTCTGTTATTCCAGGGAAAGACCAGCCGGGGTTGTGATGGTGAAACTTCAGAGTTGGATCTTAAACACACAGCAGCTGCAACAAAAATGAAGGACCGGTGCTTTTTTTTTTGTTTTTTTAAAGTAAGTGGAGGGAGGGGCCTGGCAGGGAACTGAGCGGTACCTGTCGCAGCCACTGCGGTCAGAGGCCGAGAGAGAAGCCCTGACTCTGACACCCCCGTCAGCCTGACCTCATATCCTATGCCGGTGATGAGGCCCCAGATGTCCAGGTGACTTTGTTTTCCCGGCACAGTGAACTCCTGAGGCTCCAGCAGCCAGCCCGAGTCGGTCACCACTATCTGAAAGCTGCTGAAGCCGACACTAGAGGGGGGTAAATCCTGCTGCTGCTGCTGCTGCTGCTGCTGCTGCTGCTCACCTCCCACGACACACGGAAGCCGTAGGGGGTTATGTTGGAATGGTCAAGTTTTCCACTTTAGGCAAAGACGCTGGAGGGGTAGGGGTGGGGGGGGGTGGGGGTGGGGTGAGTTTCATAGTTTTGTGAGAGGGAAGGGAACAAGATTGAATTAGGAGCATCATGTGTGCAATGGTTGCAAAAGCAAAATCAAAGAAGCTGCTGTTCCCGAGGTGACGGGTCAAAGAGTTGTCAGCAGGTTGAAGACAGTAACACACATTAAGGGCAAATACGACAGGCACCACGGGGTTTGAATGTTTCTACTATAGACTGTAGGAAATGGATGAAACCTCTTTCCTCTGTAAGCTTGGATCAGATCGTAGGTGATTGAGGATGTGATAAAACATCACATCTGGATTCTGACCTCTTTCTCACAGGTCTCTGAGAAAGTTGAGTCCGGGTCAGCTGGACCTGGTTGGAGATTGTTGAAGACGCGTCATCTCTAATCCAAGAGACTGACGTACTGAAGAAAACTCTTGGATGAGACATGAAACTCTACAGCTGAGTCCAGCTGACCCAGATTCAGCTTTGTCAGATCACCTCTGCAGGTTTTTTCTGTGAAGACAGAAGTGTCTTTTAAACGGGAACGATGCAAGTCCGTCATGGCAGCCATGTGTGTTTGTTTTCAATGAAGCTGGACAGCAGGTAATCCATGGACCAGCTGATGACGTTATATAATATATGTGTTGCCATGTGTATATTTGTGTAGTCTTATCTGTCATAAACAAGAGATCACAGGTTATGGGACGTGTTTGTGTCGTGGTGCAGCTGAGACGAGATCTGGGACGCCGGGTCGGAGGCTCTGATCTTGCAAGGTTGGTTTTCAGCCAAGAGACGTTATAGGAGGACGGAGAGCCTCCGTTCTGTCTGCAACGAGTCATTTAACCGTCACAGTTACTCTGAAGCTGTTTCAACGCCTAGTGGCCGTTAGTGGTACTGCTTCTTCAGACACTTCCTGTGCAGGCCTCAGATTTTAGCTCAGATTCATCACGTCATGTCTTTTCCTGACACTTATGTGATCAATCAGCTGCTGAATGACAGTGGAGCTAATAATCAACTAAATGCACACGACAGAATAAATCAAAACTGGATTTGTAGTTTTTACAGGCGAAAACATAAAGAGAATATAAAGGTTGCAACAGGTGCATATGATGCAGGTTGTATTTGCTCTTAATGAGTTTAGTCTGTTGTATTGTTGCTGACACCAGGAGGCTACGAAGCTCAAGTCCGTTAAAAGACCTGATGTAAAAACCTTTGAAATGTTGATGATGATGATGATGATGATGAGTAACATACGTAGTACCTGTGACGGCGTGGGCTAACACAGAGGGAGTGCGTCGCCCATGAGAAATACCATACAGTTCAATGTCATAGCCTGTGGCGTCCATCAGGTTAGAGACGGTAACGTTACGGCTCTCACTGGGCAGTCTGAACTCCAGCGGGTCAGACTGCTGCTCACTGTCACTGACCCGGACAACAAAGCCATCAAAGTGGCCTGACACAGTGCTCCAGTACACGCTGAGGTTATGTGGGCTCACAGATGAAGCAGCTACAGCTCCCAACTGTGGGACGTCCTCTGAACAAAACAACAGAACACGGTGTTTTCAGTTACAAGTGCTGCTACAAAAACAAAAACAAATGTGTTGTCTGGGTTCATACATGCAGTGTCCACACATGCATGTTATTGCGATGATACCTGTTGTAGCTACAGCAAATAGAGGCTGCGTGTTGTGGCCACCAGCGCTGGCGTACAGCTTTATGTCGTAGCTTGTGCTCGCTTTGAGCCCGGCCATGACTGTGGAGCGCTCGTCTCCGGGCAGAGCGCGCCCCATTGCCTGCGAGGGCAAAGCAGACTCTCTGACTTCTACTATAAAGTTATCAAAAGCCTTCTCTCCTGTCCGCCATGACAGAGAGAATCTGTCTGAGGTAATGTTAGAAACAACTAGCCTGGATAAATCAGGCTCTTCAGCTACAGGGGAGAGAGAGATACGGGATTCATTCATTGCAATGAAAAGCATGTATTTATCTGTTTTTAAAAGAAAAGGCCCAAGTCAACTTTACAATAACAACAACTGAGGAATATTTTAAAAGCTGATCTTTGTAAAAGACACACAGAGAAACAAAAATACCTGTTGATGCAACAATACTGACAGCTCTGGTTCGGGCTCCCTTGAACGTCCCATAGAGGTAGGCTATGTAATCAGTGCTGGGCCTGAGCCCTGAGACGTGGTGGGACGTTACATCCCGGGATATGTTATACTCCTTTGGCTCCATCAGCCAATCAGAATCAATAATCTCCAGGATAAAACCATCAAACTCTCCTTCAGTGGCGTTCCACAGGATTGAAAAGCTCTCTGACGTTAAGTTTGAGATATACAGTTTGCCAACCAATGGCTGATTCACTAAAGAAAGAAACCAGCGTTAGATTTGCATCAAAACCACTTTGCAGATCACACGACATCTGGACTTAGAGATGAATATATTTGTAGACATGTGACTAGCGGCTGGTTGGTTGGGTTTATCGTACTGAAAAATGAAAGTGCACAGAGTTACAGGACACTCACCAGCACCACCTCCCAAACCCTGAGTAACTCAATGACAGATTAAATTCATGCAAATGGAAAAGTCCACCACTGTGATTCACCCAGCAGCTCTGAACCAATCACAGCTATTTGTTCTGTTTTTTTTTTAAATATATATTGATAATGATAATAAGAGTGATCTAAAGCCAAAGGAGAGAGACAGGAAGCCTTCAGAGCTGGAGGATATTTGCCTGCAAGTGTTGATTTTAATGTGAAATGTGAATAATGAACAATTTAAAGTCTTCTTCATGCAAATGGAGCCAGATCTGATCATGCACTTTGAGTTCAGGACCGTTTCTGCATCATGTTGCACCGCAGCAGCTCAAAGCAGATTAGCACTGAAAGTTAAACTTATAAAAAAATTAAAAAAAAAACATATATATTTGTTTTTTTTTTGTTTTTTTGTTCATCACATGCGCTGAGAACTTCACAGATCCAGGCAAACAGACAAACATGCAGCTGCGGATCAGATGGAAAACAAGGTGGCGTTGCTGTTACTGTGAAGCTCAGATTGAATGATCAGCATTTTACCTTGATAACGACAAGAGGAGTTTAATCATTTGCCACCTAGTTGTTCAAAGAGGAAATAAACTGTGTCGGTGTCACAACTCACACAGACTCACTACGACTCACACAGACAGTGAGCGCTTCACAACATCCACGGGCAAATGATCTTTCAAGGTTAATCAATTAACGCACTGAATGAAGGGTTGATGGGATGAAATGAGATGATCACGCGGTCGCTGTGTGACGGGAAGGAGGGAGGGTGGGGGGTGGGGGGAGGAGGGGGGAGGTGAAAGTTATCGGTTTTGCTTTTGCAATCATTGCAGCACATCAGCGTCAAACCTGACCACGATGCAGGGGAGGAGGAGGGAGGAAGGGAGGAGGAGGAGGAGGGAGGAAGGGAGGAGGCTTCATGCACTTTGGTAACTGGGATGGAGACAGCAGCAGTCCAGGGGGGAGGAGGAGGAGGGGGAGGAGGAGGAGGAGGAGGGGGGAGGAGGTTTTGCTCAGTGATGAAGCTCGGGCAGCGCCCTTCATCACCCTGCCCCTCTCTCTCTCTCTCTCTCTCTCAGCTACAGACACAAACAGTGGCCGGAGGGTGAAAAGATGTTTTGTTCATGGCATGTTGGTTAAGATGAAGCAGCTCAGTACACTGTCGCCACGGTGACAGACGTAGAAGACGACAAAACAGGAACTGGGTTATTATGTATGGCATGTCGGTCTCGTTTCATGCAGCGAGGTACCGACACTGTGTGTGTGTGTGTGTGTGTGTGTGTGTGTGTGAAGAGAGAGAGAGAGTAGAGATTAACGGATAGAAAAAAAAAAAAAAGAGAGGAAGAAAGTTGAAGAGTCGGAGGATGACAGTGCTGCAGGTGTCTGGTACCTGTGGTGGCGTCACTGTACACGGGTTCAATGAAGGAGCCCTGATACATCCCATACAGGCCCACCATGTAGCTGGTGTTGGGATGGAGGCCCGTGATGCCCAGGCTCAGGGCGCCTCCGGACAGAGTCAGGTTCTGGCTCTCTGCGTAATTCTCCAAGTTTGTTACCTCAATCACAAAGGAGTCAAACTCCTCGGCCCCGCCCCCCGAGGGGCTCCAGGACGCAGTGAAGCCGTCCCATGTAATGTCAGAGATGGTGAGGTTCACCACCATGGGCCTCAGCTCCTCTGGTAGATAGACAGATCACAGGGGGGTCAACTGAGTGGCAAGATGGATGATTAATTAATCAATAAATAAAAATGACTTCACAAGGCACATTGTTCATTATAACGACAAGAGGAAAAATATAAGAGAGATTTTGGATCTAAAATCAGAATAAAGTTAAAATCAGAGAAAAGAGTCGTAATATTTTGGACAGTGAATCACGTCAAACTTTTATGTCTTAAAATATAAAACTGTAAATATTGTGACTTCAATCATTTTCAAAATGTTGACATCATCTGAGTTTAATCCTGAAATATCAATATTGTGACTTTAATCGACTCAAACTTTGACGAAGCTTCATTTTTTTCAGTGTTAGAGCCTTAATTATGAAGAGTTTAATCTTCATATATTATCAAAACATTACGTGTACATTAACATAGAACATCTTACAACTACTACTCTTTTCAATTGCTCAATAATGTGACTTTATTATAACTTTGTTGTTATATATATATATATATATATTATGTTTAATCTTGACTTACTCTCAATATATTCTGACATAAACCTTGAAATATTTTGACCTCAGTATATTCACAACACATTAAGATTCATAAAAACAGAATTACATATAAAATCTTTTGCTCAGTGTTGTGACTTTAATCGTTGATATGTTTGAACTTTGCCTGAAATATTAAAACTTTCTCAAAATATTACGCCTATTTTCCTCATTATTGTGACTTTAATCTCAAAATCTCTGGTTTTTTGTAGCGTCATTGTGAAGAGGAGTGGTTTCAGAGGTTGGAGCACAAGAAGAGATGGGATGAAGGAGGAAAGATTTTCAAAATAAAACCATCTGTGGAAAAGACAATTACCATGCAGCCATCCTGAAATATTTATAGCATTAAAGATAAATGAAAGTGGTGTAGATGATGTTCGTGATGATGATGATGATGATGAATGCCTAAAAGAAAAAAGAGAAATATTTGCTTCATGTACCTGTGGTGGCAAAAACTTTGAGAGGCAAAGATCGATTCCCTTCCACCAGCCCTTGTAATGTAATATCATAGTCTGTAGAGGGCGACAAACCCTCGATTTGAGCCTCTCTCACACTTCCTGGTAATGAGGTCACATGACCTTGTGTGGCCCCTGATGGGGAACTGAGCTCCACCACAAAGCCGTCGAACGCCCCGTCGGGCGCCGACCAAGCCAAACTCACTCTAGTGGAGGTCACGTTGGTGACCGTGAGGTTCCTCGGGGGGGCCGCCCGGTCCGAGCTCTCGGGCTCAGGCTCGGGCTCGACCCCGGGGGTGGGAGGAGCCTCAGTGTTTAGAGGACGCAGGGTTTGAACAGTTTGATTATCCAGAGCAGAGAGCGGCGAGCTTGTCGTGGCGTCTTTGATGCTCAGCGTGAGAACATCAGCGGAGGTAGGCTCGGGTGCTACGGTAAATAAAAGCAGGTTAAAGTATGAATTTGTTACTGGCTCTGTGACGAGTGGAAAAGAAACAACCTGCAAAGAAAAAACTGGGTTAAAATAAGAAAACACAGGGTCAGATTAAAATGAAAATCACTTTGATCCACATGGTTTCTGTTTCTAACTGTCATCAAGCATCAGCTCCGGCGTTAATGACACCTGAGGCGGGGCCATTAACCTTTGAAGGTCCTGAGTAGTCCACCACTGTGGAAGTACACAGTCGTCTTCAAATGGATGAAGAAGCCATGCACAGCCATTTTGTGACCTTCGGGTCACTCTGATTGACATGCGAGTGACGTATGATGTAGTTTCCTCTCCGCGGGTCATTTAAATGGGGAACTGAACAACGATGGATGGGTGGGTGGAGTGTGGGGGGATTAGTGGCAGAAGGCTTTGAGAGGCGGACGGCTGCGTTCACAAGCTCAAACTCAAGGAGAAATCAGACCTGACTGTCGATTTCTTCTTGTGTTTGAATTGTGCCGTCGCTGTAAAGCCGTGGAGATGACAGATGGGATGTTTGTGTGTAAATGAATAAAACAACCTCTGTCAGGTTTGTCATCACACCGAGTCATGCTCAAAGGTTCAGAGTAACTCTATAAGAGCATGCAAATCACTGTCACAGCTCTGATCTAAGAGATCATATAAAAGCTAAGTGTCTATAATCAATAATCAGTCGGAGAGAGAAGCTTATACCTGTGACGGCAACAGCGTCAAGCAGCGCAGATCTCTGCCTACTTGTTTTCCCGTAAAGTTTTATCTGATACTCTGTCGATGCCTTCAGGCCTTCGATTCTACAGCCAGTGGCATCTCCAGGAAGTCGCACCTCTCTGGCCGGCCACGACCGCTGAGCGTCTTTATACTGCACCACAAAGTGATCGTAAACTCTGCGAGCCTTTAGTCTCCACGAGACGTCAAATCCATCGGACGTGATGCCCGAAACGGTCAGCGCTCCCTTGCGCTCGTCCACGGGCTCCGTCCCCGAGAACTGGGACTCAGACGGGTCTAAATACGCAAAGCTAATGACATTGTCCTCTGAGCCTGTGGGGGTCGTTAGCTCGCGGTCGTCTGAGTCGGCTAAATAAAACGTGAAAGTGGCTACAAGGGGAAAAAAAACAAGAAGGGCACAAATCAAGAAGGCAGCATGTTGGGTGGAAGTGCATCTCATTTTCTGTGGGTTCATCAAAGGTCTGTGTGTCAAGCTTTAATCCTTAAGGTTTCAAATCTGTGTTTACTGGTGGAAACAGGAAGTCCATCAGCACACAGTCATCACCTATAACAAAGTGTTTCCTGTGGCTGCTTCACAATAAAAGCCCCTTGCAGTTTCAGAGGTCATCTTATTTGAAATATACATCTTAAGGATTAAAACTTGAACACTGCAATAAAATAGATGATTATTAACATCTACACATTTAAAGTTAAATAAGTGGAAGATAAAATGAACCTTTGACTCGTTAGAGACCTGAAAAAAAAAAAGGTCGACCTGTGACAGAGTTGTTCTCCACCCACCTGTGGATGCCGTCAGGGTGACAGGTGTGCTGCTCTTGTGCCCCCTCTCTGCGGTCAGAGTGTGGGTGTAGCTCATCCCTGGAGTCAGGTTGGACACGACGTAGCTCGTGGCCGTGGCCGGGATCTCCACCTCCTCCACCTGGCCGTCCCTGGACACGTACACCAGCCTGTAGCCGCTGACCTTGGCCCGAGGTTTCTGCCACCTCAGGGTGACCGAGGTCTCCGTGGACTCGGCCTCCTCGAAGCTTCGGGGAGGATCGATGTCTGACGGAGGAAAAACAAAAAGTGTGACGGTAAATGTTTTCTCATAAATCACTTTTCCTCCTCTGTTAGTTTCATTTCACCACCCAGGTTGGAGGTGTGTGTGTGTGTGTGTGTGTGTGTGTGTGAGGAGGTGGTGAAGGATGAGTGTTTCTGCAGCTGCTCTCACCGTGGCTGCATTTGTTGTAGCTGGGAGACTCTCTCTCTCGTTCTTCACGGCCGTCACTCCGATCCCGTACTCCGTCCCTGGTTTTAGACCTGCCACACACACACAGGGAGGGAAAGTCAACACTCGCTGTTTGACCGTAAATTATCTCTGTTAATTATGAAATATCACATGTGGAAATATGAGATTTATCTTGTTTTCAGGGTTTTTCACTAGTTTCCATGTTTTTTCTTTAATTGACCATGAACGTGTCTTTTCTGCCTCAGTTAGTCAGGAAATCTTAAAACTGAGTCATTTACTAGTAAAAGAAGCTGCGCTCTGTTCTACAATACTTTTTAATTTAATGGCTCAACAGCATGAAATGAAAGGACGCCGACGTTCACTGCTCAAACCTACCTGACACATTAAACACACATTTATATCCTGGGTCCATTTCTGTGTACAAACAGTTTCCTGAGTTTAAGATCTATGTCTTTACTTCAAGATGAGCCGACAAAAATGCAAGTGGTTAGTGACTCCTGCGTCAGGTCATATCTGGGCTGCAGTGTTTGTGTGTGATCGTATTAAATGAACGATGGTCTGTACCAGTGATGGTGGCTCTGGTGGTTCCTCCTGGTCCTCGTGGGAACACCTCCTCCCCATGAGTGGCTCCAGAGATGGGGCTGTACTTCACCCTGTAGCTGCCGACGTCGGCCTCACTGTTGGTCCACTCCACAGTGATGCTGCTGTCGGTCTGGGACACAGTCTGCAGGCTCCGCGGGGCGTCCAGGGCTGAGACACAAAACAGCTGGGTCATGTGGTTGTTGGCAAATCCTACTCCAACAGGAATACACTGTGCATCTGTTGGGGACTATTTTCAGCTGCGGATTAATACAACAGCCTCATCCTGTCACTTTGAAATACGTTCAAATATAAAGTGACAGATTTTACAGACTTACCTGTGGTGAAGGTGGTGGTGACGGGGTCACTGGAGGCGTCTCCGCTCCTGGAGATGAGCGACACCCTGTACTCGGTGTCCGGCCTCAGGTTGTCGATGCTGTACTGTTTGTCCGGGGCGGGGATCTCAGCACTGCTCTCGTCTGACGGGTCGGACGTGGGCCCGTAAAACATGGTGACTCTGTCCACAGGAGCCACCGGCTGAGACCAGCTCACCAGAGCAGAGGAGTCGGTCACGTCCTTCACCTCCACCTGCCGGGGGCCGTCGATCTCTGTGTGGGGGGGGGGGCAGGTGGCAAAGGGTGAGAAATATTGTGCACAAAATCAATTTTTAAAGTGAAGGCGTTAAGATGATGAAGAGAAACGGACAGGTTGTGTTTCCTGTCTCTGAACTGCTCAGGTCCATTTACAATAATGATTATTCTGACATTTAATAAAAATACATGAGAAATAAGAGCTTTGACCAGTGCAATCTGGTCCACGTGTTTATGCACCAACAGGAATACTAGTAACTGTGGTGCACACCTGACTGGTGTAACAGCTTCTCTCATTAAACACAGACAGGGATACATGGAGCAAAGCCAACAGCTGACAGGCTTGGATGCATCATACCACATGTTTCTCCTCTTTGTCAGATCATATAAAGACAAAAACATCCGACTTAACAAAAGGCAAAGATATAACATCTTGATCATCGAGCTTGGAACAGATGAAGCTGTTTCCAGTCTTTACACTAAACCAATAAAGTCTTTATATTTAGCAGAGACACGTGAGAACGATTTGATCAGTAAACAGATGATGTTATTTTCTTGTCATGCTGTGCTATTCTTTTAAGCGTCTGCAAAGTTGGTCTCAAATCAGAGGTTTAATCTCCGCAGGAATCATTTATCAGCTGTTTGAATCACAAACTAATTAAGAAAAACTCATGGACTGAGTCTAGATGTGTGTCGAGTCCAGGAAACTCAGCTCTCTAATAAAGCGTGGGCTCAACACAGGAAGAGCTGATTGTGTTTCACTGTCACACTGAGCTCCTACCTGACTAATCTCCAGTGTTTACATGTGGGGTAGACATCTTCTCTCTCTCTCTCTGTGCTAAATGGACCTGTGGGCTTTAAAGGAGTACGAGAGGTTTCACTTTACTTCTTTCTATCGTTCATTTCTGGGAGCCGAGTCGAGTTTTCAGCTTCTACAAATAAATGACATCAGAGATGAAATGGTGCGATACCCGCGGAGTCCATCGACGACGCAGACTTGTAAACTAAATGGCTTTTCCAGGCACAGAGACTGTTGTTTGGCCCGGCCATGCCGAGCTGAGCCGAGCCGAGCCGTGACGATTTGCACAACCGAACTGGACGGATTTCACAGTGTAACATATGGAGCAACGCTGCCATAAAAGTTTCAGTGAGCTGAGGGCGAGATTAAGTGAAAAGTAAAAACACAAAGCAGGTCTGACATGGCCGTCGTCAGCTGGGAGTCAGTTTATATGAGCTATTTGCTCCGCACCTTAAATCAGTCCGAAGGAACGAGCAGAGCCAGCAGGGATTTCCTGTTGTTACTCTTCTCTTCATTGTGGAATTTCACTGAGACATTTATGTATTTTTTTTTTTTTACCCTGTGCTCAAGTGACGCAAAGATTACTGATACTCGACCCAAACTGCTAATAGTTGGCAGGCAGAGTGGGAAAATTACACAGTGATGTCATCTTTTTAACACGAGCTCCATCATGATGATGAGGAGGATGATGAGGATGATGATGAGCTGGACAATCTGGATGAAGGAAATGTTTGTTCACTCACTGGTGGTGACTGTTTTGGACGTCTGAGGTCCTCTGGTGTTGTTCTTGATGATGTTGATGGAGACCTCATACTCCTGTCCTGGTCCAAGGCCTGACTGGACAAACTCGTTCTGCGAGGGTGGAAGTGTGCTCACCACTTTTCCATTTTCTTCTTTCTGCACCGACACACGGTGATAAAATAAACAAACGTAAAACACATGACACGACACAGAACTGTAAATAATCAGGTTTCTGCATCAGATCTGGACCCGTGTTGGTCTGTATTAGTTTAATGATCCATGTTTTCTTCTTGCCCAATGTTTTATTTTGAAGTGTTGATCAACTACATGATGTATTTGTGGTTTTAACGACTCACTGGAGAGAGAAACAGGCTCTGAGCCTCTCTTCTGATTGTGATCAAATTAAAAACAGAGCAGATTGGGATGGTGGGTTCAGATGGGGGGCGGAATGCTTGATGCTGGTTTATAATCACACTACACGTGGACATCTACCTTTATACTTTATGGAGCTTCAACACAAACACCTACCTCACTGTATGCTGTATGCTGGAGCTTTAAGAGACCACAGCACCAGTTTCCACCATTATTTCAATAAAACAAAGTTGCTTGGATCTGATATGACACATCAAACAGCAGCTCAACATTATCAGAATAAAGACAGAGGTCATGGAAGGACAACCTCTGCAGAAGCCTCTCCCACTTATCAGCTGGCACTTTCATTTCTTTCATTTCTTCTCAAAGAAAGTTATTGCCTCAGATTCTGAGCAGAAAGATTAACCCACAGCTCTGTGAAGTCCAGACTCGCCCACACTCAAGTTTTTCCATATGTCAAAGCAATTTTAATGGTTGGCGTTGAAATAAATCCGTGTTTTGCTGACACTTCCAATAAGCTGGCATAACTTATCACTCCTTCCTATTTCCCCCAGACGGTTCATAAAAACCCCGGGCCGGCCTTCAAAAAGAGATGCACCCACTGACCGTGTTGCGGAAATAGATCTCCCAGCCATCAAAGGGGATGTCCAGCTGGTCCCACGTAACCACCACTGAGGTCTCTCTCACTGATTTGAACTTCAGACCCTGTGGCTGTGGGAGCTCTGCAGGGATACAAATGAAAATAATCAATAATTACCGACCTCTCTGCGTAAGTGTCCTCTGTGGACGGGCACGGAGACGGCTGAGGTACCTGTGGCCACCCTGGCGCTGACAGGGATGCTCCTCTTGTTGCTCAGGACGGCGTAGACGTTGATCTGATACTCGATGCCCGGCTCCAGCTCTTTGACGGTGGCGGAGTTTTTGTCTCCAGTCACGGTGAACTCCTGGTGAAGACCTCCAGGACTGGTGGGCACGTAGGTCACCAGGTACTCTGTCACCAGCATCTCATTGTCCCAGCGCAGGTCCACTGTGTCAGAGGTGACCCCGTCCACAGTCAGGTCCTTTGGAGGAGACACTGGAAAAATGAAAGATTTAAGAAAAGAATACTTCGGGTGGTGACTTGGAGAGTTTCTCATACCCTCAAGTCACTAAATATTCACCACAAGGAGCTAATGCAAACTCCAGAGCCACATCTGGCTGTGGTGTGAAGAGCTGCCAGAGAAGTGCGAACAAAGTGCAGACAAGGGCGACACACAAACTGAGAACCTCTTTTATATTCTCTAAAAAGTGAGCGGTGAGTGGATTTTGAGAACAGAAGGAAATGACATCACTCTGGGTTTGTTTTTATAGTACATTTAGTCGACACATGGAAACTGTCTGATGCTGTGAGGTGAGCCAAGTCCTGTCTTACCTCCTGAGCAGTCGTCTCCGATGTATCCCTCGTCACACACACACTGCCCGTTCATGCAGCGGCCTTTGTCATGGCAGTTGTTGAGGCAGCTCAGCTCTGCACAGCTCTCTCCTTCGTATCCGCTCTCACACGTGCACCTTCCGTTGATGCAGCGCCCCCTGTTGTTGCAGTTGTCCGGGCAGGCGAGGACAGAGCAGTCGTCGCCCGAGTATCCCTCCTGACAGACGCACCTGCCGTCGACGCAGTACCCTCGGGCCAGGCAGTCGTTGGGACAGGCTTTCTGACCGCAGTCCTCCCCGGTGAAGCCTTCGTCACAAATGCACTGGCCGTCGACGCAGCGCCCGCGGTTCCTGCAGCTGTTCGGGCAGCTCAGCTCGCCGCAGTCCTCGCCGGTGAAGCCTGCGTGACACACGCAACGTCCGTCGACACACTCCCCGCGGCCGTAGCAGTTGGAGGGGCAGGTCCTGATGCTGCAGTCCTCGCCGGCGAAGCCTTCCTCGCACACACACTGGCCGTTGACGCAGCGGCCTCTTTGCAGGCAGTCGCTGGGGCAGGAGAGCTCAGAGCAGTCGTCTCCCTTGAAACCCACATCACATGAACACCCTCCGTTGATGCACTGGCCTCTGTTGTTGCAGTTGTTCAGACAGGCCAGCTGGCTGCAGTCTTCGCCCTGGTAGCCGGAGTCGCAGATGCACATCCCGTTGTAGCAGGAGCCTCGGCCGTTACAGTCGTTGAGGCAGGTGAGCTGAGAGCAGTCGTCACCGGTGTAGCCGGCGGTGCACGCACACCGGCCGTCGACGCAGAAGCCGTTGCCTTGGCAGTTGTTGGGACACGTGCGCTCTCCACAGTCCTCCCCGGTGAAGCCCTCGTCGCAGTAGCAGGTGCCGTTGTCGCAGCGGCCGCGGTCGTAGCAGTCTTTGGGACAGATGAGCTCGGAGCAGTCGAAGCCGGTCCAGGGTTCGTCGCACACGCAGTCTCCGTCGTCGCAGCGGCCGCGGCCCAGGCAGTTGTTGAGGCACTTGGTCTGAGAGCAGTCCTCGCCGAGGTAACCGTCCGAGCAGACGCAGGCGCCGCCCACGCAGCGGCCGTGATCTCCACAGTCCACGGGGCAGACCTCAAGGGTGCAGTCGTCTCCGGAGAAGCCTTTGAAGCACTCACACTTTCCGTCCACGCAGCGGCCCCGGTCCTGACAGTTACCGGGACACTCTGGCTCAGAGCAGTTGGGTCCTTTCCAGCCGGGCTCACACACACACCCACAGGTTCCAGTGCTGAAGTTTCCATGACCGTTGCAGAACGGTTTGGTTCCCACCTCACCTTTGATAAAAAAAATAAAGACATGTTTTTTGATTCATTTTGTTTCTCTGTATTGGTTCAACTCAGAAGACTGAAGCAGACAGTGACCTTAACCCAACATAAGAACTGGAAATGGGGGATAACGACAAACCTGGATCTGTCCAAAGGTAATAAAAGCTCACACACACACACGTCTCACTTCCTCGATCAATAAAAACATCTGAGTTTAAAAACAAAAGGTTGATTTTTTGTACTTTCTTGGTTCTACCTCATTTCTCTGTGTCCTTACTCTGTGCATCCTCAGAAACGGTCCAGGCCTTCGTTTGGCAGCTACTTCAGAGGCCTCTTTACTTTCATGATGATGATGATGTTACAGAAACCGCATGTCATGTTTTTTTTGAGCCAAATAAAGCCCCGTTCAAACTCAGTGGTGAGTCGCTGGTCTTACACCCACACGCTGGATTCAGACGAGCTCCCCAGCAGATGAATGGAGCAGATGTGTGTTACACTGAAGGAGACTCGGGGGAGGTTGTGTGTTATTCTTAATGGAGCGGTTCTCAATGCAAAAATCAGGGAAATAAAGGATCATTTTCCCGCGGCGGGCTGTAACACAACAGACTGACTGACGGGTAAATCACGCCCACCTGTGACCTGTGCGCTGCAGCAGGTCGCGTCACCGTTGCACTGATCTCTCAGAGCTGAAACTTCACCCTCAAGCATCTCCAAGCGGCTCAGCAGGTCCTTCAGGCCGGGCATGTCGTCGCTGCAGCCGCACGCCTGCCGGGGGATGTTGATGCGGTGGGTGAAGACGATCTGGTTCTCCCCGTCGATGGTGTGCTCGGTGATGTGGTGGCCCGCAGAGGCCGGGGCGTCTTTGGGGAGGAGCTGCGTGCTCTCCGGGGCGTCCAGGTCGACCGAGCACAGCGAGCTGGAGGGGACGTTGATGTTGTAGACGTGGTTGAAGACCACAGGGTGGTGCGGGCTGGGGACAGTGAGGTTGTGCTCTTTAGGGGACGTCAGAGTCTGACGCCGATGCCGTAGGATCTTCTTCACAAGCCCAGCGTCTGATAAGCTGAGCAGAGCGGTGAGGAGGAGGGGGAGGAGGGGGAGGCAGCCCAGACGGCCTCGTGTACCCATGACAGGCGACGGATGTGGACTTTAAATAAATATCAGAGTGGAGCTGTGACTAAAGGCCAATCCGAGTTAAAGGTGAAGGTCCTGCAAGAGCAGACAGAAAACACACCATCAGACCCACACAGTCTCAACACGTGACACGTTTCAACATTAAAGACAAACAGTACAACAGTGGTTAAAGCTTCACTGTGTGTTATTCCAATCAAAAAAAAAAAAAAAAAAAGCAATAAACTGCCCGAAAAATCTTGAAAGAAAAGAAAACAGAAGTAAAATACAAGCTGAGCTGCACATTCAGCTCAACAGGAAGCTGAAGATACAAAAATCAGCACAACAACAACAACAAGGAGATCCAAACCCAAACTGCCCCCGGTCCTCGGAGAACAGGGAGAGAGCTGAAAACCCTCCACCATATAAATATATTTCAGGATTATGACCAAGTCCTTTAAAACCAGCGGCTGCTAATCTGGAGTCCACGAAATAATAAATCAGTGCAGTAAAAAAAAAAAAAATCACTTCTTCAGACTTTTTCCTCTTGTGAATAACGGGATCATTTAACCCTTCAGGTCTCTGAGGACTGTTCAGACCAACAAAGGTCGGCTCCCTGACATGTGCACGCCTTATTATAGGATGTCGTTGAATAGCTCTCTCCTCCTGCACCTTTCCTGTCTCCTGCATTCACTTTCACTTGCCAGGCCTGATCGCTCTGCTTGTGTGGAGGTGAGAAAGGAGCCAGGCTCTTTTTTGTTCCGTCCTGACACAACGATTTTCACGTGAACGGCCAAGTGCGACGCTGTGAATGACTTCCAGGAGAGAAAAATGTCCGGAAAGCATCCACTCCTCTCTCTCTCTGTCTCCTTGCAGCTCGGTCAGAAGCAGCCCCTGAACCTGGCCTTGGAGATAAAACAGTTTCCAGTGGGTAACTGCAGAAAACTGCAAGCTGCTGCAGCTGGGGGAGTTTTTTATCATCACTCAACAGAAGTGAAGATATTAAAGGAATCCAGCAACTTTTCAGTCAGCAGTGATGATAAATAAAATATAAACCACTCCTCTGCTGATTGTCCTAGTTATTTTACATAGTTGCAGATGATTCAAGTACTTGACTTGGAGAGTTAACCAGGGAGACAGTGAACATACCAAACAGTCCACAGATGTGCTGGCACATCAGCGTCCTTGTTACACATATTTGTGAATTTGTTTTGGGTGTTAATGGCCGTCACTCTGCAGGATCTATACATACAATGTAAAAAACAGAAGAAGAAGAAGCAGCAGCAGCTATAATTCATCCCATACACACAGCGCTCGTCCTCGCCCACACATCACTCAGATGAAATCATCAACTGGACATGAGCAACACTGTAATTTTGCGGGAGACAAACTAGAACTAATGACAAGCTTCTTCCTCAGCGTGGGAAAGCCTCCTCGGATTACTCTCTGCAGACTTTCCAAAAGGATCTGGTTGAGCGCAGGATAGTGAAAAATCAATACAAAGGGCACACAGTGAACCGAGTAACAGCGCTGGCTTCATCCTCTCTGCTGGAAACATCTCCCTTCAAAGACTTTTCTTAGAGTACAACAAAAGGCCGTGGTGCTGAATTACCCGACAAAACAAAGGGTAAAAACTAGACATGTGCAGTTTCTGGTTTACGAGCTCATCTGCTGCCTTGGAAACGAACTACACCTCCATAAAGGTGCTGCATCTCTGTCAGTGATGGAGGAGACAGCCTCTAGACTTTGTGAATTGTCAAGCAGCTGTCAGCTCTTTGCACATGCAGGCCGATAAAAAACGACTTCCAGAGACAGAGTGTGTTCGCGCAGTTGTAGATACCAAAAGTGCATGTGTGGTGAACTTGGATTTCGGTTCTCATGAGGACTTCTGGAAAATATTTGAGATACTCAGTTGGAGTAGATCAACACAAGGCTCAGCAGAGTATTTGTTGCATCTCAGTGTTTCCATGACAGCAACCCCGTCGCCATCTTTGACACAGGTTTATTTATGAGAAGGTCAAACTTTATCCTCCCGATACAGAATCAAAACACATCATGGCTCCTGCACATAAATAACTTTGACTGTAACCCACACGTTTCTCTATAAATCTCTGTCCTATATGAGGTCACAGCACCGGTGTCAATGCAAACATCTGTAACATCTGCAACTGACGGTTACTGTGTAAATAAGGAGCAGGACACTTTGCTATTGTTTTGTTGCACCATCTATAGTCTGAATATGAACAGTACATGTGCAGGTCAGTCACACAGTTAGCTCTTAATACAGCACACAATAAAAGACCAAGTTATATTAGCACAGAGGCTAATTAGCATGCAAATGGATTGGCTAGCTTAGGTTAGCTCTCGTGCATGAAAGATCAGCAAGTTATATTAGCACAGAGGCTAATGAGAATCTTTCCATCCCGGTGGATCTTCTTCTAAAATATCATCATCTCTGCAGACTTTTACACTTGTCCACCGCTTCACATTGTTGCTGTTGTTGCTAAGATCACCGACAGAGTAGGCTGAGGATTAATGGGCAGGTCGAGCCCGGGTGAATTCACTTCTGTTCCAAATTATGAGGAAGACTCTGATGGGTTTTCCAGTTCGGACTACCCACAAGATTTATATCTGGGAAAAGCCACAATAACAGATTAAGAAGGAGCAGGAATCAACAGACAGTGATGTGACAAGCTGTGGGCTCCGGGCCACCGCTCTCTGAAAACAGCATGTGTCCTACAAGCTGAGGGGAAATCTGGTGGCTTTACGCTGATCAGAGGTTGTGATAACGTTGCTTCCTCCCTCTTTAGTTTGTTGTGTTGTGTTATGTATCCCAGTCACCTCAGAGCCTTTCAAACCCCTCTCATCAATCCTCTTTTTCTTCCTTTATTGCCCTGCCCTTTGACCTCACCTCTGACCTGACCTCTCCTTCATCACGCGCCCCTTGGCCAGTGTTGATCCACCCCTGCATGTAATCGGTTCAGCCGCAGATATTAAAAACTGAGCTAGAGTTTCACGAGTCTTCGCACATCTGGTGAGTGGCAGGATAAAGGTAGGTTACTACCTGACTGCCGCTGTAAATCTGCAGACTGAGGTCTCCAAATATGTTTCTGATCTGCCCGTAGAAAATCTTTACAAGACGCTAAGACCGATAATTTGCAGTTTTGGAGGTAAAAAGTGAATCCTTTAAAACCCTCGACACGGTTGTTGTTGCTGCTGCGTCGAGCTGCTTTTTAGGTCGAGATATTCATTCTGCGTTCGTTCAGATGTTCTCCTCAGACCTGAGTGGGCTCTCTTTGGGTTCTCCAGCTTCCTCCCACAATCCAAACACATGCAGGTGAGCCGCACTGACCTCAGGTATGAACACGTCAGCCCTGTCAAGGTGTACCCCACCCCACCCTGACCCAGTGTGGTCTGCACATCCTACTAGAATACAATGCTTTGTATGCAGCAAACCTACGCAGGTGCTGCTGGATTAAACCAGTTAGACAACACAGATGAGTCTTTAAGTCCCTGAGCTCCTGTAACAGTGTTCCTGTTTTTATCTGAGGGAACTACATTAAATGCTTTTTAAGTCTTTTTTTAAACCTACAGACTTCCTGTTTATACAGAGGTGTTGTTTTGGCTGCAGCCGCTCATCTATATACTCAATGAGCGCTTCGGTGCCCACTGAGCGTAGCCAGGCCTCGGGGTTGAATGAGGACACGTCATTTGACTACGGGGACGTGGGAAGACAATCTGGAGAGAAATTTGAAATAAATATAACCTGTTCACTAAGCTATAATCCAGAATGGCTGTAGCTTTAGAGCTCTTCCCCCATGCTGGCAGCCAGAGGGGAACTTTCCCACGTGGAAAAGAGAAACTGGGAATGTTGGCCCTGCTCTGAGGACATCTGTTTTGTCAAAGAGAAAAAAAAAAAAAAAAAACAAGTGCTCAACTTCTTGTCCTGTGTCCAGACAATGGCTCAGTTACCGCTACCTTTAGTAAAACCTGGACGTGCTGCTGCTGCTGCTGCTGCTGCTGCTGCACTGTTTAATGGTGAATCTGTCGTCTCTGTGTGAGCACAGTCTCTCAGATGATGGACGGCTGCCGTCCCGGGGATTCAAACCGTGCACGACCACGAGAACAATACAAGCGCAGCGACGGTGTCTGGACGCTCTGCTGAGCATGGAAAGCATTTGTGGGCCGACAGCAGCGTGTCACGACTCTGGTCAGCGGCGAACATTAAACCGGTGCATCTGCTCCGTTTGTTCATCTGTGACATTTTTATTTTCCGTGAATGGCCTGAAGCGCTGATTCTCACAGCATCTGGAACAGCTGGAAATCCACTCAAAAAAAAGAAAGTTAATTGGAGTGGTTACTGCAGTCGATGCAACAATAACAGACACAGCAACACCTCATTAACATCAGACGTTCTCAAGTGGTCAGTTAAGAATAATGAAGCCGTGCTGTATTGTGTCCCCAGGTTCAGACTGAACAGGTTTAAGATACTTAAGAAGTGTCAGCGCTGAACCGATCAGATAATTAAACTATTTTCACACTCGTTCACACGTTTGAGTCGTTTTTCACTCTAAATTGCCAAACGTTTGCTGTTTTCAGCTTCTACACACTTTGGCCTCTGGGAAATCTGATTTTTATTTCCACTGACGCAAAGATCTGTTCATGTGCACAGTAAAAAGCCTTGGCTTTTCATTCTCTGTCAGTGTATATGATAATGTTATACAGGATTTTGGAATAAATATCAAAGCTCCATACAGTATAAAGGTAGACGTCTCCATACAGTATAAAGGTAGACGTGTGATTATAAAGCAGCTCCATAGGTTCTCTATATATTAATACTGTGAAAGTATCAAAGCCTCAGTCCACAGAGAAATGCACACAGCCTGTATTCAGACACTGAGCCTTAAAACCAGCCGTCAGGACTTCCTGTCACTTTGTGATGTCACTACAAAGCAGTCACAGTAAGCCCTGCCCACCACCTGGACCCACCATTGACCAGTTGCAGGATTTGGTTTCTCTGAGTGTTTTATTCTGAAATCTGCTCTGTTTTTATTGGATCAGTCAGAAAACAGCCAGCCAATCAGAAGAGAGGAGGCTCTGACACTGACCTGTTGTCACTAGACCTGCAGAGAGAAGCTGATGGAAAAAGATCAACCCTTCAAAATAAAACACAGGACAAGAAGAAAACACGGGACCTTTAAGAAAATAAAAGCCGTCATCTGTGTTCAGTCGACCTCATGACCAACAACACCTGAGTCCAGACAGATTTACAACAGGCCGACACAGAAGCCGACACAGTTATATAATAATATGAATATCTCTGAAATGTTCTGTGCTGTAAAACAAGGACTGAACTTCACAATCTCTGCTGTGAGAGAAAACCAGACATGGATGACTGGACAAATACGACCAGAGAGCGATGCCCTCAGTAACCTCAGCGTCACCACTGTCAGGCTGCACAACCACAACTCTGTTCCTCCACCGAGGCTGGAATTTGGGACACTGAAAAAAAAAAAAAACCTCTAACACGTTTTACATAAAATGCAGAGGCGTGTGATGCTGAATTACGATCAACCCCTGGCTCTGTGTGCAGAGGTCACGCGGAGGGAAACACTGTAGGCTGAGCCCTGGGGGATCTCCAGCTCCTGAACCAGCTGGTCCCTCTGACAAGAGATTTGTTCCCTCAGACACCTTTCACATCCCAGGATGCCCTGCACATAGCAGAGAGCCTGTTAAAACACACCCTGGCCCGAGTATCTGCCGATGGGAGCTGATGACGTGCCTCTTGGATACGAGCTGGTGAATTGAGGGGAGCGGGAAACATCAGAGGAAGTGGACGATTACAATCTCCTGCAGCTGAAATATTCATCTGTGCTGAACGTGAACTCGAACGCACCACACGAAGGGAAAACCACAAGTTAAAAACCAACATGAAACCAGACTTTGATTTCAGTTAAGCAGAGCTGTAATGGCCTGACTGGACGGATGGATGGATGGATGGATGGATGGATGGATGGATGGATGATGATTTGGGGAGTTGCTGTTTTTTTTTCCATCTTGCCCACGCTCACCAATCCTGCACCATCACCCAGTTTTCCCTGCGTTTAATCTCCACGATGGAAAAACGACACAATGAAAACTGAACTGCACTGCCCAAGGTAATGTGATGAATCATCGGGCTGCACAGCCTCAACCACTCATGCAGACACACACACACACACACACACACATCACACACAGATGGAGAGTTTTATATTCCATTTTCAGGGTATTGATCTATAACCTAACAACATTTGTGAGAAACGGTCTGGCCTGAAGCGTTTGCTGGCTGCAACCCCCCACCCCCCCACCCCCTCCATCCTTTCCCCCCTCCCTCCTCCTGTTAAAGGTGATCAAAGCTGTGGATAACTCTTCCACATGTTCACTCCCTCAGCAGACAGTCATCACCTCTGATCTCTGCATTGGCTGCTCTGTGAGAGTGTGTGTGTGTGTGTGTGTGTGTGTGTGAGAGTGTGTGTGTGTGTCAGACTGAGGAAGAAGTTACAGAATACACCAAGAATGCTCCTCCAATAATAAACTATAATCAATACCTTCTGCTGCTCCACTGACCTCCAGTGCAATTTGCAATTTGATGCAACAAATCGTCCTAAAATTCATATTCAGTATAATTCAACACATCTTCTTACCTGCGTTTGTGCAATCGAGTTTACTTTGGTTTTTTTCCACGACCTCCTGCAGGTTTGATGAGATGTTTGCAACAATAAGGAAAAGAAAAAAAAGAAAAATCAATGCCGTGCTCCGATGTTGTCACTACCTCTTCCAGCAAGGTGGCAGCTCAGTCAGGCGTCCCTCAGCCAGCTCCTTATCTCCCCTCGGCGTTCACAGCTCAGGCTGAGGTTCAGCTCCTCTACCAGGGAGAGAGAGGGAGAGAGAGAGGGAGAGTGGGAGTGAGTGTCTTTTAAAGTGTGAGGAGTGTTTAGGTCTGACCCCCATTGCTTTCGCTTTAAACTCCAACCCTTAAATAGCCGTCATTCTCCCTCCCACCTCTTTCTTTCCTCAAGCCCTCCCCTCCCCTCCCCTCCCCTCCCATCCCTCCATCTACTGTAACTAATGGATGCAGAGCCTGGGCTGCTGCCTTTAAATGAGATGCCAATGTGACTGGGAGTCATGACAGAGCGAGCAGCGCTTGTGGTTGTGCAGGAAAATTAGAGGGGGGGGGGGGAAGTCAGTCCGTAGACAGCAGACAGACATTTCCCTTCAACCGTATTAACTTTGCAATAATGATTTGCTGCAAAAATAAATCAGAAGCTTTGATGAAAATGTTCAACAAAGTCAACTTTCAGGAAAAACCCACTCTGCTGGATTTTTTTTTATTCCCATGCTCCTTGTTATTTCTTCACAGGGGGAGTCTTCCTCCAGCTCCGTCACAGTGATGGAGCACAGACTTTAATCCTGCGCCACCTCCTCTGATTGACTCGTTATCCATCATAAAAGTGTTCAGCGTTCGAGTGGAGGAAGCGTTTCCCTTGCTGAGACACAGACGTTATTCCTTGTGCAGACACGGTCACATTCTTCATGCATTCACCAGATGGGACGAGCAGGAACCTGACACATATTTAACTGTGGCGCTGGGCCATCGCTGATTAAAATAAAAGCATGTAAAACCCAGCGGGCAACACGCCACCATACGGACACAGAGTCCACACAGTTAAACCTTAATATGATTAGATGGATGAGTCTGCTCAGGAGGAGGAGGAGGAAGAAGAAGAAGAAGAAGAAGTGGGGGAACATGTTGTTTTGTCTGATGGTGTTAAAGACAAGTTAAATTAACTGAGACCATTCGAGCTGCCTTTAACAGCAGGATACCTCAGGACTGTCTGTAGTTTTCCCTTCATCGCTGTTCGCAGAGAGACTAATGAAGGGACGGGTCCCATCATCACAGAGCCCGGAGAGGATGATGGGAATGTCATTAGGGCTTCACGGATGTTAAACGTCTTTATTGTGCTTCCAGTAGCTCTTGAGATATTTCGCTCAAACCCACACAGATCCATCTGCTGCAGGAAACTCTCATTTGAATGAAAATCCACCACATAGTTGTCGAGATATTTGAGATTTGACTGAAGTGATGCACAGAAGACACATGTGCAACAGGAGACAGCAACAAACCAAAACAAACAGGTGTGACTGGGTTTTCTGAGCCAAAAGGAATTGAACATGAAGTTTTACGGCTTTATGCGATAGACAAAGACGTAACCACCCAAACGACATTTCGCTGCTGTAGCTCATCCTCTTGTCCCTGAATGCAGCATGTCCGCTGTGTTTCTGTTCTAACCCTACAGGACAGGTGAAAGGTGTGTCTCAGTGTTCGTGCTCCTGCAGACAGAAGACGGCTGCGACCTGCGAGTTCCCCCGGGTGTTGCGTTTAAAATCGATGCTAATCGCGGCCAAAGCTGATAAATACCTGCGTCTGCTGCGGGGTAACTCGACCCGAGTGAGAACGATGATTGTTCCCTCCATAGTGGACAAAAGCAGATGTTGGCGGGTTTTTTTTTTTTTTTAACCAGTGGAAAAGAGGCTTAAATCCACGTTAATGTGCAGAGCAGCAAACAGAAACAAAAAAACGTCCTCACCATCACTTCTCACTGCTTAAAACTCGCTAGAAGAACTGATGAATCTGCAGAAGAAGAAGAAGAAAAGCAGTGAATCGTCAGTGAATCGACAGTAAACTCATGTTAGATGTAGATAAACACAAATACAATCTGCCTTCTTCAACAAAACAAACGGCTCAGGCCTTGTTTCCATAAACATCAGAGTCAGAATAATGGACTGAAACAAGAAATCCTGATTAATCTAACGAGGTAAGAAGATTTGCCACTTTTCATTGAAGGCCAGTGAACAAAGCCTCAGATGCACAAAGACGACAACGAGTCTCGTAACGTGCAGCAGCAGGAAACGTGTGCACGTGTGAACCGGAGGTCAGGTACGTGCTGAAGAAGAGGCGGGAGGATAAAATCATAAAATCTGCCACCATTCATCAGCTCACGTCGTCTCCTGAGCCTCAGAAGACGGTGGGGATCCGACGTGAGCGGCGGCTCTCGCTCAGAGAGTGTGTGGAGCCGAGCGTGTGGGTCACGCCGCCGAGGCCTCTTTTAATTTAAGGCTCCGCAGGTGTTTCACACACTCTGAGCTCACAGCACATGTGGTTCAGGCTCTAAACGCTGCTGCAGTGGCAAGAAAAGAGGAGAGCTGGTTTTCTGTGTTAACGGTTCGTAAAATGAGCGAACCCAGTTCCTCTGAGGGGGGGGGGGTCAGCAGGGACCCTCACTGCTTTTATTACTCCTTCATTGAGAGTGTTGTGACGTTCTCCATAACCTGCTGGTTCCACTCCTTCAGCCTGAGAGGCCCCTCCACCCCCTTTATGGGTCCTGCAGGACGACCCCCCCTGCAGGATTTTTTAGTTCTGGGGAGGAAGGTAAAAATTCAGAGGAACTATTTCAACTGGTTTTGAAATCAGCAATTTTTCGTTCCCTGAGGTGTTTAATCGCCACGGGGAGACAAATAAAGTTTCTAGAATTGAATTGAAAAGTGATGTGACCTCGTGACCCTGATCTGAC
Organism: Caranx ignobilis; assembly: GCA_021432705.1. Lineage (NCBI taxonomy): Eukaryota > Metazoa > Chordata > Actinopteri > Carangiformes > Carangidae > Caranx > Caranx ignobilis. Next base: position 729,072 of record MU270004.1, on the reverse strand, counting down.
ATCAGATGCACAATAACAATGTTTCCTACAGTTATTGATCGCAGCCATTAATCATTAGGTCTTCAGGAGCTGCTCAATGTTCAGCAGGAAGTCTGGACCGGTCCTCGTGGACATGTTCTCAGGACCGTTCAGTCCTCAGCATGGGGTCTGGGTTTTGTCTGGGCCACTCCAGATAGTGGACTTACCGAGTCCTATAGCGGATTAACTTTGATGGTGAGGGTCAGTGAGTTTCAGCAGGTGCACAGAAACCCTGACATTATCCTGGACGACACCTCCATGAGCCTGGGAATTCGTTTTCCCCTCCGTGGTGAGGAGCTGTCCAGGAGCAGAGGCAGAGGAGATGCCTGAGATGCAGTGGCCTGGTTTTAGAGCCGCACGCTCCTCCCAGATGATTCAGATGTTTTCATCACTCCACATGTTTCTTTGCCACAAAAATCACATCATTTTTTAAAATTTTTCTGTGAAATTTAAACGAGAAAAAAAAAAAAAAATAAGATTTTCCTTCGAGCATCAGTCAAACTCCAGATGCAGAAACTACACACAAGAATCTGTGAACAGTGTCACTAGTGTTGCTGTAGCTGTTGTCGAAGATGACACAGTGTGTTTCTAAGGAACAAGCAGGATGTTCGATGAGATGTTTCGGTCTTTAGTCCAGACTGAGTCAGGAGTAAATCTGTGGTGCAGATGGCTCAGTGAGGAGAGTCGGACCAGACCGAAGCCATCGACTGTTAAAACAACACAGGTGTTCGTGTGTTGGAGATGAAAGTGGCCGTTACAGATGCTGATGATCCACACGTTGATTCCTGATTCTGAGCTTTGATTCAACATGTGGCCAGAATAATAAATAAATACATACAAGTCTGATTGTTCAATGAGGACGAGTTTGATTGATAGTTTTTATATATTTTAAGCATAAACGCCTGAATTTTAAGTCAATTTTCCAGCAAATGTCCAAACTTTTTATCTTATGTGATAATAAGTTGATGAATCCACAAATAAGAGACGTCACAGTTGAATCTGTCACTTCTGTCAAATGCATTGAAACACACACAGACAGTGTGTGTGTGTGTGCGGCGCTTTGCTTTGACAACGCGCCCGAGTCTAAACATTTATTGGTCGTTTACACGGCGGCGTTCTTTCCTAGAAATTACAGCAGATTCAGATCCAGTCCATACAGCGGTGCCGGCGCTGCCCGGCCCAGCTCTCTGTAATCTCAACAGACTGAGACGTCTCCTGTCTCCTGTCTGACCTTTAGCAGGATTATAATCACAGAGCCACATGGGTCACGGCTGGTTTAGGCTCAGCCGTTCGACCCATCGAAGACGTTAAAGTTCAAACTGCACGTGTTACAAATAATTATTTTTCAACATAAAAGCACATGTTAGTGTTGTATAACTGCAAAATCCTCACACACACACACACACACACACCATCATCACGCTGCCACAGGAGACGTGGTTTGTTTTTCCATCCAGGCACCAACTATGTTGTAATGCACTTACATGGTGTTTAATTATGCAGGTGGTACATTTTGTATATACAATTACTGTGTGTAGCTGCAAATGGATTCAAAGTAGGAGGTAGAGCGTACGTACTGTTTGATCTACTCTAGTTAAAGACTGTGGACGTGAGGGAGCAGTCGGGCTTCAAGTACAGTAACTCAAAATGTTGGCTATTAAAGTTTTGCTGAGTCTTTACTTGACAGAATCAGCCATACTGTATGTTTGACTTCCTTTGACCCTATTTTGATGCATGATCAAGTTTTTTGTTGCATCATTTCTCTGAAATGAAGCCGAATAAAACAAGTTTCCTCACTCGTCTCCCTGCACAGTTTAGATTTACAGCTCTTTCCATTCCTCCATCCCTGATGTAACGGCTCTCAAACATTCAGACGTTCGCTGACTTGGAAATTTTCTTGTCACCTTTTTCTTTTTTTTTTTTGGGAGTAGCTTGGCTTGTTCAACAGGAAGACAACAACTCACCGAAGCTGGACCTGGTGTATTTATGATGAGGGACATCTGCAGGTCCTCTCCTGACCACTAGAGCGCGGCTGCAACACTGAGTCAGGCCTCAGAGACTCCAATGTTAAAACAGCAGAAACATATTTACAGTGTGGTATAAAAGCTGTTTGGCTCCCTACAGCTGATTCAACTGTTTTAACTGGTTTAAAGTGATGTAGAATTGGGGGTGTGGCCACTTTGCACAATACATACTGAGAGTTAGGGGGCGGAGTCAGGTGTTGCCAAGATGGCATCAGTGCAGCAGCTCACTCTGAGCTTCTGCAGAAGCCTATAGGTGACGTTATGGAGGGTACGTCCTTTTCAAACGATAAAGTTAAGGAGCTGAAGTCATTTCTATGATATGAAAGATGATACATTGCTCGACTTGATTTGTTGGAGGACTGTCCAGCAGTGTCACAGAGTGGTGCCTCCTCCCACGCAAACCATCTTTGGTTGAGCACAACTGCTGTACACAAACATATTCACATTCACAGGCTGCTCTGTGGAGCCTGGCTATTGTAATGGAGAGCGGCGCTGCAGCACTAAGAGGCTGAGGCGGACGGAAACAGCACATACATCACCACGTGTGTGTGTGTGTGTGTGTGTATCATTCAGGTAGTGGCTGATTCTCTGGACAGACAAAAACAACATAATAATTAGCTTAAGGCTCAAGAGTCTCTGAGTTTTAGATTGTGAGTTTTTTCCAGTGGGATCATCAGATTTATGGTCAACAAACTGTCAGCAACACATAAACACAGCAACACAGAGAAGCTACTTCTTAGATGACCTCATTAGTTTTAATGACCCGGAGCAGCTCTTGTGAAAACACGACGGACGCTTTTTTATCCGTCTCAGGAGCGCAGCTGCTGCTCAAACGCTGGGAAATATCTGAAATAACTGCATCGCTGGAGATTAACGTGAGGCAATAATGACATGATTTGACTGCAGAATAAATTAAATGCTATCAAATGTCAAAATACTGGCAGCGCGTCCGGCCCAGTTTGAAGGAACCTCAGAACAGTGTTTGACTTCCAGCCGTGTTGAAAATATCAACTGAGTGACAGTTTAACATCTGCGGTGGAGGCTGGACAAAGACAAAGAGCTCAGCATCCTCATATGTGGCGATACGTCCTCATCGGTCTCGCTGTGAGTCAGCTGCTGAGCGATCGCAGACGTTGACCAGACCGGAGATGTCACCGCTCACACAAACATGAACTAATATGGCTCTGAAGGCATCACCAGTCCCTCTCAGGCCGCCAGCACATCTGCCCAGAGCCTCTCTTCTGATTGCAGCAAGTAATGAAGCGTGGCTTCAAGCACAACCACAAACTGTTGAGACCCCTTCCCTCCGCCTTTGTGGTGGTGCTGGTGGTGGTGGGAGCTCTAATGAGCTTGTGTGCTCTCTGCAGATTAGAGGATGTGCACGTCCGGGCATTAGTTTCAGGATTAGCGGTGAACGATCTGCACTGAACGTGACCCTTTGTTGTTAACAGCTGTGTTTGGCTGTGTGGAGCTGGAGCTTAATCATCCGCAGGGCCTGATATCCTTAATAAGATCAGTGATCGGTGGTCAGTCGTCAATGTAGTTGATACCATTGTAAACAGAAGAGTTGAGAGTCTCTTACAAGCAGAGCCGACCAATCAATCAGCCAATTTAATCGTCTGAAGACCAATCAAAACAGACGTGTCTTTTGCCTGAATTGTTCCATTGACTGTTTCTCAGACTTTCCTTTACGTTTTGTTTAATGGTAAAATGTTGAGTCTCTGATACAGATTGATTGATGGATCATTACAACAAATGTATGTTGATGTGAACATGATCTTTCCGCCCAAAATCAGTTGTGTCCTACTTAGCTTTGTCAAGCTTGACTCGGCTGTACCTCACCAACAGGTAAGACAGCGACCTGCCAACAGGTGCACAGCTCTCTAAAGCTATCACAACGACAAAGCTACACCACCACTGTTCAACTGGTAAAACACTAAAGTACCATCAATTTTGCAAAGGAAAGTATTTGAGAAGTTACAAACTTTAGTGGAAAAGTCGTTAAAGATCACCTGACATTGTTCTTCTTCTACTGTAAAATGAGGTTCTTTAAAGCTCTGCCTTCCTGCTCTGATGCTGACCAATCAGAGGCCATGAGGGCTTGCCAGGTCAGTGATGTTGTTATGAGCCAATCCAACAGGTGGGTGGGTTGTCAATGGAGTTATGTGTGGCCACATAAACACACTATAAGAGCGGGAAAACCCTTTAAGGTGTATCCTGATGATGATGAGTTCCTGGTGACGTTAGATAAAAGGTGAGAGCATCACTGAAGTCGGTTCACTTCATCCTCTAGAGACCATGAACGTCCCGGAAGCGGTGGTTCGATGTTGACTCGTATTAGATGAAGAATCCTTCAGATAAATGATGAATAACTGTATGAAAACACTGCTGCACCATTAAAGGCTACAAAAGGAGTTCTGGCGTTGCCGTCAACACGCTCCACCTCAGCGCCGCACGTCTCCTAAATAATCTCCACACTTCATTCTCCCCTTTGGATCAGTTCATTTGCTGAGTTAATGGCGTTGAGCGGAGCCGGGAGAGAAATTATCTTTGTCAATTAAAACAGACAAAGAAATATAAAGCGTGCGGCGCCTGCGTTATGAGGCTCTTTTGTCAGCGCTGCATGGCCCAGTGAACCCGGCCTTGTAAAGTCAAGATGTTCAGAGGTTGTTAACGACGAAGACTTTCCTCAGAGCACAAGACAAAGTTCAGCTGCAGACATCATCTCCGTTTTATAATAAACCCATTACATCGAGCTGCATTTTCTCTAATCGCTTAATTATAAGTAACTCTACAGTTTTTTAACCACAAATGATGACAAGGTGCAAAATCTTTGATGCATTTTGCTGACACAACTATGTGAACAGTGCTTCTGTCACAATAGCACAGTCGCTCGCCAACTCAAGGACACGGCGGGAAATACATTTTCACCCCCTCCACAAATCTCCTTAGGGAACTCAGAACAAGCCAAAAAAAAAAAAAAACTGTCCCAAAATACATCAGCAAAGTCCTGAAAGACAAAAATCTTCCAGAACGAATGAGTCAACTCAGACGTCAAATCAAACAATGATGCCGACGCCTCAATTAAGAGCAGCGCTGCCTCAGGATGTTAATCCTCTCCCGGGTGTCGATGACGTTCATCCAGCCAACTTTGATCAGGCTAAGTCTCTGTTCTGTTTGGACGATGTTTCTATGGACAATGGAGCCATGAACTCTGAAGTAACCTTCTGCTGGAGAGTCACAGCAGTGGCTCTGACCCTTTAAAGCAAAGCAACGTCTGATCCTGACAGAAAGTCCGACCCGTTTCCAAACCACTTGGAGTCATGTCACGACCCTTTTTCTGCCTGATTCTTTGCTCGTTTCCAATAATTCACACAGAACAGATACACTGATCGTACATTACTTATAAGTTCATCCTTGGTACAACTCATTAAGTACAGGTCTGACAGGAATGGGAAAAGTCCGACAGACAACACAACTCACTCAGTCAGTCAGTCAGTCACATACACTTTGACAGGGTTTTATTATAAAGGGAAGGTCAATCAAGATCCTTAGTGTCTTCCAATGAAATCTACTTCTATCTACACTCATCTACACTTCTATCATCTGTATTTTAAATATATAAGTGAAGCTTTGTGGATTTTTACATTACACACTCAGCTTTTGTGTCAGTTTTGTAAATATACATGTCTTACTATGGCACATAAGCTTTTTTTATTATCTGTTATTTCAAGCTACATTTATAGGCTCTATGTATATTACTGTCTATTCATGTTGTCAACTGTAAGATTACCAGATGAATCAATATCTGTCACAAATGGAGACAGTGTGTGGAGTTTATTCTGTTATTTTTTTTTTTTTTTTTCACATCATTCAGACCAAGTTTTAAAATTCCCATCAATTCCCATCATCAGTGTCAGATCCAGTCCAGTGTGGTCAGGGCTTTAAAACACATAAGCCTGTGTGCATCATTTTATTAATAAGAATGATTATAATTACAGAGGTGGACTTCTTCCCGGTGGTCCGCTTTCTTTCCTTCAATGGGCCACTGACTCTAATATGTTGGCAGCTCGACACTGTGGTTTAAAACATGTTTTTTTTTTCTGCACAGCTTCTCCTTCAGAAGTCACGGTGCGCAGCTGAAACCAGTCTCGGATAAGTTATAACCCATGCTCTCTCTCTGTGTCTTTGCTGCGGGGCCTCCCCCGTCTCCAGCCCTGCCTCATTCCATCCAGCTGACATTTCCCCGCTGTGGGACATGGCTGGTCTTCACAGAGGCGACTCAGTCTGGCCTTAGTTAGCAGCTACTCAGCGCTTTTATGCTCACACATGCAGGAACTCTGTGGCCTGAACTTGGACAGTGACACATGGAAAATGTGTGGGATCGCTATTGACTTCTTTCATTGTGAGGAAACTCAGCTTTTCATACATTGAGGAAATAGTCACATAAAAACCTATGTGGGGAAATCTATAAAGACATGTTAAATGATAACACACAGCTGGGTGAGATCACTTTCTCTATCTGAGGCCAGCTTCACAAATTTAACACTATGATCAAAGTTGCAGCTGATTTTAATTTAAAATGTGGTTGATGAACTGGAAATAACAAAACAACGTCACTTTCACTGAGTGTGTGAAACTGGTTTTACACACGACAGCAGCAATATATGACAAGAATGATCAATATTGGCCAATCTCACTGATAGATGATCAGTATTGGCGCTGCTTCCCTGCACCAGTATGTGCTCTTGCATAAATTAACTTGCACAGACTGAATCACAATAAACTGTATTTCACTGAAATGCACATTCAAAACACATCGACACCACTGACCTGAGATCAGAGGTGATTATTCTCTCTCTATCAGCGTGTAAGGTGACTGATGTCTGGTCATCAATAACTGCCAACACCAGCTCTGCACATGCACATGCACATGCACATGCGCGGTCTAAAAATAAATGCAGATCATGTAGAGACAGTATATTTCAGATTGGCTGTCAGCACACATTCACCATGTTTCTCTGCAGCTGACAGGGAGAACGGAGACGTCTGCAGCTGATTGTTATCCTTTCAAGATGCTTTTATGTTTGAATTACCGCCTCATGGTTGTCTGTCCACGCTGCTGCTGCTGAGGAGAGACAAATTCACAAAAACATGGATGCTTCAAACACATCTTTAACATCTGCATCGACGCAACCAGTTGGATGCCAAAGTACAACCGCAACATTTTGACCACACTCCTCTGTGCAGGTCCAAATACCTGCCTTAACGGCGCTTCAACAAGTTTCCTTCCTTTTTTAAGAGGAAAGGTCTGGGGGATGAACACTGGTATGTTGTTTAAGGTTTCAGTGTTGATCCAGTGATGCCCCAAGAAGTAGAAATACTCAAAGTAACCGACCAGGAATGTGCATGTGCATGTGCACATGTCTTTACACTGGACAGGACAACTTAGCACCTTACTTGCCCTGCAGCAAAAGCCGTAGCCATCTCTTGACATCTCGACCTGGCTCCGTTCAGATAAATCACAGGGTTGTGTTTTGTTGTTTAGTTTTTCCCACGTAGGGTTCAAGTCACTCTGAACGCCAACTAACTGACCTGACTACCTCTGATGAAGAGCAGCGTGCAGCCACCTCCCTGCGCTCTTGTATGGGAAGCATCTGGACCCGTCTCCCACACAATGGGAGGCAGTAAAACCTATAAATCCTCAAGCACTGTTGCTGTTTATGTGAATAAATGAGCAAGAAACACGGAGAAGGGATTTGAACATATATTATTGCACTTCCAGAGCTTTATCTTAAAAGGTGGGAAGTCAAAGCTGAGTCTGATTCAAGAGGACCGAGCAACATCTGCTGTCCAGCTTTTGAGGAAACAGATACTGCAAAAGATAGGCCCATCCAAAAAACACCCTGCAACATCTATTAAGACGCAGAAGGACAAAACCGTCGACTGTTTTCCTGATCAGGACATCTTTACAAGGAGACAGGCCACTGCAGGCATCACCCGTGACTTTCTGCTGCGATATCCCACTGGAAAAAAGGCTCCATTCCCTCACAGAGCATCCAGGTGTCACCACAGTCTCTATAAGACAAAGGAAGCTGCAGTCTGAACCAGGCGAAGCCACAACAGTGGGAAACTCCATGCACATTTTTTGCTCATGATACTGTTTGTATAAAAATGTGGTAGGAAACATTAACACACACATGCACAAAGGTACAACCAAATATTTACCACATGAGGTCACGTAATTTACAAGAAGTGTAGCAGACGCATTTAGAAAAAGGGAAGAAAAAGAAAACGAGGTGCCAATCAGCCGAGGGTAATGCCCTGAAAACCTCATACATCCGTCCAGGAGGACACGCACCAGCTGCGCTGAGGCTCATCGCTGCGGCACGGTCACCATCATCAGTGAGGTCGACACGTCGGAGCAAAAACACATCACACAAAAATGTCTGATTTATTCTAAATCAAGACGCTAAACAAAAAAAAGAAAGACAAATCAGTGTTTTTGTTTTAAACAGCTTTAACCCATCGAGTTGTTTATGTGTTTCTGTTCGTGGGGGGGGGGGGGCATCACGTCCAGAGGGCTGTCGTTAGTAACAGATATGTGATAAGATGAAAACGGCTCCAGTTTCAGTGGAACAATAAAATAATTTCACGTCAGCTGAAACATGCAGCGTTAAAAAGGAGCAGCTGCTTTGAGCTGTAAACACTACGGACGAGAGGTGATGTCATGGCTGTCGGCCCACTGGGAAAGGTCAACAGGTCAAACTACTGGACAAACACGTCTGTGGTTTGGTTAAACATCACCGAGGCCTGTGTCCATTAATGGGATTAATTAAAGACACAGTTTAGAAGGAGTGATTCACTCTCCGTGCTGACCTGCACAGATCCTTTCCTCCTCTTGTTTCAGCTGAAGACATCAACATTCGATTTATCTGTTTAGATGTGGTCAAAAGGTCAAAGGTCAAGGTCTCTCAAAATATGAATGAGCTCAACATCTTGGGATCTTACCAAGCAAAACCTTTCACATTTGTCCACTGGGACTAAAAGATGAACTGGTTCTATGTTGAGATATGAGGTCAAAGGTCAGCGTCACAGCAAAGTATGACAAAATTACTGGCACAGATTAATGATATCTGGATAAACACGGATGTTTTCTGAGCACAAGGCTGGAAATTTGACTTTTTAGCCTCGTTAGCTGGTTCACATCGTCAGCTTTCCACAACAACTATTGGACGGAGGTTTATCTGGACTTCAGGTCAAAGGTGAAATACCTCAACGTCTTCTGGACGACCCGTCACCAACAGACTTACATCTACATCAACTGTCTACATTTAGATTTATGACCAAATAAGGTGAACGTTAGCACCCTGACACATTCAGATAAATGTGTGTGTGGATTTTGTCTCCTCTCCTCTGTGCTGACACCAGTGATCTGTGTGTGTGTGTGTGTGTCCACATGAGCAGCTGAATGTTGTATGAAGATGAACATGAAGACACGTCCTTTGAAAGCATCACCAAACTTCATGTTGTTCCAATTCATACACTTGTCAAGGCCAAAACTCGAGGCTCGTTTCAAGGGAGCAAGTTGCAGTCGACCACGCACAGTGAACGTGCCACAGACTGTGGCGGGGCACCGAACCACCCAGGCTTCCCTCGGCGCCCGAGTGATGTTCCTCCAAATATGAAGTCACATATGTGGTGCTGTGAAGGAGCTGCAGATGAACTCAAATGAAACCTGACTTTCAGCAGGAGACACGATGCCACTGCTCGAACGCTGCTGGATGTCAGGTGTTGGTAGCAGTGGTGCGTTCGAGTGCTGCCAAACTGTGCAAGTAAATCTCAGATTTCCAGTAGTGTGGAGGTGAATGGGATTTCTTTCTTTCTTTTAAGACGCGGTCGATATTAATGAGAAGAGGCTGGTATTAATGGTGCAGCTGATGACTGCAGATTTCCATGTGCATCAGGTCAGTGGGGGCGAGCTGCCCCACCACCCAATCAGAAACCCCAACCAAAACAATCTGACGTTACCACGACAACCGCGCTGCAGCCCTCAGATGTGGTTGACTGTGGGAGGTGGAACATTTCCATGGATGTTACTCATCAATGATGCTCACGTGATGTGCACACACTTACCACACACACACACACACACACACACGCCCACACACACACACACCCTGCAGCGGGTCCAGGCTATGAGAGTCCGTGGTGAACTCTCATACGGGAACCGATCAGCTGATCACAGAGGTGTTTCTGCACAATGTTAAACTAATTTTGTCTTGTGGACACAAACCAACCTCGTAGGAATTCATCCTCTGGGGACTGTGAATTTACGCCCCAAGGTTTCATGGCCGTCCATCTGGTGGCTGTGGAGATATTTCAGCTTGGACCACAGCCACCGCAAGAGCCATGTGAGGACAATAAAAACACAATAAAAACTGCACAAACCTCTGCGATCGTTGTCAGAGCTGCAACGATCAGCTGATTAATCAATCAGCAAATCAATGCCACACAAACATCTGGTATTGATAATAACTGCAGCCGCACTCTGTCTCACGAAGAGGAGGAGGAGGAGGACTACACCTCTAGCACAAGTGTCATCCTGACAAACTGCCGTCGGTGCCGATCCCCTGAGGACACTGAGATGTGACCTGTGCTGTTTGAACTTGACCCCCCCCCCCCCCCTCTTTCTCTCTCTCTGGCTTGTATTTAGCTCCGTTTCTGTTTGCCTTCCACGGCCATCCATCTCCAGGAGAATGTGACTCCTGTCTCTAAAAACCATGGTGAGGAAAACACAAACAGCTCAAACAGTCAGCGTGAAAGAAAAAAAAAAAAGGGGGGGGGGGGGGGCAACGTCGTCGTTGGGCTGAAACAGATGTGCTGATCAGCATCATTCCACAACTTTACAGCTGTTGTTTATAAGACAACAAGTTTTCCTTCACACTTAACTTCTGTTTTACTCGAAACGTTGCAAAATCCACATTAAAACATACCATCGATGTGTATTTTCAGCATCACTGGAGATCAGTTGTCCTCTCAATCAATATCACAGTATGTCCGGAAACGCTGCCCCCCCCCCACACACACTCCCACCCCCGAGGCCAACTGTGCTGTGCAACTAATACTAAAACACTAACAATGCAACGGCAGAAAGGTGAAAAAGACAATATATTCATAAGTGTTTCAGATCCATAAGTCAACCTACCGTCCCAGCTCTGTTCCTGCAGGAGTAAGTATGAAGTTTGATAATAACATTAGTTTTTTTCTATTTACCTCAAACAGCAAAGCAAAACAGACAAGTGGGTCGTTTTCTGCACTTACAGAATAAGACTTTTCTGTGAGGAAGATGAGACCAAGTCCTGCAGCAGAAGCTCCATCAACGAGGCGACGAGACTCAGAATCAGGTCCCAGATCTTCAGACGTGACCTGGTTCCACAGCAGGAGACGGTTTATCCCTGAGCGGAGAACTCATCCTTTTTAAAAGAAAGACAGAAAAATAAATAAATAAATAAATAAATAAAGGGTTTTATCTCCAGCAGGAGAATTTGCTAAAGTTAGTTGGTGTTGTCGGCGGGCGACAGGAGCTGATATGTGCACGGGTCATCTGCCGCGCTGCAGGGAGTCTGTAAAATAAAAGGAGCCAAAATCAATAGTGGTAATAAGCCATCAAGTGAACAAAAGAGGTCAGTGCTTCCAGACAGAGAGAGATTAGAGCTGGCACGCTCGTCTGGGCGCCGCGGCCCGGCGGCTCGCTGCTCAGCTCCACTGTCCGGTTTTACTACCAAACATTTGAACACTTGCTCTTTTATTGGACGTCGTGTAAAATCTCAGAAGCTTTAAAGATGGTTATCTTTTTATTGACGTTTGCACATTGTTAAATACACACACACACACACACATCAGAGCCTAAGTCCCGCCCTCCCTCAGAGCTAATCCTCATTCTTTCTACACTGTGGGATTTTATTGCTTTTATAAAAGCACATGAGTTTGATTTCAGTTGATCGGCTGCAGCCAAGATAAAATAATCTGCGTGTGCGTCAGATCAACGACACAGTTATGATCCTTTTCCTTTTTAAAGCCGTTTGGAAAATCTGATTCGGTTTCTGTTGTCTGTTGCTGCCATCGTCACCAAACACATTGTTATAATTTATAAGTTATAAAGTTATAAATCATGAAAGTTTTCACATTATTCTACAAGTGTAACACATCTGTTCATCGTTGCTGTGTGTTTACAATCCAACCAGACGCCAGCGCCACACGACAAACACACACAATATGAAGGTAGCTCACAGTCCAGAGCACAGTACACATGATTTTAGATGTTTATGTCCCTTCAACCACTGCCTGGATCAGGTTATCTTTCTGTTTTATTTAAACATTTGGTAAAATAAACATATAATGCAATATTTGTTCCAAGCGAAACCTGTGATACACATAATATAAGAAACTAAGAATCAACAGAAACACTCATTAAGTCATAAAATACATCCAGTAATTATGTGTTTTTACGTGAGTTTGAAAGCAGTTTGCTCTTTAGTTCATTAACTGGTCACATATTGAATAAACCACATGACATTTACACGTTTGTGTTATTACTGCACTTCTGTATAACTTTTCATCTGAAAATAAAAACATCTATCGACTTAAATCTCTGTAAACTTGCTCAAAATCTAAAGGTTTAAGTGACGTTTTTTTTTTTTTAAATAGTAGATTTATGTGTGAAAGGAAAAAGGAAATCATCCCTCAGAGAAAAGGTTTCTACAAAACCAGACAACCTTCAGGTTCAAGTTACAACTGATGTATATTAAACCCCACAGCTGCGGTGTCCGGAGGAGCGCGGGGCAGTGAAGTGTACGTGTGTCCATGAGGTCCTGTGTTAAATCTGTCGTAAACATTTTGTGTTAGTAGCAGTGAGCAGGTCAGAGGTAAAGCTGACACAGATACTTTACTGCTGTCTTTGATCCATCTCTTAAGAGGCCGCCCGCCCTCAGGTGGGGGTGGGGTGGGGGTGGGGGTCCAGGGGAAGATAATCATTTGGCTGCAGATTTACGTCGTTCCTCACAAACACACAGATCTGGGAAACCCTCTGTGAACAGAGAACTACACTTATGTAACTTCCAGGACCAAAATAAGAATTTCCCTCCTTCACTAAACAACAGTTGGACGTTGTTCCACCTAAGAGCTTATCTGGAGACCAGGAGGTGATGAGTAACCAGTTTTCCTCTCTCTCGTACTCCGAGGATGTTTAATGTTACCTCAGAGTGTCGTCAGCTGACCTCATGTTCCTGAAAGGGAACACTCGGCCAGTGTCGGCCCTTGTTTCCATGCATTAGTCATGAAAGTTTCAGCACAGCGTCGCCCGCCACTCCTCACAATGATCTCTCTATCTCTGCAGAAGACTCTGGAGAGGGACGTGAATGGTTTAGCAGCTCAGTCAGAAACCAGAGAGGCCAGTCATCTTCCAAAATCACTGCATGGGAAAACAGAGGAGAAGTTCAGTGCTAATCAATTCATGCATTGGTTGATCAACAAGAGAATTAGTCATCAATGTTATGTCTATGTGTCAAAGACGCCTCTGTTCTTTACAGCTTCTCCAATGTGACAATTTGCTTATAGGAACTTATCAGATCAATACTTAAAGTCTCATAAAAACTTATAAACACACTCTGCTGTACTTGAGAACATTCTGTGTGAACTTACTGTCTCAGCTCAGATAGCATCTACAAACTTGCTCATCATTGCTACAACCAACAGCTGATGCAGGAATAAGTAGTAATCTGTATTCAGCATCAGTGGACGATGATGTTTTGACCTGAGGTTCAAGGATCAGAAAGAAAAAGGTGGAGCGGTGCATCTCTCTACATGTAAACTGATATTTCCAGGTAATCTGTTGAATTTCTAGTGGGAACTATTTGAGTAATGCAGATCCAATTCGAAAGATGTAACAGAGTGAAGCGTCCTCTCCCTTACTGACAATCTTTGACGGAGTCCAGTCACAGTGACTTGGACAGAAAACTGAAGTTTGACCTGAGCTGTATCAATGTTAACAAATCAATTATCCACAGTTGAGATAATCTCATTTCATCTGGAGGAAGCGTGAGAGGAAATCAGACTGAGATCAAACGTTTGCTGGCGTTGAACTTTGATGGGTGTCATCAGCCCGTCCCAGTTATGAAAGAGTGTATTATTGTTTTTATAGAGGAGAGAAAGCACAGTCCATGTTGTTCCATCAGCATTATGTAACTCCAGCATGAAGGATGCCTGGGCCCGACCCTGCTGCTGCTGCTGCTGCTGCTGCTGCAGCCGCCGCCAACAGCTTCAGCGCTTCTCCATCTGAGAATAAAATCATGGAAAAGCCGGAGCAGGTTGTGTTTTGTTAATGGAGTGATGTTGCTGTCAGCTCAGAGGCTGAGAACAACTGGAAACATCAGCTCGGTTCACGTTGTTTAAGTCACTCTTACAGATACAACCTGTTCATCGATGCCCACGGTTATCGAACATCTCCACAGCCTGATGTTTTCATTGTCTGAGCTGCTTTAAATATTTGGTTTCCGGGGAAACTGGCTGACAACAGTCCCCTTACTCTGCATTTTTCTAACAATAACAGTTCTGGATGAGATTAACTATATTGTACCAGATGATGCCGACCCCTCTATGCACTGTTTCTAATAAGTCATCGGTGGCCGGGCGCCAGCGGTAGCAGATTTCTCATCCAGCATCCAGCAGGATTCACTGGAGTTGTGCTGCAGATGTGAATCCTGGCGGTGGAAGCGGACGGCTGACTGTAATTTATAACTTTATATGCATCACCAGACTTTTAAAGACAATAAACTGGGTCAGACAAAGCAGGAGCATGAGCAGGATTTTAAAGAAGGAAGTGGCGGCTGAGCGATTAATAGGTCCGGACGCCGTGTTCCCGCCTCTGGATACTGTAGTTTGTGGTTGTTTCAAGGTGTCGTACAACAATGAAGAATCACTGAGTAATTATCTAACATTTATAAAACTATAAACTACAGTGGTTATGAATGTTATAAATCCACGAATGGATTCTGGTCCAAAATATTTTGATGAACGACACTGATTGTAAAATACATATTTTGGGTTTTGGACGTGCGATCACATTTTAATGGAGATAATAAAATTTCACTGACTAAAAAAAATGACTGGAAAAATATCAATCAGCAATGAAAACATGTTAAATTTAGCACTTGGATGGAAAGTGATCAAACTGGACCTTTATAAAAGGGTCATGCTGGAAAAAACAGACAGATGCCACACGACCTGGCAACTCAAATTAACGGATGGTAACTGATCTATGACATCATTTAATGATCAATCATCAATTACTATATTAATAACAACTTATAAATCCTTTAAAAAAAAAAGCAGAGATGGAGGTAAATATATAAAAACCTTGTTAGCAGCTCAATTAAATGACATACAACTGAAATCAATCATCACTGACGTAATGAAAACAGAAAAGCCCAGCTCACGTACAACAGCGATCAAACTGCCTCCTTCTTCTCCAGGACGATCTCCAAGATGTCCGAGGCCCCAGGTGGCCCTGCAGGATCTCTGTGATCCAAGAACACCAATAAAAAAACACACGCCGCGCTCCTGGAACCTGAGCCTTTATTTATTTTAGTGGAAGACCACTGCTATTTTGGAAATAACAATATTGGTGATTAATGAAGATGTGAACTCCGCCGAGGGCACGGCAGAGTTTCACAACTGCTGATGATGTAGAGCCGAAGACTTCTTTAGATGTCATAATATTATTGCTGTTCCTGTGCATGTAGAATCATTACTTACGGTGTCGTTATATAATGCTGAATGATAACACACGCTGACTGTGACGTTGCATATCTTCTGTCACCATATATATCCTGCACCATTCATCAGTCTGTTCTCGTTGCAATACATTCGTTTCATTCTCTACTTACTTATTTTTTTTTACTTACATGATGTTTTTTTATCTGCCGGCCTCGGCTGACATGATGCCTCACTTCCTCCTGCATCGTTGGGGATCAATAGAAAGTTATTTTATCTCATTGTAGTGAAATCTGTCCCTCGTTCAGATTTGATCACAGCTCATATAATGTTATTGATCAGATGACTAGCTTCTAGCGTGGAAAGAGGAAACCAGCTCGGTGTCAGCAGGTTCACCACAGGGACCTGTGCATGGGACACTGTCCTCATTAGGCTGGAGGAAACTGCACTGGCGTAAGTCAACAGCTGTTTTGTGTTTGGTTAAATCACCACGGCGCAGTATAAACACTGCGAATCTCTCGGTCTTGCTCAGCACACGGGATTTTTTTTCTTCTCATGATCAATAAGCTGTAACGTGTACGTTTCCATTGATGCAGCACTGATGTCCGCGCTACTGCTCCTACTTTTAGTAACGCAGGGTTGTGTTGTAGTCTTGGCAACAGACATCCTCGTCCACTCCCTGGGTCTGAACGGTCACGTCTGCCAGTGAATGCACCACGGATAACAAATCACAAACATGTTAGTTAGTGGCCTGGTTGTCTTGGCTAACAGCTGTTGTTATCTCAACAACTCACCATGTGTACAGTAGGTAGCCAGAGTAAACAGGAAGCACTGACTCCATCAAAACAAATCACTGAAACTAAACCCAGCCCCGGCCGATGTATACCGTCCCAAAAAACATAAAGAGCCTCAGACACAAAACATTTCTGACACAACGATATATTAAACGTCCCGAGACAACGTTGCGTACAAGGCCAAATACATTTTATGAGTTATATTCTGCAGAGACAAGGAGAGGATTTAGTGAATGAGCTCACTACTGTCCAGGTGGAGGATGAATTAGCTGCAGATGAGTTACCCACTGGTCACGCACACGCTCCAGTTTCACCAGCGGAGCCGCTGACGACAGCCGAGCCCTCATTACTCAGCCGTCATACCTCAGCTTTGATGACTAATGCTCACTTGATGAACTGACTGACTCTGTTGGAGGCTGCAGAGACAAATGGGTGCGGTTATACGCAGTCATGAGTCTTAGCGAGGCTTATAATTACAGCGTTTCATATGAATTCAATCTTTACATCCACCAGCGAGGGTCCGTCCCGTGCAGGCAGAGTGTGCAAAGTATCCTGTCTTTTTTAATTATGTATTGACAGGGACCCCGGGGAGTGACCTGGTTTCACTGCTAACAGGCATTTAAGTCAAATGGGACACGGTAACAGACAAGAACGTGATAAAGAAAACATAAAATACAGAGACGTTGGCTGTTCTTGGTGTTTGTGTTATAATCAGCACAACATGACAGGGTTAAATAAAGAAAGAAGGGGAGCAGGTTGTGACTGACATCCCACAGTCTGCTAAATGTCCCACAGCTAACAGGGACTGCCTCCGAGTCCATCGATGATGGACAGTAGCAGGGTTGATTCAGTAAACTCTTCAGTATAAACACTGAGAATTAGAGAGTGTAAACAGGCCCAAGGATGAAAATGACCTCATGTGCAAACAGCTCGAGTGAAGCATCCTGGATGTGAGGAGCGTGAAAGCTGCTCTTGAGTAAAATAACGGAAGAGGCAATAAACAGTGGCAGGTTGGCGAACAGTCCTCAAGTGGGACCAGAGCGGACGAGTCCTGGAAAGACAGAGGACAGGACTCACTGACGCTGCCAAACAAACACTATGAGACAACTCCTTGATGCTCAACTTTTCAATTTTCTTTCTGTAAATACAGTCGACACACACTGACAGGCTTCAGGATGCACATACATCCATGTAACATACAGTATGTCTGCAATATACATATACATACAGCTGTTCTGATGTCTAACACGTTTCATATATGACATGGGAATGTAATATGTGTGTATTTGTGTGAATGGACAGCAGTTATTAAATGATTAAAACTAATGTTTTTAGAAGGTGATGCATTCAAAGTACTAAAAATGATTAAAAGCATTAGAGGCTTAAATAAAAGCAGATGCTCACAATGAATAATTAAGGTTATTTCATCTGCGTCATTCATTTTCTAGTTATTAGTGTGATGTTAATACCGGTTAAGAGTGCAGTGTTTGTATCAATAAATGATAAATGATGCTTGATTTTCAGTCAGACGCAGGCAGCTCAGCAGCAGAGACATTTCCACGGTCTTAATCATGCTACTAAACTCCAGCCGCAGCTCATTTGGCAGCAGCTCAGGCAGTAAAACAGCATCCGGGACACGCAAATGGAAACTGTGTGCTCCTGTAAAATCCACGGGATCACAACGTTGCTACACGTCTGTTGAGCTGTTTACAGTGCGGGCTCCAAACATACCTCCATTGTGTGAAATTATGTACTTTGTACTATTCTGCTGCTGATGGATTTGTCCAGACTGCAGTTTAATATCCAGCGAGCTTCACAATAATACAACTGTGGGCCAAGTCGGCGCTTCCTGGAAACTACGAACCATCCTGAGCTTTTAAAAAGGTCCAGGTCCTGGAAGACGACTCTGAAAAGTATGACGACTAAATAAACAGAGGAACTGCAGGTGTTCTGTCTAATCCACTCTGACACGGAGGATGCGAGCGTGCCATGACGATCGCATTTCTGAAGATACGTCTCTGTGTCAGAGGGACGAGGGCGGCATTCGTCAGCCGTGACAGCTCCAGTAAATGTTTGGATTACAAAAGACACATAATACCGTTGGCAGCAGTGGACTCTTAGACGGAGAGGAAGACAGAGTGCATACCACCGAGATGTCCCAAGATGCATTGCTGCAGCGTTGGAACGTATCTACGTATATGAAGTATTCCCAGTTAAAAATGAGAGTGTGCATATGAACCATACCACAAAACCACTCGACACACTGTAGTACATACACCAGGCCTGTGGTGGCGCTGTAACACTGCCACACAAACACAGAAGAAGAGCAGCATGCGCTGTAAACAAACTGCAAACGTTATAAGTCGAGGAAACACAAAGAGTCGCATCAGAGCAAATATGACAGATATACCTGAGCAACCTGACGGGAGTCCACCGTTGTTGTTGTTGTTGTTGTTGTTGTTTCATGACGTGACGTGACGTCTATAGGTGTAGCTCAGGTTCCAGGTATGAGGCGACTCCTCTGGAAGCACTGTTCTGTATGAAAGAGGTTTAAAGTTGTGTCATTTTGAACTTTGAGGAGTCATTAAAGAGTTAAACTGGCACAATCAAAAAACAGACCTGCTGCACTCTGGACAGTGTAAAATTTCAGCCAGTGCTTTATAGACATTTCACTCTGGTCCAAAGCGGTGGGATGATGATGATGATGATGATGATGATGATGATGATGACCCACCACCTGATTCACCACAGAACTTACACGACCGTCTCTGCTAAATCGCTTCTGACACCCAACACATCACATTCCTTCTGTGGCTTAAAGAAGAGCAGAGGACTGTTCCTGAAACTTCCTGCGCCACACGCACCACTTTGTTTTAAAGTCGTTAAGTGCAGAGGAGCTCTCCAGCCGCCATCTTTTAAACAGTCACATAACTGGGAAATGAGCTGAGGGCTCCAAACTTCAGCTCTCGTTAAAGCTGCATTACGCAGAGTCTTTAAAGCGATGAGGTCATCAGACATCAGCTGTTGCTACTGTACATGTCACGTACTGGCTGACCTCGATCTGTGGGAAGACGGAGAGCGGGAAACACAAGCACAGGAAAAGACTCCCTTGATGTAATAATCAGAAAGTGATAAGAAAGCTCTGATCGCCAACAGCTGTAATGGATGACCTTTGACCTCCACAGATGGAAGTCGATGTTTAATAAAAGCCTGTGTGCAGTCCTGTTAGCCCACATGGGGTCAAAGCCGCAGCTTGTTCCCTGAAACCAAACAACACATTCATCGCTCTGGTTGTTTAGTCTGAGGGACTCAGACGCCGGCATCCGAGATCCAGATCGAGGAGCGGTGAGTCGTTCCGGCTTTTGAACGCGTCATCATCCTCTGGATTGTGTTCACATTACTGCCTCGTCGTCCTCGTTTGTCTCCTTCGTGGTGACGTCCACCTCATCTGCTCTGTGTCACTTCAGCTCTCATGCAAAAATTGATAGTGCGTGATGAAGGGATCCAGCTCCACATGAAACTGGTACAAGCTCCAAGATGTAGCGGTCGGGATGGAAAGAGTGACCTTTGACCTCTCTGCTGAAGGTTTTTCCTCTTGATAGAAACTTGGTTGTGTTTGGTTTTCATGTCCAGTGTGATGAAGTTAAACATCTTGGACAAGTGACAGTTTTACAGACACGTAAAATCTCATAAAATCATGACTTAAAATTAAAATTGTCATGAAATAAAAGATGAAAACGAGAAAACCAGAGGTGTCGATGTGATAAGTTTGATGTTTAGTCACTTCAAGTCACTGAAAACCCAAACTTTTTAACCATCAGGCCTCTAGACTGTCACACTTTTTCATTTTGCATCTTCTCCTTTTCATTTCTACCATATCTCCAATGTTACATCATGGTAGATTATTACATATGTTTGCTGAAATGTTGAAAACCAGCAGGCTATTCACCTAGAAAATAGCAGTCATTAAATGTCTCTGTTTGCATTTAAAGACCCCGTCAGACTCACAGATCAGTTCTTAACTTATCATCCACATTTGGCTGTCTGCCCTCTGAAACCACCTGCACTGTCTGAGAGTCCGAGAAAACACACCACACAGCTGCTTTCTCTACCTGACAATGACAGGTCTCTGCTGCACAAGTCCAATTACAAGCTGAGTATTGTTATTAAAGCAGTTTTCGCTGACTGCCCTCGTAAACCACCACCACCACCACCACACAGGTCCAGATGCACAACGACCACAGTGACCCGTGGCCTGGCTGTGAACTCTGACCTTTTACTCTTGTGTTCAGGTCACCCCTTCAAACCATAGTGTATATTTACTAAAGTCTGTGCAGAACCAGCCCTGCTAAAAAAAAAAAAATCAGGAAAACACATATTTATGGTCCAGGTGCAGGTACAGTAGGTTTATGAAGTGATTTACCTGTAATGAGCTCTGCAGTTGCATGAGGATACTTGACAAGAACAGGACAGGAACTGGGCTGAGCCAAACATCAGTCGACCTCTTTAAACAGGGATCAACATCATGTCTGCAGAGATTCATTCGAGGCAAGATTTGTGCAGGACAGGAGCGAGTGTGTCATCTGTTCCCACTCTGCGATGTTGGAAAGAAAAAACACAAATGTTTATCCCATGCCTGCCTCACTACATCACATGTCCAAATCCACCAGAAACACACACGTTAGTCATTTCTTATCAGACACCATGTTTCCAAAAGTGAAACCAGTTTCTGATGGGACTCTCACTGCTCAAGATTTACACACAAAAAAGCCACTTTATAGAGAAAAACCTAATAAATACGACAATTATATATAAAGAATAATTTCCCCTTTTAACAGGAAGAAGCTATGTTTATAAAAATAAAAGTAAAGCAGTGTACATTGAAGATTTGGAGGCTAACATTTAACGGTCATTTTCTGCAGTTGCAGTGATGGTTAGCAACACGGAGGAGTTAGCTTTACTCTAGTTAGCAGTTAGCCGTAGCCGTTGGTTGCTGCTGACGTTCAACTTAAAGTCTCGCGGGCAGCAACACAAAGCAAAAACAAAACGAAAGCGAACAAAGTTCATTCAGAAATACAGCAAACTACCGTGAGAAACACCCGTCGCCTCACACAGCTCGAAATACATCCAGAAACGGCCCCAAGATACAGCCACAATACCACGGTTAGCATAAGAAGCTAATACTAAGCTTTGTTTACGTGAAGTTGAGGAGATGTTGAATCTTGGCCACAGTGGTGGGGGGGGCGGGGGGGGATTTCCGGCCACAGGTGACCAACAGTCATGATTCAACAACACCACCTCCACCATCACGACTTTTTGATAAACTATACAAGACATGTAGCAGCCGTTAGCCTCATTTTCGGCTCCTATTCCGAACGTCGCATATCACTGCGTCATTGATGACGTGCGTTCGATTCACTCACCAGCACGTAGAGGACGTAACGTCTGAATAAGGAGAACCACAACAACTACTTCCTATTGTCTAATCAATAGGAACTACGTGTTTACTTTTACATTTATTGCCTGTATGATTTTTATTTTTTTTTTTACTCTTTACGCTTCTTTTACACTTTGATTTCAGTAAAAGTACAACGTCCATATTAAAAACTACTCCCGCGTTCACAGTAACTGAAGTTGAATAAATAAAGTACACGATATGAAAAATGGAGGTAACTTGTACTTAAAGCTGTCAAATGAAAGCACTGGAGTAAGAAGTACAATAAAGTACTTCAAAATGGAAATACTAAAGTACTGTAATGGAGTAAATGCGATTCTCTTGTCATACTTACTCACAATTGAGTGCATTGTGTTTTACTGGATGTCATTTAAAATTACAAATAATTACAAAAAAACATAGTTAAAGATAATTTAATGTTAATGGTTATAATAATTCTGCATTACCGTTCCCATCCATTTACCTGACCACATCCTGTAACCACCACTGCGTCACTTCACTTCCTGTATACACTCTGTGTTCTCATTAAACCGACCAAACCAACCAGCCCTTTAATAGCACGCTGTGAGCAGTACAGGGCGTTTATAACTCTGGAAAGATGGCATCATACCCAGCGATATAAAAAAGAATCACTCCATTTCATCCCAAAATGTTCTGCTCACGTGTTGCACAACATGTCCTGCAGCTCTGTCCTTTGTGCACCACAGCAGTTGTTGCATCTGTAGCCTACAATGCACGGTGTTGTTTTGTGGGTCTTTTTTTTTTTTTTTTTTAAATGAGCGCGTCCCATTGACTCACTTCAAGAAATGAATGGCCTGTGTTTCATTTGCCTGAAAATAAAGATAATCTCTAAATTACAGTGCCCGTAATAGTACAATGATCCCTCTTGTCCTTGGTTTTTATTTTTAGTAAGTGCCAACAGACAACAGACAGGAGTTAACAGACCGACAGCGCCCTCTAGTGGGAGACGTTGGTAAGTAACTTTCACTTCCAGGCCTCAATTTTACACCTATTAAATATAGATTACAATTGTATTTAAGAGCACATGTGGGTCCCCAGGAGATGTGGCATGACTGATGGGGTCAGTGTGAAGTATTGTCATGTGAAATACCCCCTGATGATCAAAGGTCTCCAGATGTGAGTGGTGTCTCCATGCAGATTCCTATTGACATGTGATTTAATGATGACTGACATGTGTGGATGCTGGGGGGGGGGAGGGGGACGCGCCTTGTGCCTTTGCCTAGAAATAAAACACAAAAGACAAGAGAAATACGAAACTAATGAAACAGTCAGCGAGTTGAAACCAACAAACTTTATTACTGCATGTCCTTTTCAGCATTACACATCAATTGTCAACATCAGAATATATATATATATATATATATATGGCTCTGATTTCAAGGTACAGAAATCACTCAACAGCAACAGAAAGAAAAAAAAAAAAAAAAACCCTGTCTGGACAAACAACCAATACAAAGTGCACAAATAAAGTCGCTTCAAGTCGGCTGCATCACATTACTGAACCGCTGTGTGTCGTTAGAAAAACAAATGAATTAAAGCTTACATTCATAAACCTCAAGAGGGTCTGTAACAGCATGGGACAGTATTCATCATCTCCTCTGGTGCTCACAGAAGCAGTGACCCATGCATTGTATTAAACTGGCACACACACACACACACACACACATCCACTCATACACATACACACTGAAGTATAAATACTGTATATTTGGCACCATGTTTTAGCATAGAACATAAAAAATACAACTTGCAAATACAACATTGTTATAATATGGAGGTAATATTTGATTTTGGCACATTACAAGAACACTAAAGTTTGTTTTTTTTTATATATTATTTAAAAAGTTCATGTAATCCCACTTATTACATGCGTCAGTCTTCACCAAGTGTTTAGAGTAAGAAACCTCACTAAACCGCAAACATAATTCCCTCAGCGTTTCCTCGCTCAGCCGCTTCAGTTTCATGGAGAGCAAATGTGCCCTAATGACCAGGAAAGCACCATGTGGTTGCAGTTCTTCTTCTTCTTCTTCTTCTTCTTCTTCTTCTTCGGTGCCATAATGAGCAATGTAAACAAATGGCAACGTATGAGCATGGACTCTGTAAACCCTTTAAAGCCGAGATGTCGTCAAAATCTAACTAAGACATAATCATATATTGCACTCTAGAAGAAATCCTACATCCTTACTGCACTAATGGGGGGGGGGGGGGGTAAGGGGGTGGAGGGTGGGTGGGTGGGTGGGTGAGGGGGTGAGGAGTGGAGGGGGGGGGTGTCCTGGCCTGTTCGAACCATCACGACAAAACAAAAAGGCTGGTATATAGATATAGAATTAATAAGGTATTCAGTAATACTATGTTTATTATAACATCTTGCGTATATTAACATTGATATATAGATTATTTTTGAACATTATGATATGAAAGATACATATTTATAACTTGCTATATGGATATAGGCGGGTGCAGTGACGCAGGCGCCGGGTATATAACATAATAACTATTCTATGGTTACGTTCGTTTTCATCCCAAACAAATACAAAGAAATACTTCCACACGTGTGGCTCGTGGAGGGGGAGGGGGTAGGGGTGGCAGGGGGTGGTGGTGGTGGAGGAGGAGGAAGAGGAGAAGGGTGGCGGGGGTGGGGGGGGGGGGGGGGTTGGGGTTGGTGCGTGAAACTCCATAGTGAATATGAATTGAAGCCTCCCATGCACAGAGAGGTTCCAATACAGGGTCGGGACTGGTTTTCAAACAGGCCAGCGTGAACCTTAAAACCTCAGCATGCATGCTAAGTGAGCAGAACAGCACTCTCTGGTGGACACGAAGAGAAATGACAGAAGAAACAGCTCGATATATATATTCATATATATACGCGTGTGTGTGTGTGTATTTGTATATATACTGTAGGTTTCTGTGTTTGATTTGTGACTAAAACACTTTAAAAAGTTTAAAAGGTTAAACTTGGGGAGGGGGGGGGGGGGGCGCTATGGTAAATAAAGTCAACAATGGGCCCATCGCCGACAACAACGTCTCGACGCCTCTCAGCGTCCACACATGTATATTTGCACCAACATATATATTATTATTATTATTATAATTAAGAGTCACATGGGTTTTCTATGTTAAGAGCAGCAGAAACACGTACGCACTGGATACGGCATGGACAGAAAACAAGGAACAGACTATTCCTTCACCTCAGTCTGTGGTGGGGGCACAGTACTATGTGTTGAGATGTGAGCTATAGTGAGCAAATCCTGCAGGGGAAAACTCCAGCTGTGTGTGTCTGCGTGCATGTCCTAAAAAGAACAACACACACACACACACACACACACACACACTCACATGTGTTAAGTTTTACGCCTCAGGCTCGACTGGCAGAGCTGCCCTGACTCCTTGGTAACTTCACTGTATCTTCCACAGATGTACCAAACCACCGATCAGAACCACCGACCCCTAACAGGAACACACACGCAACACTAACTGTAACTTTTACATGTAAAAGAGCCTGGTTCCAAAAAGACATGCAGGCAATGTCCACCATCACGGATGGCTAGTTCACTAACAACTGTAACATCAAAACCTTCAGAAGAAGCTCAATCGAGTTTTTTAACACTCAAAACGCCAGCAGCATGCACTTTTTGCGCAAAAATGAAAAAGAAAGAAGATATAATTGCCTGTAATCTTATTCATAACATAACTCCACGTTTGTCTATGCAAATTCACTCGACACTGGAATTGAGAAGCTCACAATATCCACAATCTGCAAGGAGGAAAAAGAAAAGCAAACGACGGCGTCAAGCCACGCTCTAACTCTACTGTACGTCTACGCCTGTAATCTACAACCCTGCGTGTCCCACGACATCCCAGAGAGAGGATGCTCTTCACCCTCCATCATCACATCTGCCTGCGCTGCACCGGTGCTTCACCTTCAACTGAAACTATGTGCAAGAAGAAGTCAGGTGACCTTTCATCACCCTGTGTGAGTCGAGTGGTGCTGTGATGTCAGACGGTTTAAAAAAGGAAATAAATCTTTGCACCCTAAATGTACAGCAGTGACAGTGGGGTTTTCTTCGGACCCACCGGGTGTGACGATGCCAGTGCCGCCTGGACTGAGCAAACTGCAGCCGCGTGCAGCATCCAGTCGCAGGCACGTCCCCCGCCCGTCCCCCCCTGGAGCTCTGTGGGGGACATTAAGATGCCTGAACGGAGCCCTGAAAGGACCACGGTTGAGCCAAAATGAAGCCGTAATGGTCAAAGAGCTGCCATGTTGCCAAACTGGACCCCCATTGGGGCCCTGCCCCTGTGAAGCCGCCGCCGCCACCGCCTAGAGGCCGGTGAGGTCCACGATGGCCTTGATGAAGATGGTGTCGTCGCGGATGTAAGAGTTCTTGGCGTCGAGCTTGGAGAGCGGGCAGAAGAGCGGACAGCCGCTGGCGATGTTCATCTCGCTCACGGGTCTCTGGAAGGACGAGGAGGTGACGTCGGGGCGGAAGGCGTCGATGATGTGCTCCCTGTTGCTCTGGTCCAGCAGCATCAGAGTCACCTGGAGACGAGACGGGACGGAGAGAAGGCGGGGTCAAACTCAGGTGTCAGGCACAGTGGGAAAAAAAAAACATGCAAGGTTGTTCTGCAAAACCAGAGATGAACCGGAGCAGAAAAATGATCTGTGATCAGTCGGGTTTAAAGCCGAGACACGGCTGCAGATCTCAGTGTCTCATCTGTTATGTATGTGTGTTACCTTCTGGTTGAAGGGCCATTTGAGGAGCGCGTCACTCAGTCCTCTCATCACCACAAAGAACAGGGACAAGTGGCTGCCGCGCCCCGTCCCGTCTCCGTTCAGGTAGATCCTCAGACACATCTTGTAGCCGTACTTACTGGTGTAGAAGGCTGCAGCAGAAACAAGTTCATGTTCAGACACGGAGCTTCTGCAGCGTCCAACATGGACCGTGTGGAGACTTCAGCATAATGACGCTGCCTGTTACCTGGTGAGAACATGGCAGGCGCTCGACCGGCGATGGCGTCCTGTCTCTTCTTGGCGAAGTCAGAGATCCTCCAGACGAAGACACCGTCGAAGGTGGTGGCAGACATTTCCCTGAGCCGACCCTCCATCTCGGCCACCGTCAGGTCCTTCAGCCCCACCGTCCTCTCCAGCTGACGCACCTGCGCAGCAAACAACAAGATCATGACGAGCTCCACCTGATTGAAACACCGAGGGATGTTTGTAGTTTTATCCATCGACAGCTGTTGGTCACTTTGGATTCGGATAATGAGCTGGTTTCATGACAAACTGAACCCAGTCTGAGTCTTTCAGGGCTGTTGCATCATTAAAACCACGTTAGAGCTTTGTGTCTAAAAATACTGACAGTGCAACATTACAAAAGTTCATATTAATAGATTTGCTTCGTCTTGTTTATTTTAGGTCTGACTGAGCTCTAAGTTTAGAAACTACAGCTCCTGAGCAGGACGAGTGGATTCACTGAGTGAGCTACAACTACTGGATAAACTGTGTGTGTATATATATATATACACATTCTTTAAGAAGAAGTTTGCTGCTGACGCCGTCGTCTGGTCTCAGTCCTACCTTGTTACTCAGAGCTTCGATCTTGTCCTGGTCCAGTTTGTGCTGCCGGTTGCTCGCCTCCATGGTGGTGGCGAAGCGCTCCACCTCTCTGTTGAGGACACACACCACGTTCTCAAACGTGCCGGCTTTGACCTCCAGCTCCGTGCACCTGCGGCCGAGCTCCGCCACCTTGGTCTTCTCGCTGTGGAGCTGCAGCTCCAGCGCCGCTCCCACCGAGCTGGGCAAAGGCGTGAAGGAGGTGGACACTGAGAGGGTGGGAGCCAGGGTGGGGGGTGGAGGGAGGGGAGCTGAAGCTGGAGGACCCGGGGGGCCGGAGCTGGAGGATGAGGAGGAGGCAGCGGCGGCAGCGGTGGCTCCCTGCACGGGAGGCCCAGAGGAGGTGGTGCTGAGCTGGGAGACTCTGGCTCCAGCTCCCTGAGGGACTGTTGGAGCTCCACCAGTTTGTGTCCGGCCAGCTCCAGGCCCTGGGGCTGCAGGCCCTCCATGCTCACCTTCATGCCCATGATGTAGTGCAGCAACAGGTTGAGGTGCTCGTAGGCGTAGGCGCGCTCGTGGTCATGAATCTTCTCCTTCTCCACCTACAGGAAGCAGCACAACACAGCTTTCACTACACACACCTACACACACAGATATGATCTGAGTTCAATCTTTCATCAGTACAATCTTTTTTCATCATATAAAAGTCAGTAACTCACAGACATGTCACATCCCACCACATGAAATCGACACGGAGTTCTGAATTTGCTGCAGAACTTGATGTGATCCACGTACTAGAGAAACAACAACAACAAAGGAACATCAGGTAAATAAAGAGCAGATAAAAACATGTTGGTGCAAAAACTGTTTTGGTCTCTGCAGCTTATTTCCTCCTTTATGATGACTGTCTATGTGCATCAAAGTCTCTGCCCATATTTGGCACGGCCACACCTCCAAACGGGGCTACCATGGCTACAGCACAGAGTTGCCTCAATGTTCAGAAAGCTAGCATGCTAGGTGGCTAGTAAGTGACTGTGTGCAAAGAATCTTGGGAGACGAGGGGTCACGAAGGATAGGTGCAGTGTGTCGTCCTACAGAAGGCTGGATTTGGAGGAGCTGTCAAACTGGGACAGGCCTCGTTGTCACGATGCTGTGACGTCATCGGGCTTCAAATGATGCAACCCAGGGCTGAGTCACAGGTCAGCGGTTGTGGAGCTGCAGCTCTGTGGAGATACGAGCTGCAGAGCTGCAGCTGCACGACCCTGTGACCTTCTCTGCTGCAGAACGTTTCGTCTGGTCTGCACGTCGTTCACTCATTCACCTTCTCTCTGGGTATTTTCTTCTTGGCGCAGCCTTCACAGATCATCGGGTACTTGGGACAGATCTCATCATGAGCCTGGAGAGGAAGACAAAAAGGAAAGCGTGAGTGTTTCTGCTGCTGCTGCTGCTGCTGCTGCTGCTGCTGCGACACGACGAGCATCTTCAGCCTGAGATAAATAATTCCTAACCTTGATGTTCTTGAAGTGAAATGGCTCCTTGCAGTACTTGCAGTTGAGCGTCCTCTCCGGACACTCGCGCTCGTTGTGGCGCTCCTGCTCGTTGAAGCGGATTCGTTCTTTGCAGGATGGACAGGGGATGACCATGAACTCACACTTCCCCTCATGGTTCAACTGAACACACACAGAGAGTGAGGAAGAGGAAGGGTCAGAGCTGGCTGCAGGCGAACACACACTGAAGACAGTGAAGTGCTCGCAGCGGTGCGTCTCACCTCGTACTCTTTGATGCTGCCTTTCCATGTACAGCTCTCATTGATGCAAACGGCCGACAGGTTCTCGACTTCCCTTCGAACTGCGTTGTCAGGAAACGCCTGAGAAAACAAGACGGGACAAAGAGGATCTGTTGTCACACAGCGTCTGCCTCCTCCTCTGTCATATCGATCAGTCACAGGAAACATCTGTATTGAACACGTATTGTTTGTTTCTCTTCTCTGTGTGTGATTGGACGCATGGTTTCACGGGGAGTGAATCTAAAAAGCAGCAGAAGAACCAGACGGCTTTTTCCTCTTTGGTCTCAGCTCCATGATGAAATATTCATACGACAGTGATTATGGAGCTGTTTTATAGACGATTAATCATGAAATCTTTCCCCGATAGAAGGTGTGTTCATGAAAACGCCAACAGAACCTGAAGAAATTCACTTTAATTCAACAAAAAAGTGAAAAACATCGTTTATACTCACACATCCTTGTTTCAGAATCGACGTAGGCTCCTCAAAAATGTCCTCTTTAATGCACGCGTTGCATTTCTGGGGTCCATTACTGCAATAACACATCAATAATACAAACATCAGATACAAAGTACCTGAAGTAACAAAGTACTTTTACAAAAGTATTTTACTGTAACGTCATGATCATAAGAACCAAGATCATATTGAACCCATTAAACCCACTGACACGTCATAGATGTTGTTTCTTTCAATGATTCTCATCATGTTCTCTGTGTCAGTGTGTTTTTATCTTTAACACCAAGTCCTGAAGCAAAAACCATGACCGTTCCAGCTTTTATTTTGTAACTCAGGGTCTAACAGGAAGTGCTGTCCCGTCCCATCCCGTCCCGTCCCGTCCCTCACCTGACGGTCCTGTTGAAGCAGTAGGAACAGAAGCGATGTCCACACTGGGCCTGGAACGGCCGTCTCAGGATGTTGTGGCAGCAGTTACACAGGTGTTTGTCCTCCAGCTTGTTGCCCAGGATCTTCTTGGGGAAGCCGGGTTTGTTGCTCTCCATGGACGAGGGGGGGGACGGCTCCTGTGTGGCCATGGTGTCTGTTCACACGTCACACCTGGGGGTGTCGGCATGGGGTGGGGGTGGGACACACACACACAACAGGACAGGATAATTATGTTCAGTCTGATGAACTCAGACCCTGTACATGACATTTACATGATGTCCTCAGGTGCACCTGAACCCACCACCGCTGCAATGATCAGCTGATTGATCGACTGACAAAAAACTAACTGTAATAACTTAAACAAGAGCAAAACAAAAGTCATCACAAATATTTCAGCTTTTGCACCTAGTGTTAGTTTTGTCATCACATGAAACGTGCGACAATCTGATCAAAAAACATCAATAAATTCATCAATATTCACATAAAACATTCACAACTGAGAGTAAAAATGTCCTTAAAGCAGCAAAAGTGAAAGTAAAATCCACCTGGTGCAGAGTGTCTGTAGTAACACCATCATTATTGATCAGTTCATAAGAAGATGAATCAGCACAGGAAGTGATCAGAAGCAGCTCGACATGAACGACAGCCGTCGGAGCTGCTGCAGACTGAAGAGCACCAACCTACACGTGGATGTGTTTATGTTTCTTTTCCTTGTCAGGTTGTAAAAAAAAAAATCAGCTGAAAGTACAGTTTGTTTTGGTTTCTCTCTCTCTCTCTCTCTCTCTCACACACACACACACTCATTAAACAACACAGAAATCTTGTTCATTTCTCTGAACCTTTTCTTAAAGCTGAGGTGAGTGAGATGATGGACAGATGTTGGTCGGTCGTCCAGCTGTGTCTCTGCTTCTCTCTCTCTCTCTCTCTCTCACACACACACGCACACACACACTGTTGGCTGTGAAGACACGAGTGTGTGATGAGTGTGAAATCTTCCTCCTCCTCCTCCTCCTCCAGCCATGGTTCCCTCTCTCTCCACCAGCTGAGGCCCACACCCTTTGTTTACATTCCCCACTCTGCATCCATGGCTCCTGGTGGTGATGAGGATGATGATGATGGTGGTGGTGATGAAGCTGCCTTTTCCTCTCTGGTCAAACACTCACACACACATACACACACAGACACACACACACACACAGGTCGGCTCGGCTCAGCTCGGCTCGGCTCGGCTCGGCTCAGCTCAGCCTACCCAGTAACGCTGCTGACAAATCGCACATCCATTGTCTGTCCTCTGCTTCCTGCTCCTTCCTTGTTGCTAAGCTATCAGCATCCTTTTAGTCAGGAGTGGTACCCCAGCTCTCCGCCGTCTCCTCCGCCACGCCCCTTTCACATCAGCGGCTCGTGAACAAACCGTTTAGTGGAGAAAACCTTCAGTATCAAGCTGCAGCGGCGGAGTTTGCACTTACCAGCTGGTTTTATTCTTTTATTCTTATCTTTTTTATCCTCAGTCTAAACTGTCATCGCGCGCGGAGGCTGTGAAATCACTTTTCCCGGTCGCAGGTAGACGCTCGTGCGGTGTGCGGATGTCACGCGCGGTTCTGCAGCCGACTAAAGGTGTTTTCTTCGGCGTTAGCCACATAATAGAGACGCGGCGGCGGCGGCGGAGAAGCGGCTGCTGTTATTGTCCAGTATCGCCATTGCACTTTCCAGACTGGGTGTTACGTCATCCGGTGGGCCGGACTCCGGTTGATAGGCAGACGGGGTGAGGAGGCTCGAAGCGCATTGGTTCGAAATTCAAGAGTGGGCGGGGCCTGTGTGGCGTAAGCGTCACAATGCATTGAAAAAAAAGAGAAAGGTCCGGGTGACAACATCCGAGATCGTGCTCCATCTGTGTGGAGACCGCCGGGCTCGGAGCGACGTGGGTTCACTGTCACCTACCGCAACTTCTTCACAGCCACAGAGTTGGTTTGTTCTGGATTTAACTCAACAACATCTGGAACATCTGGAAAAGCCTTCCCAACCTGTGGCTCCACACAGACACACAGGGACCTGTGGTACATGTGGGACCAGAAGTTTCTGTCCTACCTGGATTAATAACGTCATCATTGTTTGTTTACTGTCTAGTTCAGGTTGGTTTGAGCTCAGTCTGTAATGAGATAGGAGAGAGAGAGAGAGAGAGGACTGACGTCATCTGACGTCCTTGAAGACGGTACAATAAGAAATCACGTTCAGACTAACACACACTAACCTCTGTAGAAAGGTGACGGCCATGGATGCAGATCGTTTCCATGGTGATTTGTTTATAGTAGGGGGGGTCGTGAAAGTTTTGGTTGATCATACAGTTTTTATGTATAAAATAAAATCAATGAATGTGAACAGCTGGTTGATCATGATGCAGCTGACACACTGTTGATATTGGCCTTGTATCAGTTTATATAAACGGCAGTGGCACAGGGTCACGAGATAAAAACCCTGAGATGACTCCTGTGAGAGCAAAGATGGAAAACATTAAACCCTGCAACAAGAAAAAATGCAATAATGAATCACGTCAACCGAAGTTAGAGAAAAGAAACAAACATCTGTCTGCAGCTGGAGTTTGAGCTGCTGCCAATAAATGAAAAACATTCTTGAAGCATCTCGGCCTTTTATTTAATAAAGCGAAGTAGAAAAGCATCAGTTGTCACACAACTGGAAGCACAAGGCAAGCTTACAGCCGAAATGTAAAAACTGGACAAAATCTTCAATTAGCTGAAAATCTCTTCAGTTACATGAACCAATCAGACTGTGATCAATAATCTATACCATCACAGATGAACAGTTTTAGTAAAAAGTCCATATTTACAATAAAGACACAGATAAAACTGATCAGACTTTCTCTCGTTCTCACAGTCAGACACAAACATCCAACATCCCGCTGAGCGACTCACAAACTTGACATAAATATCATTATTTGGCGATTTAACATTAAAACAGCACACCTTGACCTTTTCTGAAATGTTTGGGAAACGTTGACCTTTGGACCTTCATACAAAATAAAAATCCCACCGTCCTGAAATGTCAAATAAAAGCTCCCAGATAAATACGACACACACGCTTCACTAACACTAACACACTGCCTGTGTTTACTCTCCAGCTCTACTTCTTGTCTACAAAGAGCGATAAAACAGTCCTGAGTGGAAAAAAAAGGGGGGAGAAGCTCTTATTGCACAATTTCAGTTAAAGTTCACGCCAGCTGCAGAGAAGGATCAATCACAGCTGATCAAACCTGATCACTGCTGATCAACTACCATGAATAATTAAAGATGAAGCCTCAGTGCAGACGGGCGGACGCCTCCTTTAAGTCTCTTCAAGCAGCTTCCGGAGGTTTCTCTGAATCTAGGACGACAGAAAGGGGCAGACGTCTGAAAACATGAGCATTAAAAGCACATTTAACATCTGTGGAGACGGTTGTTAACTCATTTAGATAATTTAAGTTAACAAGTTTTAGATAATACAGACACCAGACCCTGCTCTTTGTCTCCCTCTTGTGGCTAACAGACCAAAACATCACTGATCCAGCTTTTATTTTGAAATCAGACAGGAGCCGACAAGAGGATCTAACAGGATCTGAAAACACGAAGATTAAAACCATATTTAACATCTGGAGAAAATTATTGGATTTTTTCAAATGTCTACTGCTCTGGCATACTTTTGCCTAGAGACTCCATTTAGATGTTAAAATGTCGACACAAGACTTGTCTATTAATGTGGTTTTCCACTCTTTGATAGGTTTTGATCAATCACTGTTCAATGATCATGATCACTTTTGGAGAAATGTTGAGATTATAATAGGTGTGTATTGCACAGAATGGGTGACATCATCAGCTAGAGTGGGAGAAGCTGTCTGAAATCATCTAAAACTTTTCTCTTTCCACGCGGCTCACGGCCACGAATTACACTCTACACACATGATTTTTTCCACACTTGTAGACAAACTTGTTCTCTCTCTCACAGTGTGTATAAAGAAGCAGAGAGACTTACAGAATTTAAACTGTGAGCCTCTGAGTGAGGCCACGACCCTTCCTGCTGCCCATTGACTCCAATACAAAGCTGATTACGTAAGAAAAGCAGAAGTGGTCTTTTTTTTTTTTTAGTTCACAAAAGTTTCCAAAATATTTACACTAGAAACACAATATACACATCAACGTGTTCAGGAAGTCCTCTGGTCACTCACGGTCTGCTTCCTGTTCTGATAGGAGCTACCGTTTTATCACAATAAGCCCAAATGTGAGACCATCACCGAGGCAGAAAATCACCTTCTTTTTTCTGTATGTTGCCTGCCTCTACCTGGGGTCTGTCTGTCTATCGTCATGGGAGCCTCCTCAAGTTACCGTGGCAACCTCTGAGCTTCAGGCCAGAACCAAAGCTGAGACCTCTTCATTAATTAGGGACTCCTCTGATATCTCAGCAGTTTATCAGTTATTTCACTGATATTTCTGAGCCCTGTCTCCCATACATTTATATAACATGACATTTCAGGCTCAACATGCCTTTCATGGCCTTCCTCAGTGATGGTATCTATACTGTACTATACTGTACCTGAGTATGTGACCTATATAACAAAGTGAAACCTTGAGCAGATCTGCTCCACCACCTCCAGTATATAGACCTCATCATATCTTCTCATTTCTCAAACTGTTTCACTGTTCACTTATTATCAGTTTGTCGGTCACCTCCTCCTGCATGAGGTCCTCTAGAGCAGTGGTTCTCAAAGTGAGGTCCAGGCACAGAGGGCTCCTAGATGTCCCCAGCAAAGAGATGAATAATTTATTTTCACTACAGTTCATATCACCCAATGTAAGAGATAAAGTATGAATAAAGTGGTCATGGATTAAAACTTCTAAAAGCTTCTCATCTTTCAGATGTGGATAAGAGATCAAACTGTCTTTGGCTGAATGTTGTGATTTCCTTTATGAAATCTCCTTCTATCCTTCTGCTCCATGACGTACAGGTAAACAGAAGATATAAAAGGTGTTTCATGGATCGTATGAGATGTGCAGAACAAACCTTTTCTAGCTTGAACAGGTTGGTGGACAGTTCTCCGTAGATCTCAGCGTTGAGCTCGTCCTGGGATCTGCGGCTCACGGCGTTCCTGCAAAACAGACCAACACCAAATCATGTGTGATGTTCACTGACCGCAGGAAATTAAACAGCAGCGTGCAGAGAAATCGGACTCCTACTCAGTGCGAATGTGCTCCCCCACCGACACCAGGGAGTTCAGACGATGCTCCAGAGCCACGATCTTAAAGGCCATGTAGCAGGAGGACAGGACCAGGACGCCGACTCTGTGCAGACACACACAAACACAAACACATGCAAATCTGAACCACACACAGCAACAACAAATCACTGCCCCCCCCCGATAATGGAAATCTACACTGATCTCAGCTTCTCAGGTTTCCACTCACAAAACCAAGTAGATGAGGAGGACGGCGTGAAGAGACATAGAGTGAGAGGATTTGTCTCCACGGGACGGTTTGACTGAACCTGTAAACAAAACCGAAACAGAAAGAGGAGTGTAAGGCGAGACGAGACAAGACAAGACGAGACAGGATAAGAGCAGACAGGATGAGACACGACAAGACCAGATGAGACAAAACATGATAGGATAAGACAAGGCCAGATAAGATACAAGGAGATAAGATTAAATAAGAAGAGATGAGACGAGACGAGATGAAATACAATGAGATAAAATGTACAAATGTGAAATAAGGTTCATTGTTTCCACATGGATACTGTCTTCATGCTAAGCTAAGCTAACTAGCTGCTGCTCTGATTTCATATTGAGTGTTGACCTTCCCACTGATCATCACTGACCGTTGTTGAGTGCAGTTCTGTGTTTCTGGACTGGACTCTGGAGGTGGATGTCAGCGTGGACCGACACCTCTCCGCCCTTCACGGCGCCCAGGAAGGTGTCAGGGAGGCCGGGGAAGTCTGCTCAGTTAAAACACACACACACACACCTGTGAGTGAACATAAAGAGGATGGACAGAGCGCCGTCTCCTCTGTGTGGAGGAGGAGGACAAGTTCTTCCTTTATTCGGCAGCTGATCTGTGTTTTCCTGACCACGTCTCTTCTGCACTGACAACAACAAACACCTGCACGGCTCAGATTTCACTCGGCTTCACTCTACAGACCTGAAAACTGAACAGCGACTGAGACACCAGACACCCACGGTGAAAACCAAGTGTGAACAGCAGCAGCTTCACAGACGAGCTCAGTCACTTCGGATCGTTCTTAATTTTCACTCAAACTGTTTCATGGTTCATTAAAACGTCAGTGTGTGTTTGTGAAAGGTCAGAGGTCGACCAAACTGGTCAAAATGTGAAGATGCTTTTTCACCATGATGATGAAAATGACATCAGGAGTATTTGTAATCGTTGAGTGAGATAAAACTTCACACACCCGTCAGTTTGTCGTAGTCTGGAGTTTGAGAGCCGGAGCTGCTGCTCTCCATCATCTCCTGACGCCGCTGCTGCACCACGCCATCCAGGTCGGAGAAGTCTCCAGAGAAGTCCTGCAGAATAACATACACACACACACACACACACAGAGGATCACATATAAAGTGTTTATAGAGACTTTGACAGTCTGAGGAGACACTGACCAGCGGCAGCGACGTCGGGCAGGTGACTCTGAAGCTGCTCTCGCAGGAGGAGGTGACGGGGCTGCTGCAGGTTTTATCCACCTGGAACAACAACGTTGGAGACATGAATGAATGAAGAGACACAGACAGGCTCATAATGTTTCATATTTGTGCTGTGAATGACAACAGGTGTGTCAGTGCTACCTCCAGGTGGATGCAGATGGACCTCAGCAGTTTGTAGGTGGTGTTTCGGGACAGGAAGGAGACGAAGACGTGCTGGAAAACAGCAGCGCCGTCATTTTTCTGTTTTTCCAAACTGAGGAGGAACAGTGTGTCTGTGTCTTTGACCTCTCACCTGATCGCCTGTCGTTTCTATCACCAGCGCGTTTGGCACCAACAGGGCAGTTTTAGTTTTCTTGATAAATGTCACAGACATCACAGGGATTGAAATCTGCACAGGAGCAGATTTAATATTATTATTTTTAATCCTCCCTGAAGATTTAAACAATAAAACCTGAGGTTAAATGAACACTGACACCATCAGACCTTTGTGTCTCTGCCAAAGACTTTGGAGTGGAAACAGATCCAGTTGTCAGACACGAACATTTTCCCCTGATACAACATGTCCTTCTGCAGAGCACAGGTGTAACCTACACACACACACACACACACACATTAAATCAACATAATAAACTTTCTCTTTCGTTTCACACTCATAAAAACTTGATCAGTCACTCACTTTGCTTGAGAGACTCATCTTTGCTGACTTCCTTGAATAACTTGTGATACTGAGCGTTCGTCTTTGACAACTGAAAATACAAATACACACATTTATTTATTTAATAAAAGTTCAAAGACAAAAAAACTAAAAACTTGTGTGTAAACTGACTGATGTGAGCAGAGAGCGTCGTTACCTGACCGGACTGGGACTTCTTCCTCTCTAACTTTGCTTCAAAGTCACTTGGACTCAGCATTGGTGAGAGCCGCTCCACAGGCTTCAGTCTGACAGGAGAGAGGCCAGTGTTTATGGTTAGGTAGCATGGTAACACCTGAGGGCAGGTGAGACGGCTGCAGGTGTGACTCTGTGGACCAGGATACGTCCGTCACGCTCTGCAGCTCTGCACCTGTGGTTGTATAAGAGCTGCTTTACACAGCAACAACAGATCAGTCACCAGCACTGAGGCCGACTCAGAGCGCTGCACCACAGACCTGCTCAGTAACTCAAAGTGTAAAGTGTTGGATACAGTCGAGTTACTTAAGTAAAGTAAATAAAGTTCAATTATTTAGAGATTTAAAGTAAAGTTCAGTCGAGTTATTTAAGTTAAGTTAAGTTAGGTTGAGTTAAAGTAAAGACAAGTAAAGTAAACAAAGTTTAGCAAAGACGTAAAGTGGAGTGATGTCATTCAAGTAAAGTAAAGTCAGTGAGAGGGTTGACAGGGGGTTGCAGTAGCTCCGCCCACCTGTAAGTACCTGCAGTGGCAGTTAGGTTTCTCTCTGACTTCCTCCTCCACACAGAGTAAAGTTATCTGACTAAGTTGTTATGTTGTTGGAGGAAAGTAAAGTTGAGGTTAACGTCAGTAAATGAAACGTAAAGTGTTTTGTTTCGTTGTTTGTTGTTTTGGTCAAATGATGTTATTTAAGTCGTTACGTCGTTACATCAAGTTACTTAATGCTATAATATGTTATAAGTTTAAACGTGAACTTCTCTCCACATTCAAAACAAGTGATTTGACCCTTTTCCTCGTCAGGTAAATATTTGCCTGTTGCACTGCAGACTTCACCCTCGTCACACTTTTATCTTTGAATCGACCACAGAATTGAGCAGAAATCACACGTCCTGCTGTTTTCATGTGTCACAACAAACCACAGCTGGACTCTGGGTTTACATTCAGTAAATCCAGTTTGTCGTAGTGCTTTGTAAATATTTGGTGGAAATATCAATGATCTCCTTCAAACACAAACCTGCTGATGAGATGATCACTTCCACTTTTATAAAACATCTGCCAGAAGAAGCTGGAAACACTTTGACTGACTCACAGAGGTGATCAGTGAACAGCAGATGTAAAAACCTGCCTTTATTAACAACATGTTGGTGTAAATGTTGTTTATGGTTAATAAACAGTTGACAGCAGCTGCTCTCAGGTCAGTGTGAGCAGCCTCCTCACCTCTTGCTGCCGGGCTTCTTCCGGCTCTGTTGGGGGTCTGCCTCCGGGTCCAGACACAGGTGGAGGTCTGCAGGTGACCGTCCGCGCCTCCTCTGCCTCCTCTCGGTCTCATTCTCCAGCTCAGACCTGGACACAGACACGGAGATGGGACACGCAGACTGTGGGACTGTGACAGGACTGAGCTCCATCAGACAGACACAGAAACACTCGGTGACTGTTGATGAAAACTTTCAGCTCCGTGACAGAAACAAAACAACTCGGCCGTTTGATTCAAATGCGCTGTGTGAGGCAGGATGTGCATGCAAAGCAGCCGCGGTGCATTAGGCCTGCGCCGCCCGCTCTGCGGCCGGAGCAGCGGACCCGGCCTTTCCTCTCCATCTCATCCACACTCACGTCGAGCGAGTCCCGCGGGAGTCCCGGCTGCACGGCTGCTCCGGCGCGGAGCCCGGGGTCAGAGGTGAGTCCGCCGGCTCGGTCATCAGCACCATCGCTGGTCACAGCTCTCATGTCCGGACACCGGCTCCCACCGTCGGCCTGGCCGCCCTCACACGCCGGCGGAGCTTCAGGAAGCCTGGGAACGGAAAGTTTGGGAAGATCGCTCGATGGAAGCCCGAGTCAGAGGAGGAGCCGGGGGGTGGGGGCGGTGGGGGGGGGGGCGGCACCAGCACCAGGAACAAGAGGCTGGACGCTGCTGGAAACTTGAACCTTCCTCTGATTGAAAACACAGAGAAAACATCACGTCACATCACATGAAGTTATAACGAAAAAAACACGTGATTGTGCGTAAAACATGTGCGTAACGTGCGTCCAAAACTTTCCACTTCACCTGAGTAAACTGAGTCACTGTGGGTTTAACTTGTTTGTTTTCACACTCACAACCTTTTCACCACAGACTGTGTTGGACAGGTGCGTCCAGCAGGGGGCGGCACCGTCCGGATGATGTCACGTCTCAGCCTCACAGGTGGCTTTCTACACAGGCACAAGTACAAGTATGGACATGTAGTTTCCACTCTGCTGTCTTTACTCAACACATACAGGAAGTGGCTGCACTTCAGATTAAAAGTTTATATAAATAATATGATGAGATTTCAAAATAAAAGGCCTTGAACCCAAAGTTTTTCTGCATTTCAAACATTTATCACTTAATGATAAATACAGATGTGTTTCTACCATTAATCGTCTCATGCCTCCTCATTAACATAATCATTATGTCTGTTGTGGAAACTATGACATCATCAGACTTGAGTATAAAGTTTAAACAACGACTCCATCTGTATATTTTATTTTGTACATGTTGTTTGTTTGTTTTTTTGCCTCTATAATAACAACAGCAGATGTTGAAACTTTAGACTGAGGTCAGATTTCTGCACCATAAATGAACAACACCATCATGTTACGATGCAATGACACACTTTGACCACCAGGAGGCGTTGGTGCAGCATTTTACAAAAGCATCAGCTCAGAGTTTGTTTGGTTTTTTTTTTTTTGCACCAGATTTGTCAAGAGTTCATTAAACAGACAGGAGACAATGGTGCAGCCGCTAGTAGCACAGTGAGCTAACGGCTAACAGCTAACAGTTAGCCCTGGGTCATTAATCACATGTGACAGGATTCAGTCTGTGAGTCACTTCCTGGAGCGAGCTGGAGATAATTGAGTATGACGGGTGAACGATGATGAAAAGTATATAAAGCAGCATTAATCTAAAATACTGGACAGGCTGCTGAGGGCTAGCTGTTTCCCTCTGTTTCCAGTCTCTATGCTAAGCTAAGCTAATCCCCATCTGGCTGTAGCTTCATATTCAACACACAGACATTA
The DNA here is from genome assembly GCA_021432705.1 of Caranx ignobilis. Classification (NCBI taxonomy): domain Eukaryota; kingdom Metazoa; phylum Chordata; class Actinopteri; order Carangiformes; family Carangidae; genus Caranx; species Caranx ignobilis. Next base: position 688,164 of record MU270004.1, on the reverse strand, counting down.
GAGTGTGGTGTCGGTCCACTGACTCTCAGCAGTAAACCAAGTATAAATGTTTTTTTTTTTTTTTTTTTCTCCTTTTAAATCCAAGTGGAGTTTAGAGTCGGTCGTATGTTCATATGTGATGCATTGTGGGAGTTTTCCTCCTGCTGAGAAACATCTCCGTCTGTGGCGAGAAGGCTTTTCAGAGGCTGTCAGATACTCCAGCGCAGAGAGACGTGGAACAAGGCAGGCATAGAGACAGAGTGTGTGTGTGTGTGTGTGTGTGTGTGTGTGAGGGAGAGAGAGGGAGAGAGAGAGTACAAAAATGGAGGTTGTGACGGGGGAAGATTGAAGTCCTGTTAAGTGCTCTGCTTGAAAGCATGTCTGGCCTCATTAGCTGTCAGTTGTAACAATACTGAACTGGCAGTGAAGACAGGTTGGAGTCTCGTGGTCATAAATCACTCCCCGACAGCCGCCTGACAAGCTGGGAACCAGTGCTCAGGCACGGGCACCCCTCAGCCTCTGAGCTTCGACACTGCACAGGCCCACCGCCGTGCACCCCCTCCTCCACCTCCTCCACCTCCTCCACACTGGAACTACCTGCAGCAGCAAAATGTGCAAAAGGAGGGCGGCTGCTTTCAGCCCTCGACTCCTGCGTGTGTCCGTCCATTAGCTAAATGAGCAGTGGCTGTGGTGGCTTCTCAGAGGGAGGTGGAGGAGGTGGAGGAGCTGGTGGGGTAAAGAGCAAGGCCTGCAGGTCATTAATCACGGCCCCTGACATGCAGAGCAGGAGGCCGAGGCTCCCCTATGCATACAGCTGCCGGGGCCACACTCAGTGCTCAGGCGTTGTGTTGACCCTACACCCACCACCTCCACCTCCACCTCCTCCCAGCGCCTGTGGCTCTCATCTGTCCGACTCCCTCACTGTTTGTGTCAATCATGAGCTCCATCAGGCTCCGCCCCCTCCACCTCCACCCCAACAATCTCTGAGACACTGTGTTCGCAGGGTGAACGACCGGAGTCACGACCTCGGTTTGATTTTTTTTTTTTTTTTTTTAACTCCAGCGCAGTAACGTTGCCATGACAACTGTCGGACGAATCCCAGCAGGGCTTTTCACTTTTTCACCAAACTTTCTGGTTTTACACCAGCTCCCTGCAGAACAGACAGCGTTCCCATCAGATGATCACAGGCTTCTTACACTACAGCGCCGTTAGCATTTAGCCCAGTAACGACTAAAAGTGTTTTTTCAGAACATTATGATGTCACAGTGAAGCCGACCTTTGACCTTTTGGATACAAAATGTCTTTTGAATGAATGTGGAGTTAAACTGTGTCCTAATAAGTGGAGGGATTCGTGAAACATGCACAATGATGTGTTCTGTGCAGTCACAGTGACTTTGACCTTTCACCTTTGACCTCTGAGGACCACAATCTAATCAGCTGTTTGTGTTTAAACCCAATCTGATGGTGAATGAACTTTGAGTTAAGAAGATTTTTGTTAAGCGACATTTACAAGGTCAAGAGTGAACTTTCACCTTCGTTATTTGTGACTCTTCTTCTTCTTTTGTGCTTCGTCTCCATGGAGACACCATCATCGTCCTCCCTGTCCAAACCGCAAAACTCCACCGTCCTCGTTCCCGTCCGCTGACATCACATCACATCACGTCGTCAGCCTCGGAGACCTGCAGCTGTCTCCACGGTGATGAAAGCCAGCGAGGCTGCGAGACGCTAAAATACCGTTTCATCATTCGCAGCCTCTAAATCAGGAGCTCAGACGTGCGGTGAAAGACGACTCCTCGCCGGGGGCCTCCTGAGACGTTCAGGGAACATCTGGACTTTCTGAGGACTCTGGCTAATTCTGCAGGACGTGTTGACACTCACAGGTGATGTATTACAGCGTTAAATATATTCTCAATGAGAGGGAAACCAGAGGAAGATGTCTTCTTCTTCTTCTTCTGCTTCTTCTTCCTCTTCCTCTGCTGCTTCTCATCAGACGCCGACAGACCTGAAATTACAGGAAACGTTTTCACTGTAATGAAACATTTAACGTCTCAGTTTCTGTTGTTGCTCCTGTTGTCAAACTTTTCACTCTCACACAGCCACGACAACGACGGCAGATCTGAACGGACTCTGACGGAAACTTCTGGAAAATGAAGATCAACATTTCTTAAATAAAAATAATAATCAGGTTTATTATTGTGTCGGACTGAGTCAGCTGCAGCTAGCAGGCTAAAGCTAACAGACTTCTAACAACCTGTCAGTGTTTCAAGATCAATATCTCAGCGACACCTCGAATGAACGTCTTCAAATTTGGCACAAATGTTCACAAGGAGTCAGGGATGAAGTCATTGCATTTTGGTTCTCAAAGGTCAAAGGTCAAAGGTGTAGTGACATCACAAATGACAGTCTTGGGCTTCTGTGTGCAGGCTCTCTGTAAGGGAGTGTCTTCAAATTTGCTACTAACATTCACCCAGACTCATCAATCAACTCATTTGATTATGGTCGTCAAAGGTCAGAGGTCAAAGGTCAAAGCCATGGCCACAAACAACAGTCTTTTCTGTTTTTCTGAATGTGATAGCTCTGTAATTCCTTGAGGGAAGTTTGGCTCAAACAGTCATTTGGACTCAAAGATGAATTGATTATAGTTTAGTGACCAAAAGTCAAAGATCAAAGGTCAGCGTGACCTCATCAAACACTTCACAGCCATCGCATAAGACTTCACACAGCAACATGTCACACACACAGATCATGTTTGATCCAACTCTGGATAAACAGGGATGAAACCGGGGACTAGTCTGCGTGGCGGAGGGATACGAACCTCGAGCAGGTGATTCTAATAATCTCTTTAAATATTCACTCCAGTCGCCACATGCACGATATTATGAACCAAAACACTTGATCCAGAGTTGCATGTCAGTGTTTAATGGTGCGTGCAGGAGACATGCAAATAGAGGGAAAACAAATAAAGCGGCATGTGAAGACATCGTCACGGGGGCCGCACAGTTTTCTGATGTTTCGCCTTGAACAAACGACTAATTGATGAGCGGAGGAAGCAGGTGGCGAATTAACCAACAACAGAAACAACAGAAACGCTCATTAGCTGCAGCTCCACTCTTTTTTATTGCACTTCATTTCTCCAGTTTTCCTCTGTAACCTTTGCACATTTCTTTTTCCTTTCTTTTTACTACTTCAACACACACACACACACACACACACACACATTCTGTCTGATCTAAGTTAGTGGCAGGGATCAGGTCTGGTGGTTAGACTAAACAACAGCATTTGAGTGGATTTGCTCGCTCTCATTAATCATCCTGACAGCTTGAAAAACAACATTTCCTCCTTAATGACTGTATTTGAGTAATCATGGCTGCTCATTTCCATGCAAGCATCTCACCCCCCCCCCCCCCCTCTCCCTCTCTCTCTTTCTGTGTGTATCTTGGACTATTTTTTTCTGACCTCCCAAGTCTGTGGCCGCGGCGTCTGTGCCAGGTCACACCGGGCCAATTACAGCCGCTCATGTTCATGAAGAGGGTGAAAAACCAAAAACCAATGAGAGACTGTGACTGATCCAGATGCAGGAAGAGGAGGAGGAGGAGGAGGATGGTGTCACCCCCCCCCCTCCTCCTCCTCCTCCTCCTCCCCCCTGCATGCGGCTAACCCACCGGCACCCGCTGGCCTCCAGGCCTCCGCTAGGTCGCTGCCAAAGCACGTTTTTCCGTTAAGCGTCGGGCGTGTGATGCATGAGAGCTGACAAGTGAGCGAGGAGCCCTCAGATCAGAACCAGCTGGGGCCACGCACATTAGCACAGAAACCATAATTGCGTTTGCCCTCTTGTGCACCACTAAACTCCCTCTGTCGACATTTTTCTGACAACAGACAAGAGGAAAGAGACGTGGGACAGACCTCCTTTTTTTTTTTTTTAGAAATACAAATACCTGCTGAAGTGCAGGCTAATTCACTGTAAGGTGTGTGTGTGTGTGTGTGTGTGTGAGCTCTGCAGTGGATCAGCTAAACCTCCAAGTGGTTTTCTGGAGTTTTTTCTTTCTACAAGCGAGAAAAAAAAAAAAGAAAGTGTATTTTGAACATTTCTCGGTGCCTGTGGGTGGATGTAAGTGATGGGTTTATGGCGGTGGAGAAACATCGGTACAGCACGGCTGACATCTGTGTCCTCTTTATTTTTGGACCACTTGAAAAGCCCTCATAGTCGAATGATGGATGAAGTGATAAAATTGGAGAGGAGACAAAATGAAAGCAGAGGAGTCGGTTTCTGGGAAACAGTTCACTGTGTTAATGTGTAACTCACAGAGAAAGTGTGTGTGTAAGTGTGTGTGTGTGTGTGTCTGGAGGCAGATGTTGCTAATTTCTGACTGAGCTTAATGGTTTTAATGCAGAAAACCGTTTCACTATCTCTGAGGACGGAGGAGACAGAGTCCAGAGACACAAACAAACGTCCTCACAGGATAAAAAAACCAGACTCGGTCACTGAGGAAGAATCCGCTCGGCTCCAACCTCCCTGCTTTTCATTTTGGCCTCTGCACCGGTTCGCTCTGATGAAGAGGTGAAAGACTTGTCATGTTGCAAAAGGAGCAGCCTCACACTCTGTCATCATTAATCACTGCTGCTGTCAGGACGACGGCCCCCACCTCCAACGACGACACCACCACCACCACCCAGCACAACGACGGCCTCACAGCTCCGGCTTTAACTCAGCTGGTAACTAAGAGCTGAGTGGAGCAGATGGAGGGAGGAGGAGACGTGGGCGGGAAGAGCGAAGGAGGAACTTCAACTTCTTCATGAAAGGAAAAAAGCAGGAAGTGTGAAAGACAAGAGGAAACACGGTGGACCAGGTTCTGGACCTGAGCCCCGACACAGACGTCTGGTCCACGTTGTTGGACAGGTTGACTCCGCCTTCATATGATGTCAGCTGTGGATGGAAAAGTGGCGAAGCTAATGGATGGATGGGTGGATGCTGTTGACTGTGTTAGCATGCTGCTAACACTTGCTAATTGGCTCTGAACAACGTAGCCACCTCGTGGTCACTTGCAATTCAAAGCATGGTCATTTAACAGTTTACCACCACCAGGAGGCGCCTGAGGACAAGCTGCATCATCCGTTAGCTTCAGAGGTTCGACTTCACTCATCGTCTTGTTGTGGTTTAACTCTTGATATGTGTGAAACTGAACAAACACGTTTCATTCATCAGATGGCGCCTGAGTCCAACTTAGGCTACGTCCACACTGCTTCGCGTGTTTAGCGCCGTAACAGAGACGATAATTTCCTTTGAGCAACACACCTAAAACACACAGAGCAGAAACAGGAAGTAGGTCATCGACTGTACAGCTGATTCGAAAGGTAAACGACAAATGACAAAAAGCTGCAGAGTGAAGAAAGTAGAATTTAACCCTTTGTGGTCTTAATGTACCACGTGACAGAGAGTCTGACGTCAGCCAAAGATGATCAGGAAGGTTAAAGGTCAATGATTAAACTGGACAACAGCTGCAAAGACAAGAAGGTCGACGACACTTTGATTGTGTTTTTCTCAACGATCAACGTTTCTACAGGTCTCAGCTCTTCACCTTCCAGTCTGAAGTTTCCAGAAGTCTCAGGTTTTTCAGCTCAAGGTGAAAATGAACGTTTTAAAACCGTGTGGACGGAGTCGCAGATTGGAAACACTTTGGAAAAACAACAGCAACACCTTGTCAAAGCCTCTCTCCTGCTCACTGGGACTGGAGCCAACTCATCTCTCAGACTTAATAAACTAAGTGCGTCTGTTTTCTGGGACATATATCTGGGCAATGTGAAACCTCCAGACCGGGCCCTGCAGGATCTCGTGCCCTCCAGCCGAACTCATACGCCGCCCCCCCACCCCCACAGCATCTCAGACCTTGGAAACAGGAGCGCCATCTCCCATTACAGCGCCGGGGACGGGGACGGGCTGTTTTGACCCCTGTGGGTCCCTCGTCTCTCTCTTGTCAGGAGTTGTGAGTGACCAGCGTGGGTCATCTATACTTCACAGAGGGTGTCACAGTGTCATGTTGCTAGGAAATGGGCATATTACCGCTGCCAATCACACAGCAGCCGCGGTAACCCGAGTGACTGTGAGGAGAAGATTTCATCTCAGACACACACATACGGGAAAAGCAGCACTTTGGCTCTGATGTTTATCACGATCCTGCAGCGCAGTATGTATTCATTACATCCTGATCCGTCTCTGTCCATGTTATAAAACACAATCAATGAGCTTTAAATCAGGACACAACTGCTGCTGCTGCTGCTGCGGCTGCTTTGAGGTGACAGCGGCCGTCACAGAGGAACGCGAGCTCGATCCCTCTGGTTACAATCTCACTGTCAACACGGTGAAAAATTAGCGGAAGTAAAGCAACACCCAAAGTCATCAATCACAGTAAAAATAGCCTCCTGTACAAATCCACTCAGCACTGACACACCAATACATCTTCCTCTCGCTATCCACCTCTTTAAAGGCTTCAGGTCACATCTGAGGACAGTTTGTGGAGCTATAATTACACAAACACATGGAGAGAGATATAACAAATTAAATGTAATATAATCACTGGGAAAAGAGTGAGATCACGTGACATGATAGTGACACGCTGACCTTGATCCACCTCAGATGGTCGTCAATATTATCTGTTAACGGACCGACAAAGAACATAAAAACAAATCCACCCTGAGAGAAAAGCGAAGCTGCAGACAAAATGTCAGAAGATTAAAAACAGGAAAATGAAAACCAGTCACTGAGGTTGCCATGTCAACTGTCGCTTTCATTTCATGTGGATTGATAAATGTGCATTTTAAATAAGAGACGACAAACGTTGACAAGTTTTCCTTAATAAACGTCGAATAAAACTTAAAAGTGCAAAAGATTCTGTTTAAAGTTGAGCTGTATTTCTCTTCTTTGTTGGTTGTTTTTGCTCTTTTTTGTCTTATTTTTCATGCAAAAATCAAAAGACAGAAACATAAAGTCTTTTGTTGGTTGATATTTCCTCGTAAAGTTTTGTCTTTTGGAGCAGAGTTGAGTCTATAAAACCAGCGTGTGGATTAAAAAACAACCAAAACTCAGAAATGAAGACAACAGAAAATACATCTTCAGTGTTATTTATTTAACAAAATATGACCTCCCCCCGCCGCCCCCCCTGCCCCCCTGCCCCCCCCCCTTTCACTGGAAACCACCCCAAGTTTTACAAAAAAATATCACATCTCATTTTCATTGATTTGCTGTGAAAATAAAGAAACAAAGAAAGAGAGAAAGAGAAAGAGAGAGAGATGTGATTTCAAACATTCATTCTGGAGAAGAGTTAAGACACGACACGTTCGACACCATCGTCGTCATCTGGCTTCCCCACGTGTTTCCCCCACAGGACTGGGAGGCGATTTATATCGTAAACATGAAAGCTAAGATTCCCGTAGAAAATAAATACAACGTCTCAGTAGGAATAAACAAAAACATAAGGAACCAAAACAAATCATCACAAACCGTGGAGCTGGATAAACAGTAAAAGTGTGTTCGTGGCGAGGAGCCTGCATGCATCAGGAGGCGACTGTGGCCAGACTCCCATCCCGCCATGACATCATCAACGCAGACCCATGAACATCCAGAAGCCGCCACCAAGCGTCCAACCATAAGTTTGCGAAAATCACGTTAAGGGCAGTCGCGTCTGATGCGGCAGTATCCGAGCGACGCGCAAGAGAGACATGCAAGAGCCAGGTGTGTCATGTGATGTTTAGGGGGGGGCGGAGCCTGAGCAGGAAAACATCAAGATCTCGTAGGTGACATGTTAAAGAAAAGTGTGAAGATGTTCTCAAGTCAAAATCCAGGACTTCCCTCCTCCTCCTCCTCCGTGAATCCAGTCTAGTCACAGGAAGCAGCAACTCGCCGCAAACGTAAAGTGACACTTTGGGAAACGCATAGAGCCTGACGCTAGTTAGCTTAGCTTAGCTTAGCTTAGCACAAACACAAGAGCTTCAATGAGTAATTAATAAATCGATCAGTTGATGGAAAATATTGTCTGCTTTTCCTGGCCGCATGATGTTTATGCTAAGCTAAGCTAAGCTAAGCTAAGCTAGGACTGTAGCCTCATTGAGCAGAAACCATCTTCTCTCCACCAGGAAGTGAAGTTTATCTCCCAAACTGCCAAACTGCTCCTTTAAGGATCGCAGCAGGAGCCGTGTCACTGGTACCCCAGAGCAGATGCAGATCCCAGTCTCTGGCTGTAGAGGGCGTAGTGGGGGTAGTACGGGCCTGTGGTGGGCAGAGAGTGCAGGGAGATGGGGGAGGGACCAGGGGGCAGGTGGACCTTACTGTAGGGGTGGTAGCGAGCTAAACCCAGACTGGGGGGAGCCCTGAGAGAGAGGGAGCTGGACATGGAGCCCGGGCTGCTCTGGTGGGGGAGGTGCAGGTGGCAGGAGGCCGGCCCAGAGGAGGAGACCGACAGCAGCTTACTGTCCATGCCCACGGGCAGCGCCGTGTGCGTGCGGAGATGCGCCAGGAGCTCGTCGGAGGTGGCGAAGCGTTTGTCGCACGGGCCCCCGGCCGAGACCCAGTTACAGGCGTGAGGCAGGGGGTCATTGGGGAGCATGAAGCCGTAGGTGTAGAGGGGGTGGGAGAGGGAGGAGGAGGCGCTGGAGGACAGGGAGCTCTGGTGCAGGGAGTGGAGCGGGTGGGAGGGGTACACCAACGGGAAGCTGGACTTGAGGGTGGAGGAGGGGTCGTGGATGCAGGAGTTGCAGTTGCTGCCGCCGAGGTGCGACATGCTGGGGTAGCTCAGACAGTACGGGTCCCTGCACAAGCCCTGCATGAAGGACGGAGGCGAGGCCCCCGTCAGAGGGCTGGAGCTTGGGTGCTTCCCGGGGACCGCCATGCTCCCCACGCCGAGGCTCGACTTGGTGGGGTCGAGTCCAGGGACGAACTGGGAGGGGTAGCCGGCGTAGGCCCCCACCACGGAGCCGTGGTAGCCCATGTTGGAGGAGGGCAGAGGGAAGAGCGGCTGGCTCGTCTTGTACGGAGAAATGGGCGCGACGTGTCCGGGGCCGAGGTTCGGCTGAGCCGCCTCCGCCTTCCCCCCCTCGTGGTTGGAGCCAGCGTCGGAGCTGCTGTTGCTGCAGTTTGTGCTGGCTCGGACCAGGCTGGAGTTGGCGTGGTGCGGACTGTCCGCGCTGGCCTTGTTTACATCCGCCTCCTTCTTTGGGTGGTTGTTGTTGTTGTTGTTATTGCTGCTGCTGGAGCTGGAGCTGGTGGGGCTGCCCCGCTCGGGTGCCGCCTCTCCACCGGGGGTGTGGGAGTGTGACGGAGGCTGTCCACCAGGGGACACGCTCTGTTTGTGAGGCTGCTGCTGCTGCTGCTGCTGCTGAGGGTGTCCTGACGGGGAGCCGCCTCCTCTGGAGCTGGGGGAGGCAGCGTGGGGGGGGTAGGGCTGCTGACTGCTGGTTGAGTTCCCATTAGTGGTGACGTTGTTGCCGGGGACTCTGAAGCCGACCTTGTCGCTGCTGCTGGTGACTCCGTCTCTGCGACAGTCTCCGCCGCTGCCTTTATTGTACGGCTTGAAGCTGGACTTGTCCTCCAGGGAGGGGCGGTGCTCCCCCAGCTTCAGGCTGGAGACGGACAACCGACTGCTGGGCTCCTTGTCCCCCTGGCTGCAGGAGGAGCCCAGCTTGGATGAAGATGGGGGGTCTGGTTTACCGATCTGAGAGCAGGTCTGAGCCAGCAGGGCCAGAGGACTCTTCTTAGCGTCCAGCTACGACAAAACAAAACCTGATTAGATCCTGAACTTCATCGTGTCTCAGGTTCAAAGATGTTTTTTTTATCTTTTACACTAACAAACACAAAGTAAACAACAGAGATCGACTGTAACTGACGCACACAGGAGCTGCAGCTGTTGTTTTTCTGATCGATTAATCATCAACTCTGAGTCATAGATTAATAAAAATACCAAACATAATATCCTGATTTGTCTGAGTTCAGATAAACATAATAATCACCATCTATCTCAGTAACCGATCGATCGTTTCATCCTTTTTCAAGCAAAAGCAACAAACAGAAAGAAAAGCTTCTTTAACATGAACAAACGCAGACACGTGAGGACTGTTCCTCAGGCTGCTGTGGATTTACTGATACTGATCGACTGATCAATAAAGTGAATTAATAACAACATCACAGCTGCAGCTCTGACAACAACCTGAAAGCTAAAAAACAGTCTATTAACCATCAGAAATGACCCAGTGGAGACATAAACACTCAGATTGAAGGTTTCTCACTATTGATTAATCAATATATTGATTGATCGAGGCTAATTTACATATATAATGAAGTTCTCGCTGCAGCTCATGATGAGAGTTCAGCTTGTTTGTTAGAGGTCAGAGTTGACCGTGACGTTTTCATGTCTACATGTTTCTTAATGGGTCTCGCGCGCTTTACGTGTCCACACACACACACACACACACACACACACACACTCACACACACAGACGTAATAAAGGTGTAATAACAGACCTCGATGCTGACTGGCGCGGACGTCAGGGGCTGTAGATACTCCGGGTGCAGCAAGTGTCCGGTGTGCGCGGTCAACATCTTGATGAGGCGGATGGGAAGCCGCTTCGCCTGCCGGAGAGGGTCCAGAGGGGTCAGCAGAGAGACCGCGGCACCGGGGCGAGAGTTCTGACAGTCGGTGACCTCACCGAGCTCGATCCGCTGACTGTGCGCTGCTCCGGGGGGGAGATATTTCATCGGAGAGAGGTCGGTGCATGTGCGTTAGTCCGGAGCGGTGTCTTCAAAAAACCCGGTTGTAATCCATGAGTGTCCCAGAAGAACCAGAACCAGAACCAGAACCAGAGCTGGACGTCCCCAAATGTCCCCACAGGACCGAGAAAGCCTCAGCCCCGGTGCGTCCTCATCTACGGTCCCTCGTAATCCCCAAAATATCCAAAATGCAAAAAAAACAACAAAACAAAACAAAAAAGGTTAAAGTAGAGAATCCACCGTGTCACACACTGACACTGAGCTCCGTCCTGCACACGAGGGAAAAGCCCAGGAAGAGTCCGCTTCATGGGGTCCCGGGTCCCGCTGCTGCGTGTCTCCGCTCCGGACCTCAGCCGCTCACTGAGCACTGCAGGCGGACTTGGGAGCAGAGGCAGCCGCGGTCTGTCCGCTGGGTGGCCGCATCGATAATGAGGTGGGCGGGGAGGAGGTGCGTGAGGGCGGTGCCAGATCATGATACCCCCCCCCCCCCCCCCACCTCCTTCTGCTTTTAGCCTTCATCAGCACACAGTGTTATAAAAAGTCATAACTCACCAGGAGCTTTAAACAAACACGTGTGATGGAGAAGTTCAGTCTCATCAATGCACCAAACCGGAAGTTCACACATTAAAGCTGCTTCCTCTGAGGATGTTTTCGTCCACTAGGGGGCAGCACAACAAATGAGCGTTTCACCTGTGCCAGATTCACTGATATCAATACTGATACCTTTATTGATTAAAGCAGCTGAGGCGTCACCTGAGGCAGTGGCTCGCAGCCTGGTGGGCTTCAGAGGTACTGCAGCTCTGGCTTCTTCTCTCTCTCTCTCTTTTTATTTTTTCTCCGTGATAAAGGATCCTTTACGTTGCGGCCAGTCGCAGAACTTTTGGGCTGCGTTCAGTGATACAAAAGTTCTAGTTTTGCACTTTTAAGATGCAGATTGGTGACGTTGGAGATCATCGAAGTTGTGGAACCGTTGGGTTACGTGTCTTTTAAGTTGCAGAACATTAAAGGTGCAGAACTTTAAACCTGCAACCAGAGACAGGAACGTTTGAGATCCAGAACTTTAAAATGGCGGCTAATGATAGGGATGTTCAGTGACGGGAACTTTTTAAGATGCAGAATGTTTAAACTGTGCAACTTTTACATTGAAGAACTTTTTCGTTTCTTAAAGTTTAAAGCTGCAGAACTTTTAATTTCATTAATGACCACGTGACAGGAACTTTTAAGTCGCCAGATGAACTGGACCACGTCATAAACTTGTCTTGTCGTGTTGGAAAACGTCGTGAACCACTGATGTGAGGTAAATATTAGCTGCACATGTTATTAACACGCCACTTGAAACATGAGGAAATATTCTCCGGTCTAAGTTACTTCCTGTTCGAAAACATGACAGATTGAGGTCGTAAATGACAAACGTTCCTTGTGTGATTCTTTCTCTAAACTGTAAATAAAGATGGACGTAGCCTTCATGTCGTCTCACGCTGCGCTGTGAATAACGCTCTAGGATTCGGGGGGAGGACCAGACGGGGCAATAACTCTGTGTTAATGTCTGAGCAGAAGGAACTCCCTGCAGGCGTTTGTGAGGCGAGTTGAAAATCAGAGATGAAGACCTGCTTTATCTTTGTGTTTTCATAGAAGCTAATCACTGATCACAGTTCTGAGAGTTTTGATTCTGAGAAACAACAAACTAAACCAAACTGCAGGCCACTCCCCAGGTCAACAGACAACAGCTGTGTCTTTATAACCCTGTATCACCATGGCCTACATTACTGTCTGTGGCCCTTCTGGTCTTTAATTCAGTTACGTAACATTGTGATTCTGCTTTTTTAGTACACGGACGAACGGCCCGGCTTGTTTATGAATAAAAAACACATTGATTTTGAAGGAAAAAATAAACAGAATCATAGTTTTGCATCTGAGCTGTAATCCATCTGTGTGAAGAAACGCTTGCTCAAACACAAGATAAATGACCCGAAGGAGCTGATGTCAAACGTGACTAAGAGACGAGCTCTGACCTCAAAGTTTTTGGAGGTTTGGTGCAGAGTAAACAGAGCGTGCACCACAGAGCATGAGGTTCAGGCTCCGAGAGCCGTTTCAAAGATGCTGCACATCAGATGTTTGACATATGACCAAGCAGTGGTTAAAACCCAAAAGGGTCGTCATCTAAATGAAACCACCCAATCGTAAATATGTGGGGACAGGGATAGGATCCTCATCGTGAACCACAGGTCCAAGGAACAGGGGTTACAACACATGATCCCCTCATTAAAAACTAAAAATGCTCTTTTGTGCGTGTAACGGTGCAGAGAACAAAGTCAGCGAGCGGTGGAGACAAGTCATACGGTCACATGAGTCATCGTTGACTCCGTCGCTGTCAGCAGGCTGATGAGTACACAGAGGGCAAACGCTCAAATGCGTTTTACTGCTGCACATGCTCGGCGTCGACGTAGCGCTGCTGAGGTTTTCACTGTCGTTCAGTCTGAAACCGAAACTTCAGAATCAGAGACAAGAGGCAAATCTCCACAACCTGCAGTTTGGGAGCAGTGATCGTTGTCTGGACACAGGAGCTGCCAGCTGAGCTTTACTGGGATCAGTTTGGCAAAATGAGAAGAAATGCAGAAGTGCAGCGTTGCATTTTGTGTTTGCATCTCCCCAAAGTGTTGTTCTAAAACTTATCCACAACGACATAAACAGGAAACACAATCCAATAATATTGATTCTTCTAAAACGCTGTCAATATGCACCTGCACCTATTTCTGCATGAATCAGTTTGATCGTGATTATTGCTGATGACTGTGTGTGACACCGACTGGATTCCTGTTCAACACTGTAAAGTCTGTCCTCTGGTGACAGAACAAAGAGAGAAAGACATGAAAGAAGCTGACAGATGCACCGACAGGACGAATCACATATTTGCTAAATGCTCATTTCTGAACCTTCGTAAGTTCACAAACCTGTTTGCAAAGTGTCGACCTGCTCGACACCGTCACGACACGTGTGCAGCTGCTGTTTAGATGTGAATCTAAACACTAACGCTCGAGGCTTTAAAGACGTTATGTCTGTCTTCATTAACAACCTCATTTAAACCTTTGACTTAAAAAAAAAAGTTCTGGTATGCTTTTAATTTGACATGTCAACGTGACAGATTATTTGTCTTGCAGCTTTCTGCTCTGAGCACAAAAACATCAATGAAGTGCACAGAACATGTCACACCAGAGTCTATTTTCTTTTATTAATTTATGCCATTTTTACCAGTGAAGAAAAATGTGATAAAGACAGATCGCCTCTATATTAATGGTTCTATAAATCTGGAATGTTAATGACTTTATTGCATTACCGCCTGCTGACTGACTTTGCAATGAGCTAATTTTGCTAACCTAATTATACAATGAATTGGTTAAAGTACTTAAAAATTACGGCTGACAAGAACTATTAGCAGCAGCCCAAAATAGTCTGAGTCTGAAGGGCTTTGATTCTCTGGATCCTTCGCAGCCTCAATTGAGTGCAAAATCAGCCCTAATCCCTCGTTACCTGTGGGCAAACGGCTGCATAATGTGAATTAGCTGCTGGATATTTGTACACGTCGTGCAGGGTCCTCCTAAATCTTCAAAAGGCATTCGGCAAAACACGCAACTCTTACAGGCGTCATAAACTGATCTGAAATCAGCTGGTAAAAAAAAAACATTTGGTTAAAGTAACTGTCGCCTTGACCTCCTGCCCCTCAACAGCAGAGCTGCTACTCTCCACCATCCATCACTGTCCTGTTTGTGATAAGAAGCTGAGAGTGGAGGCACCAGCTCATCAGGAAACAAGGTCACAGGCTGCAGCTTTGTTGGGGGGTTGGGGGGGGGGGGGGGGGGGGGGCCAAAACAGCCGGAGCAGTGGTTTGACTTTCAGGTGCTGCTACATTACAGCAGTGAACAGTGATTTTACCCATAATGCTCTTGCAGATTTCTGTCCATCTCAGGTCCAAACCTGTGTAAAATGTGGAGCAGTGAAGATTCACGGCACCAGGTTTAAGAAACTAAAAGTCGAGAAAAAACTTTGTCGCTTCGTGGCTCCATCGCTCTGACTGTGACGAAGCTTTTGTGATTTTACTTGAAATATGTTCTGCATCAGTCGCCCAGTACGTGTTGGACCCGAGACTTAACGAACCAACTGTCAGCGGCCACAAAATCAGATGCTGCAGCTTTACATTTAAACCTGACTTTACTGTCTCTCTGACTGGACGTGAGTTACATTAGTTTCTACTGACTGCCATTGTTCATTCATCTTAATCAAGTAGCTGTTAATCTTGATCAGGATGTTGACTTATTACACACAGCAGGTACTGATGTGATAAATTCATAAATGTCCTCTGTTTATTATCATCACTGCTAAATGACAGGATGAACGTTGTTGTTTTCAGTGTTTAAGCTTCTCTCTGCTGATTAATTGGATTTATTTTCTTTGTTCAGTCGCATGATAAAAGCCTCATTAAACATCTAAAACTTTCTGTATCTATGTGTTAAACATACGGAGGATCAGTCTGTGAGCTGCTATCAGAAGAGCAGGTGTGGAGCTCGTCCGGATGAGCAGTGTTTGTAGGATAAAAGAGTTCGATCTGTGGGAGGACAGACGAGAGACGAGGACGAGAGGGGGAGAAGCCGTCGAAGGTCAAATCCTGAGAGAGAGGGGTCACGATAAACAATAGTGCTCTTCTCTTTAACTTCTCATGACTCGCCTTGAAGTCGGTCATTAACCAGCGCTGGCACAGAGTCTGAGAGCGATTACTGCTTCCTGTTGTTGCCTCATTTCAGAACGAGCTTCCTCTTGTTCTCTTATCTCAGAAACGTAATCAAAGCAGCAACACGTGGAAAAACAAAAGGACCGAGGCTGCAGAGACGGACTTGAACTCGGTATTAAAGACTCTCAGCTCAACAGCGTATCATCAATGAGGATCGTACGGAGCCTGAAGGCAACGCGTGATTGATTGTGTTTTTTTTTCCTCTCTCTCTCTTTGATGTGGTCGTTAATAAACCTGTGGAAATTAAGAGTCGTCTATATTTAGAGCAGCAGCACATGTGTCCCGTGACGGTTCCTTTAAAAGTCAGTCTGATGCGACGTCCACCAGGCTCTGCTTTATAACGTGATGCAGTTTCCCATGTTCGCATCCGAACCAGTTTATGGCCCCAGAAGATGACATGTTTACAAACTGTGTTATTCATCAGAGTTGACAGTTCGTCCTAATGTAACACAGCAAGTCACATGTTACTCATTCCAACGTATCCCATAATGCATCAGATACTTACAGCGAGCTACAGACTCAAACAAGCAGCGCCGAGGTTTGACTTGCACTAACACAGAGATGTAAAAGTACAAGTCCTGAATGAAAAGTCATTATCGATTTCATATCTTTGCCCATGATTTAATTGATTACTGCCATCGCTGCTGCTTTAATCGATCTGTATTTTCTTTCACACAGACGGTGCTCTGTAAATAAAGTTTATGATCATGACTATTATTTTGAGTCAAAAGTACAGATATCAGCACTTAAAGTATCAAACTAAATATATCATCAGCCCCTGGAGGATTTAAATCTGTGCAACTCCACACCCAGAAATAAGAAACTGTGTTTGACGTTTTTACTTCGATGTATAAACAAGTTTTTGCTTTAGGCTGGTAAACGTACTTTTAACGACTTTATATACAGTGATGTAATCCAGTCACCTGGAGTCAGGTCGACTCAGGAGCAAGTTTACAGCCAAAACCAGAGGAAAGTAGTTGATGTAGTTAGATTTGTACTAAATTCACCTGTAATCTCACAGATAGAGGAGGAGGATGTGCTCTTTGGTTCTGGATGCAAAACGCTGTTACTTCTTTCTTCAGTCAGATCATCAGGTTTAATCTGAAATGAAGAATGAAAGTAAACTGAACATGCTGTTCAACATCGGCTCCTCTTGCTGTGAGTCAGTTGAATCTATACGTTTACTCGCCGGTCTGTAATTTGTTTAATGTTCCAATGTGTCCACCTGTTCAATCAACCTTCCCTCAGGCATTTAAATCAGCTTGTTTTCAGCTCTTTTGTTCACACACACACACACACACACACACACACAGTGGCACAGATGCATCTCCATGTCCTGTGGGTGGAAACGATCGACAGAGATCAGGCTGCCAGAGGACGCCAGCCTGCGATCAGATTGCACTGAGCTGTTCAGTGAAATTTCCTCTGACATCAAAGATGTTTTTTCACACCCCTCTAAGATTTGGCTTTTTGTCGACGGATCTTCTTCCAAAAACTCAGAGCTGCCTGCTGGCGACCGTGTACTCCACGACGAAAAGGTTGGAACGCCACAGACGGGTTCTTGTGTCGACTGCTTTCGAGGAAATATATGCTGCTTCTTATTCCAATGAAAATTTCATTTTCAACCTCCACATTAAAGTGAAAGTAAAGACTCTCACACAAAACTGGTGTGAGCTTTCTCTGCTGGTATTTATTTTTAATGGCTAACATGCATTTTATGGATGGCTGCATAAGTTGCAAATGTTAGCATAAACAGCTAACTAGCGTATTTGTAGTGATGCAGCATTATTTCCAAACTTTGTAATTTCTTTATAAAAATGAAAGATAACATGTTTTTTCCAAGTGTGTGTGTGTAGTCATTAGATAGATATTTAGAGTTCATGTCATTTAGCTAGCTAGCTACTACTAGCTGATAAAAAAAACTGTCATCTCAGCTAGCTAGCTTATTTGTAGTGACCTAGCTTTACTAAGCTTTTAAAAACTTTTACTTCTATATTCTAATGAAAATGAAACATGTTTGTTGTCGTTACCATTCATTCAATATCCATTCTGTCATATGTATAGTAATTTGGTCAACATTCAATATTCTTCTAATGTCACTTGGCTAGCTAGCAAAAAAACCTGACGCTTAAAAGCTAACTAGCTTAGTTGCGGTGACGGCAGACGCCAGCTGTTCTGTTAATTTCTTTTCATCCATCCAAAAGGTTAGTGTACGTTCACTAGATCCTTCATCAACAACAAGACGTTTGTATGTGTGGAGGGTAAAGCTAGCTAGCAAAGATGTACAATGAAACTGAGCGGGCTAACCACTGCTTTAGGGCGCAATCGGTTGTATCTAGTGGTGGAGGCGGAGCTGTACCGTTAGGGGCGTGGTCATAGCTAGCTGGAAGCTCATCTACGTCATTCGGCCTCTTTTCACATGTTTTCATCAACCATATTCTAACGTATTTAAAATATTTCCAATCAAATCTCAGATTTCAATATCTTGATTTCACAAACTTTAAAAGCAAAAGTTAAATAACCAGTGGTGCAACAGTGACCACAGGGAAACTGTACCGAGAGGAGAGGAAAACTCCATCAATCTATGTGGACTGTGAAAATACAGCACACCAACAGGCTGCGAAATCACACACCATGAAAAGCAAAAATACAGCCTCTCACTAATAAAGTAATAGCTCCCACATCAAACACTCTGGTACAGCTGGCCTGTGTTAATAATGAGAGAGAGGGCGACACAGAAGTCAATTGCTCTCATACTGGATTCCCATTAATCCTGAACCTGTCTATAAAATCAAAGAAGAAGCAGTTGGCTTTAACAGAGCACTGAACCAGGATTCACCCTGTGTCACGCATTGATTCACCCCGTTCAATAAGTTACTTTGATAGAAAACCCTGTGGCTTATTTAGACAGATCAACAGCGGGGGAAGGCTGGGAATGAAGGAATGCAGGAGAAAGCAGCGAGGCCGCCTCACATGCAGCCTGCACTTTGATGGCTTTATTTACTTAACCCTCAGCACAACCCTCATTCATAAATGTCAGGAATGACTCCACGCACCATTTAGAAAGCCAAATGCGAGCTACACCAAACATAGGCCGTGTTCCTGAGCGCACACTGCCGCGTAATCACCGGTCAGCAGCAGCCACTCCGACCCAAAACACACCATTTACAGAAGGAGAGGCGCATTTCAGCGTTCGTCCCACATCTGTCATCGCTCAGCACGCACCACACGCCTCCTCTGCTCTCCCTCAAGTCATGCCAGCGAAGCAGACAAAGTCTGTCATAACACTTGACTTGTGGTTTAACAGACTATGGCAACACTGGAAGGTGGTAAATGAGATTGCTTTCTTTATTTGTATTTCTGTCTTTGCACATAAATCAAACTGAGAGCGTGCATGTTACACAACCTCCCTGAATAAAATCAAACTGCCCTGCAGTTACTCTGCATCTTCCGGAGCGATAACCACTTTAATTTTCAGCTGGTGTCGGACGGCGAGCTCGTCACGCAGGCAAAAGGTGTCGGGGCTGACAGCTGAAGGAAGCTGAGAGCGATGACGGCGAC
Source organism: Caranx ignobilis (assembly GCA_021432705.1). NCBI lineage: Eukaryota > Metazoa > Chordata > Actinopteri > Carangiformes > Carangidae > Caranx > Caranx ignobilis. Next base: position 669,088 of record MU270004.1, on the reverse strand, counting down.
CATATTGTGCCTGTCAGTCACAGAGCGGGGAGAGAAAGCGTTGTTGTCAAACCACTTGTCAGGTTCTGATGTTACAAAGGACAGAAGGGCTCAATTAAAAGGCCATTATTGTGGAAGTAAATCAACACTTATCAGCCCTGTCACTTCAAACAAATGATCCTCACCCGGCTGCACCGCTCTAATTTATTTTACGCCTGATATTTGACTGCACAGATCAAGATAAAGGACGTAGTTCATGTTACAGAGCAGTACATCACAGAGCGGGAGAGGATGAGGAATTATTTCAAATTAAAGCTCCGTTTCATCTTCCTGTTTTTCTGCCTGGTGATTATTTACAATATGTTTTACGGCTAATTCTGAAGAACATGTGCTACCGTGTCGCCTTGTTCCTGACTCCAGGATGTAAAGAACCATGAATTATTCTGCTGATCAGCCTCCATACCTCCGTTTAGTTTGTGATGACAGAGTGCTCTATTTAGGAAGTTAGACTGTTAGATTGTCTGGGGTCTAATTTATCTCTCCAGGATGAATTCATGAATGTGAAGCAGTGCCATATTTCACACACGCCCCCCCCCCCCTCCGATGGAATATTATTACCACTGCCCCAGAAAGTTGTGCAGGGAACTGTTTTTCACCTGAACAAGCATTACAGTGTCATGTCGAACATTATTCACCGTGTGCAGAGCGGCCTGACACGCCGTGAAATATTTTCGGTGCTGACCTCAGATTTTCTGCTGAAGTAGGACAGTTTCTCCTCCGGCTCCAAATGTATGACGAACTTTAAGAGGGTGTGATAACGCCATGATTTCTCTGTGAATCATAAGGACAGATTTCCTCCTGATGTAAGTGAGGATTACTCTTTTGTCACAGTTAACCTCCTGCTCACTGAACCGTCGGCACTTTTAAGGCGGTGTTCAGCAGGTGAACCACGCCCGGCAGTCTAATATCAACAACAGAGTTAATTCAGCTCGTATGAAAAGACAACACAATGAAAACAGAGATATTTATGATGCAACTATGGGAGAACAAGGTCCACAGTTGTTGCTACCAAGTGTTGAAGGTCGTCCGTGCAGCAGGGCATTATGACTCCTGGTTACGTTTTGTTGCTAGGCAACATCTAGTGGTTGAAGTGAGTACGGCAGGACGGAGGGGAAAAGTTCGGTAACGTCGTCCTCATCTGGATGGCATTGTTCGATTCCCGAGTGAAAAAGCTGCTGTTTATTTTGCCCACGACCGTTCGACGACGTTAACTGCGTTATTATTATCATCACCGTAACCATGGCAACACAGATCCTCTGATGTTAGAGGAAGTACTTATTTTCCAAAACACGATCTTCGCCTTGAAACCAAACCGCACCATGACTGTTTATTATTGTAACTACGGTGACGAAAGCCTTGTGAACCACTCTTGGTACAGTCCACACGTCTTCATTGTTGTCACCAAGACAACCAAGGAGAGACACTCCTGACCCCGATGGCTGTTCAGGCTGAACTCGCTTTAACATTACTTTTTGCGGCCACTTTTAAAAAGTCTCAGATCTTGATTTTCTTTGACCTGCTGTTGACACCACTATCAGTCAGAAAATGTTTGGATGTTTGGTCGAGCACATGTCCTTCCAGGTTGCGTTAATGTAAGTATCAGCTGGAGATGTTGAACATTATTGTGACGTACTGAGATAAACAGAGACTCGTCCTGAAGGACTGATGGAGGAAGACAACATAAATCTAACAGCACCCAAACAGGACACTGACGTTTTGTTGGCCTCGGGCTTTGAGCTTCATATTTAAGGGTCTTGTGGGTTTAAGCTAATTAGCCAGCTAGCTTGTTGTCATTTCAGCAGGAAAGAAACTGGTGGTTGAGGTCTGACACATCTGGTGAGAAAAGACTTCGACTTTAATGTGTTATTTTGTGGGTTCGAGTGAGTTCTCTGTTCACTTCCTGCCAAATGTTGCTGTAAATTACTCACAGCTTTGGCCACATCCAGGTTTTCACAGTCTCATATATCCATGTTCATGTATGTGCAGCGCTGCATGTACACGTGTTGACGAGAGGTTACAGGGGACTGTCACGACTTGAAGCACTTTCCTCTGCTGTCACTGTTGATGAATGAGCTTCAGAACAAGACCGGGCGTATATTATATCACCTGTAAGGTACACGCTGCTGAGGCCATAACTCTGCTTCTTTACCTGTGGAAAAAAATTGAAGTATAGCGTTGTATATTTCTCCCGCTCGACACGTTTACGAGCCTTCCCCGTTGTGTAAACTCGGTGATTGGTATTTCAAAGCACCTTGTCAGAGCGAGAGCTGAGCACTTCCAGCTACCTCAGCAAACAGCGGGGGCATTTCACAGGGAGAAAGTGAAGACTGAGAGAGTTATTGTCTTTGCAAAGTTGAGTGGCTATTAAAAAACTCTCTCTCTTGTGTCTGTAAATTTATAGTGTTTGTGCTCGCTGCTGTTAAACTCAAAACCGTGGCCTGGCCGGAGCCGTTTGTTCCACTCGACCATTTGGGAAAAATTTGTGCCTTAATGTGGGAAAAGGTCCCAAAATGTTGGGAAACTCTGGGCCGACGGACAAACACGTTAACATTTTCTGAGATAAAGGAGCTTTTTCTGTTATTATCACAGACACACGAGATTCATGATGGAGTCAGCTTGTCATAACTGAGGCGCTGAGTGGATTTTTGGCCACATATCTCTGGCTCTTTATCCCCGAGCTCCGTGTCCTCCTTCATATCTCCTTTCAGTGTAAAAGCTCTGTCACAGTCCGTTACTGTCGATCTGGACACTCAGAGACATTTTGATTTGAAGCTCGAGCCTGGGAGAATTATCGTTGTGTAAATCTGGTCTGTTTCAATGGATCACAGCGCTGCGACATAATCCACACAGGTCACGCTTGGCACACTCAACAACAATATTACGGTATCCACTTCATAACATACGTCATCTGTTGATGATGTAAAGTCTGAATGTGCCAGGAAGAGAAAACACATTGTGGACGAGGAATTACATTTCATGTTTATTTAAGTCTTAATTCATCTAAAGGTGTTTTAGGTGCGTCGTATATATATTTAACGGACCTGTGCAGAAAATCTACTCCAACTACTCTGACATTAGTTGTTACCAATCATTTACTAAACTTACAGTAATATGGCACTCGTGGTCTTCCGTAGGAGGATTAGCAATTCATTATTTTAACTCAGACAACTCTTTTCTTTTTATTATTAATCACTGTTTATTTTCCTATATACGTATATTTTTGGACTGTTTCCATGTGAAAGTTATTATGATGTCACTCTTGTATCTTATATATATATATATATATATATATATATATATATATATATATATTGACCCAGTGAGTCAATTTTTCTTTTTCATTTTCTATTTTTTTCTGCTTATACTTATTTAATCCTATTTTCTGGCACGAGTGGACTTCCATAGTGACTTAATGACTCCAAGCTGAGGAGAACACCTCCCGTCTCCTTGTGTCTGAAGAACTCTTGTATAATTTATCTTTTATTGTAATGATTTTGTCACATAGTGGATCAGACCAGGGGCTGAAGCCGACACCGCTCTCAGCCTAGAAAACAACATGTAAATGCCTACAATCATCAAATGAAGTTTTTAAATTAGGCTGCCACCCAGAGCACACAGAGGAATATTATTTTGACACTCCGTCACCCTCTGGGGGGAAATGGACCTTTTTGATGTGTGATCCGCCGAGGCTTGCATCGGCTGGCAGATTTTATCAGCAAACAAGACAGGCGAGCGCGGCGCAGACTAAATAAAAGGGGGGTGAATGATAAAAATGTCAAGGATTATCTTCACTTTGCGGGGCGCTGTGATGTCGTATCAAAACGGATTCGCTGGAAATGATTTGGCAGGAAGAGAAGGGATGATGGGGGGGTGGGGGGGGGCATGATACAACGAGAGGGTTGTGTATGTGTGTGTGTGTGTGTGTGTGTGTGTGTCGCCTATTTGACTATTCAAATCATTCCTCCTCTGCTGATTTTCTCTCTGTGGACAATAATCTCATTATTGACAATTCACAGAAGCATCAGGCCGTCGACATAAAGTGGAAGTACACGAAGCCCCACCCACTTTGTCCATAATTGAGGAAACAGAGGCCTGTTGTGAGGACGTAGGAAACTTACATTCCTCCTCATTTCTGGCGTTGACCTCACAAAGTGTGACTGCCGACCGTGCATCCTTGTTTTGACCTCTGATCCTGTGAATTAAAATCCTGCCAAACGTACGAGCTGTGAATAAATCAAAGCCGTTTCTGTGTTCGTCGCTCGGACAGAAGAACCGTTTGTTCCCAACCACAGATCCAACCTCCTTTTATATGACCCCCCCCTCATTCCACCACCTCCACCGACACCACCTCCAGCACCGTCACCAGCAGCACGGCAGCCATATTTCTGACAGAGTGACAAACGGGGGGTGTTGCCTCTGGTGCCTGGGCCTGTGTGGAGAGGACATGAGGTATTAGGGAGCTCTGGTGCTTAACTGGGATGGTTGGAGGTTTTTATCGTTCCCAGTTGGCTACTGGTTCCAGGGATCCTCAGAATCAGTTGTTCTGACGTACTTGGAGTTAAAGTGGCAGAACAGAAATACAAGGAGCTTGTTTTGGTGTCTGGTGCAAAACTACGGTGGCTCTGAGGGCTCAAAACACTGCAGCTTGAGGAAACACATGTAAAGACACAGATGTGCGACAGATGTTCATCAGCTACCTGTTAGTGCGGTTTGACTATAAGCTACCATGATTCATCAGATGGACTGTTAGCTTAGCATTAGCCTTCATCCAGGGTCTGGTGACATCACAAGATACAAAGTCAGATTCTTGACTTTTTAAACAAGTTTGTAAGTGAAAATGAAGTTTGACTTATTACCTCACAGTCCCGACAGTCGCTCTTATAAATCTTGGCTTTGTGTCCTAACATGAAGACTTAGGATTTTATCATTTATACACATTATTATTAGCCTATATTTATAAAGAACAGAGTCCTCATCTCCTCGTATTAGGACACTGTTGTGACCACAGTGCATTGTAAATGTGTTTCTCTGCCTGTGCAGCCATCTTGGTGGAGTATGTATCCGTCGAGTTCTGGGGTTGGAGCTAAAAGCCTGAGTGTCACAACAACTGCATCTCCTAAACTCCCTTTGTGTTTATTCGCTGATATTTATGTAAGTTTTATTGAATGTAAAGAAGAAAACACACCAGTATGTGAATCACACGATGCTGGTGAAAGGCCTGTGTGATGGTTATTGTTTTGCCACTGCTCTGTCTGTGTGTGTGTGTGTGTGTGTTGCCTAAGGACTGTCATTTTGCTGTCACCCTGCCACTTAACACTGAACGCCACTTCCCCCTCCTCTATCTGTCGATCATATTGTCACAGAGTCTGACAGCGAGGATTAGTAGCTACAGACACAGGCATCTGTGTGTGTGTGTGTGTGTGTGTGCATCTGAAGCAAGACACACTTTGTAGTTTTCACCCATGACCTACATTTTTTTTTTCCCAGCGCCGGGCCTGAGGCGGATGGGAGTGTTTCAGGTAATGTGTGCCAGTGTGTGTCAGTGTGTCGCTCCAACCTTGTCATCCATGCTCGGCTGAATCCAGACCGCCGGTGGATTATCACTGTCATCACCTGAGAGGAATGCAACTCAGTCTTATTCTGTCATGTTCGCAGTTTTGATCTTCTGAAGTGTGACAGACACACACACTCACTCACACACACACACACACTCACACAGAGCTGGACCGGTTCAGGGTTTGATCTTGGACCTCGGAGGTGAAGACGTTAAATCTGCAGGAGCACGCCCAATTGTTTGTTATCCTGCCCCTCAGAGCTGACTCGTGCTCTCCTCTCTTTCCCAACAGCTCATCCTGCAGCAAAATAAGACAGAATAAAAACACGAGACAAGCCCTGACAAAGGGAAACACAAGGGAGCAGGAGGATGTTCGGCGATGACAATGGAAACGGAGAGATAAACCTGTTGCTTCACAAAGTGGAGCGACGGCTTTGATGTGGACGTTAAGTCGCACCTTTCACCCAGTGGAGCGAGCGCAGGCCTTCGCTCTGTTTACACTCATCCACAGAGACATCTGGAGAAGACATCTCCGCTCTCTTTGGTCTCTCTGACAACAAAACACTCTTCTGTCTCGCTGGAAATCATTTGCTTCGTCTGACGGCAAATATTTACCTGGAGATCTCTGTGGGCTTTTCAGCGGCATCGCGTGTGAAACAGAGGTGACGACAGGAAAGACTTACAACTCCTCCGTGTGTTTGCTGGAGCGTTTACATAACGGAGGGAGGACAGAAATGTAAATGATCATATTTAAATCTGAGATAACAGATTGTTTCTGCTGCTGCGGAGCAACATCTGGAGGCGTGTTTGTTTCAGTCTCTTGTCTTTTAGCTCCCTGTTTGTTCTCCACCACCTCCAGAGGGAAACATCTGGGTCTTGAAGCTGCTAAAAGCTGCACTGTGTTCACCAGCTGTTGCTCTGACGGAGTCTGTCGGCTCTGTCTGGTGTGAAGCAACAAGTTTACATCAGGTTTTTAGATCTTTTCCTCTAAAAGCAGCAAAGTGAGAGAGAAGCAACGTCACTGGCTGGATGAACGTCACTATAAAGCTGCAGATGTATCACATGAATACACGTTTCCATCAGCTGTACTTTTATCCAAATATTAAGTGTCACATTGTCAAGTTGGTTGCGAGCAGCAACAGGAAAGCAGTTCCTCAGCTGACCACCAGAGTGTGTCTCCAACAGTGAGTCAGTCACCACAGATCTCCATGTTAAAGTAACAGAAATAAACCTGGAACAAAACTGTGAGAGGCCCCTCCTCTTTGACCATATTTGGATTACCTGGGACTTAGGGGGCGGAGTCAGGGCTCTTCCAAGACGGTGACCTTAGAGCAGCTCACTCTGAGCTTCAGAAAACCTGTGGGCGGAGTCACAGAGGTGAAGTCCATCTCTGTGGTTGACGGTGGCGGCTTCTCTCTAGAAGAGGAAACAAGACGACATCATTAAAAGTTAAACTCAAGTGTAACATCCAACTCATAAACTGTGTCACAAAGGAAAAATATCTCAACATTAATGTGTTTTCCGTCCAGTTTTAAAGTTTATCAAAGAGTGTAAACTTCCTCTCTTTCCTCGACTTTATATTTGTTACCTTCCTCATCCTACTCTTTCTCTCTCGCTCTGTCTGTGTGTTGACTCTTCCCCCTCTCCAAGCTGCCCTGCTGTCCGAGCAGCACTTCAATAAACAAAGCACGAGCAGCAAACTGCTTTTGAATGGGTGCATCCTGCTGGCAGGATCTGAGCAGGCTGTTTATGGAGGGGGCTTGTCAGCTGTTACCACTGGGACGTTGCAGCATGTGGAAACAGTGGGGAGAGTCGGCCTTTGATGCCCTCCCTCCCTCCTCCCTCCTCTCTCTCTCTGCTCCTCTGTTCTTCTGTTTTCTCTTTGATGGAGTTTCTGTGAAGTGTTCGACAGCGACAGGAGGCCGACGTATCAACGCCCACACGGGAAGAGGAGGCGAGGCGAACACACACGCTGCTCAGTCCCTAACTAGCCGCACAGATTTCACGGCTCCACACCTGCATGCATCAACCTGCTTTTTTCCCCCCCTCCACATGTTTTTGTTCTCACTGCAGAAGATGATGCTGCTCATCATAACAAAGAACCAGTCAAACCACAAAGTGACAAAGTGAAGTTAATTCACGTCCTTGTGATATGAGAGATGCTACGAGCTGCACATGAAAAGCAGAGCTGGAGACGCTGAACGACCTCCTGTGATGATGCAGGAAGGTGTTCAGCCATTTTGGAGCTAAACAAGCACCCGACACTGATCAGTACAGCTGGGCGATCAATTGATTTTACTGATCACTTTGAATTTATGCTTCAGGATGATGTCCAAAAATGAAACTCCCTGAGCTTCTGTAGTTTATAATAAAGTGAGTTGACTTCAGACTTCAGGCTGTGGTTTGTTTGGTTTGTGGCGTCCTGTGTGGATCAAACCACCGTCACTGTAAAGTCTGTAAAAGCAGCAGCACGACTCATTTATTCAGCATCAAACAGAGGCAGCAGCTGAGTGGGAGGAGCCTGAGAAACTACTGCTAACAGACCGCTAATGTCATCAGCTAATACTAGCAGCTACTTTTAGAAGCTAACATCAGCAGCTAACATCAACAGCTACTGTTAGCAGCTAATTTTAGAAGCTAACATCAGCAGCTAACATCAACAGCTACTGTTAGCAGCTAATTTTAGAAGCTAACATCAACAGCTACCATTAGCAGCTTACATAAACAGCTACCATCAGCAGCTAACATTAACAGCTACTGTTAGCAGCTAATTTTAGAAGCTAACATCAGCAGCTAACATCAACAGCCACTGTTAGCAGCTAATTTTAGAAGCTAACATCAACAGCTACCATTAGCAGCTTACATAAACAGCTACCATCAGCAGCTAACATCAACAGCTACTGTTAGCAGCTAATTTTAGAAGCTAACATAAACAGCTACCATCAGCAGCTAACATTAACAGCTACTGTTAGCAGCTAATTTTAGAAGCTGACATCAACAGCTACTGTTAGCAGCTAACATCAACAGCTACCATCAGCAGCTAACATTTACAGCTCCTGTTAGTGGCTAACATCAACAGCTACTGTTAGCAGCTAATTTCAGAAGCTAACATCAGCAGTTCAGAAACTATCACCAGCAGCGTTGACAAAAACGACCCAATGAGCATCTAAGTCCGTATCAGAACCGTATCCAATCTGTGCCCATACTATCACACCTGAAAATGCGTAAACACATCAACAATCACACACACTGGGCGTGTGTGAGGTGGTGTAAACAGGAAGTAGATTGTCTGTTTAGCAGTTGATTAGATCTATGTGGTTGTTGAGACAAAGAGAGTGTTATCAGTTGTAGCATCAGTTGAAGTGATGACTGTAACGTGATTATTATGACCATTATGCAAAGTGCATTTCAGAGCAATGATGAGTGATTATTCAAAATTAGAGACATTTCCATTGTCAGGTGAAAGAAGCAGGAGACGACGGGACGGAGGGTTGAAAATGACCCGTTTGTGAAGACGGAGACGCGGCAGGATGAGGACGAAGACGTGGTGTGACAGAGGTCAGCTCCGCTCTGTCAGCAGCGCTGCTGGGTTAATTTGACACATTAAACCGAGCTGCTGGTGTCGGTGGTTCAGGTCAAACGCAGAGCGGCTCCACATGCCGCCATATGTTCTCAGTTTGGTGGAGAGTCCATAACTTCAGCTCCTCTCATAAAACATTTAACGGGCCTTCGAATGCAGTAACACAGAATGTGTTTATAAATGAGGGAACCGTCCTGTGTTTCTCATCATGAAGTGTGAATGACGTCGTTAAGGAGGTAATGAAGTCGGTTTTTTAGGTTTTAGGTGAACGTTGCGAATGCTAAAACAATTCTTATGTGCAGCTATGTGTCTGTGTGTTCAATATTAGCCACTAGCTAAGCCCCTTAATTTACCCATAATCTGGCTAATTAGCATGTGTTAGCTTGTTTCAGTCATTCAACTAGAATCATTGTCTCGTGGCTTTTACCATATGAAATGTCACCAACATTTCAATAAAGTTATGTCATAATTAGGGGAAGGATATGAGCCAGAGGTCACTGTGATTGACCTGTGACCTCTGACCACCACTGTAGTTCTAATCAGTTCATTCTCAAGTTTGTTGTAAGATGTGCCATTCAAGAGGCCAATACTGTATTTTGTGAGGTCACTGTGACTTTGCCCTTTGACCTTTAACCACCAAATTCAAATCAGTTCATCCTTGGATCCTAATCAACGTTTGTGCCAAAGCAGGAGAAGTTTCCTCAAAGATGAGACAGACAAAACCAGAAAACATCAAGAAATCACTGCAGGAAAGTTTTAAAAGTTGAATCATAGAGAAGCTTTTTTTTTTTTTTTGGCCTTGTGCAAAGCTGAGCAAAGTAGCTGCTGCTGTTCTTTAACTTAACTAATGTCTCCACACTGGAAACCAAAAGACAGCTCAGTGAAGAGGATCTGACGTCCAGGTGCTTTTCAAGCTCATAACTGTACGTACAGTCATTAGAGCTGGGGTCATCTGGATTTACACGGAGAGTGAAACTGACTGAAGGAGAAAAGAAAAGTTTCTGAGCTCATAAATCCAGTTTCCAACGAACTGTCTGCACAGATCCAACAAACTCTGCTGGGTTATTATAACACAAGAGGTTACGACATCGGCGAATGAGATTCAGTTGCATAAACACTGATTAAATAAATCTAATCTTATGATGCTGATAAAACACCTTCAGGTGAAACGTCTCAGAGAAAAGGACAAAGTAATGAAGTTCAGGTAACGCAGCTGATTTATGGCTGATTTGGACATGAACTTTTCACCCGGGGAGAAGCTCAGCTGCGGCCCCAGCAGCTGTCCCGCCTGGCAGACGAACAGAAAGCCAGCTCATGGTTCGCGTTAGGGAACTGATGTCTGAAAAGACTTAAATCTCAACACGTTTGACTTTTCGGCACTCTCATGATCTTCCAAGGACACAAATCTAAAGCAGTGAAAAATCTGGGAGCTGAGTGATTTCCACTGGCTGCTGAGAACGCTGTCATGCATGTTTCCCATCACACCAAGTGTTGACGATGATTGGACAAGAATCAGAGCTGAAAATGAAGCATCGAAGAACCGGACTGCACTTTCTTTCTTTTCTCTTTTCTTTTATGACTCGGACTCCAACACCAACATTTCACTTCTCTCCTCTCCTTGGTTTATCTGGAGGCTGCAGTTGCTTTGCAGATTAAGATTTCACACAGCAAACATGTCCGCCTCTAAATTATGAGCTGCTGAAAGCTGCAGATGAAAGCTGCCGCCAGCTGAGCTGCGTAATATCTGAAATCAATAACGTGTCATCTAAGAGTGGTTTTTCCAATAATAGTACATGACAGGATATAACGAATGTGGGCAAAATTACACAATTACAGAGTCACATTCAGTGTGATCCTCTGGGACCAGAAATAAGCTTAAAACACACAAGTTTAAAGTGACTACGAGGAGTTTTCGGAAAGCGGAAGTGTTTTCACACTACGTTTCCCATGAGCCTCCGCGCGCACGGTCGCAAACTGGTCACAGATGAGCGAGCTAGCCAGAGCTAGCCGCGGGAGGTTCGAAGACCGAACCAGAGAGTTTTGACCGAACGACGATATCAGTGACGTTCTGACGATCTATGATGCGCGTATTCGCCGTAAATCGCTCTGTCTTTCCAAGGAAACGCTGGTCGAGTCGACCACTGAATGATAACATCAAAATAACAACAAAGATAAAACGGTACGTTTACTGAAACAAGTGTGACACATAAACAAGTGTGTGGCTAATGTAGCTCCATCCACATGAACATGAGACTCTTTTATAACGTCCGCGGGGGATCTTTAACAATAATCTAAACAATAATACGTTTGTGATCTGATGCCACTCACTGTTTATTATCACGGTTTTTATCCTCAGCTGTTAATGATATGTTTGCTCTTGTTCCTGCAGGGGGGGGGGGGGGGGGGGGGGCGGTGACCACAGCAGGCACAACCACCACAGAGAGACACAGACGTTCTCACTGTAGGTTTGGTAAACGATGGACGATCACAACCATCAACGAGCTGAAGCCTTCAGCTTCAGAGAGAGAGAGTGTGTGTGTGTGAGAGAGAGAGAGAGAGAGAGAGAGTGTGTGTGTGTGAGAAAGAGAGAGAGAGAGAGAGAGAGAGAGAGAGAGAGATTGCCGACTAAATCATCTGGACAGCGACGAACCCTTGAAGCTTTGCTGCGTTGAGAGCGAACCTCAACACCTGACAGAGGCGCAGAGAGACGGGTGATTTACTTCAGATTAAAGAACAACAGACACATTGTTCTCTCGTCTCTCTCTCTCTCTCTCTCTCTCTCTTTTCTCTCTCACCCCGTTCATCCCCCTCGGCGAATCATTGATGCCATTCATGCCCCTGAAACGCTGCTACGCCGTTCTGATTTTCTTCTTCTTCTTCTTTGCCTTTTGTTTCTGTGCTTTCTTTCTTTTTTTCCCTCCCTCTCTCTCCCTCTCTCTCTGTCTCTCTCTGTCTCTCTCTCTCTCTCCCACCCTCCCCGACCCCAAGCCTTCCCGGGGCACTGGAGGCTCTTGCTCTCAAGTTTTTCTTTCCACTCAGATTAAGTGTGACAGATTAGCAAAAGGAGCACATGACAGGAGTTCAGATGGCAGACAAGAATAAGATCAGACATGTGATGCGATATTAAGAGGTCACAAGAGCTGACGCGCACACACACACACACACACACACACACACGAGAAGACAGCCCTTTTCTTTCCACACACACTGCATTTAACCCAATGATCCATGGCCACATTATCAAAGAGCGAACCCTCCCCAAAACATGCTCTCATTCAGGTCTTATCTCCACACGAAGCGTCGTCAACAGCGAGGGGCGAAAATCTAAAGTGAAGGTTTGACGTTTGCTATAACGGCCGTAATTTGATTAGACTTGGGTGACATTCTTCGGCAACAACTCAAGACACAGAGAGAGAGAGAGAGAGAGAGAGAGAGAGAGAGAGAGAGAGAGAGAGGAGAGAGAGAGGACGGCATCTGCTACTGCCAAACGCATTAACTTCTGTGAACTCGGAGACAGGAAGAGTGAAGTATTGTTTGAATCCTCGCTCTTTCCATTTGGTCAAACAACAGGCATTTTAATACTTTCAAGACACTCGCGACGGCTCCGAAGAATAAGAAGAAGAAGAAGAAGATTTATGACGCTGAAGAATTGTGAACACATGTAACTGAGGAGGGTTAGATAATCTCACCCAGCGGAGCTCGACGAGTAACAAGAACCTCCAATAGTAAATATGCAGAGGGACTTTCTGCTTCGTAATGTGTTCATGGTGACAACAATGAGACCCTGTCTTTATAATACCTGGTGATTCCAAAGACAAGAACTGTGTTGAAATGAGAAGAAGGACAAGAAAAGGAGAGGATGCAAAATGAAGGAGAGGAGGAAAAAAAGGAAAGGAAAGGAAAGGAAAGGAAAGGCCCCGGCAGCAGGAAATTCAATAAAAACTCTTCAAAAGGCCCTGACGTTGAAAAATAGCAAAATTATAAAATACAGCAGGGTAACGAAAGAGAGGAGTTATTGTATTTGGCACCGGGAAGGAGAGAGAGAGAGTGAGAGAGAGGGAGACCAGGACCGCCACGTCAAATGAGCCGTCACTGACGGAGGGAGTTAAGCCTTGTGGTGATTAAATATAGGCCTCAAACCTGCTGGCTGCCAGGCGGAGGCAGAGGCGGAGGCAGAGGCAGAGGCAGAGGCAGAGGCAGAGGCAGAGGCAGAGATGTTTGTGCACAGGCGGCAAAATGAACAGAAAACAAAGGGAGCAGGAGGAGAAGAGTCGTCTCCGACGCCTCCAGAACAGCAGAACAGATAAGGTGATATCTGCACCGAAAGGTAGCGGAGACAAAAACACTCACAAGGAGAATCACAACAGGAGAGTGTAGAAGAAGAGTCAGCGTTCAGGAACTGACGAACGATTCCTCACCTTTATTTAGGAGGCTTTCACACCGACCTCGGTTGGTCCGGACTTTCAGACCATGATCCAGACCAAAGACCTGTTAGTTGGTCCAACCTAAGGAGGTGGTCTTGGTGCGGACACTCGTACCTCCAACAGGAAGTTGTGGTGGTTAGCCTACACACGTTAGCGTAGATCTCACTGGGCTCTCCTTCTTCTTTCCTGCCGGTGACGATAAAGCCTCCGGATGACGAGGATGTTCATCCGAATCCGAACTTGGCTCCATATTGGGCCTGGTGCTGATGCTGCTGGGAGCGACGCCATGACAGTGTAATGATCGTTACCACGGTGCCACAAACCTGTTCGTTCAATATCCAGTGGAGGGAGATGCAGTATATGTTAGGAACATGTCAACATGTCATGAACAGTTCTTTGGCGAGCTCATGTTAATGCAGAGTGAAACCAGAACCAACCGGATCAAATGTAGACAGTGGAGCAGAAACACCAACCAACCAACGCCCTCACAGATATGTCAGAACTTCTCCTCGCCTTTTTTACCCAGGAGCTTCATTTCCACTTATTATCAATGCAACCAAAACAAATCAGCCGACTGATAAAGTCTAAGTGAAAACACCATGAGGTAAAGTTTGGACGCACGAGTAGCAAACACCATCACATGTCGTAGTTTTACCGCTGAGGAAGCGGAGCAGGTCATCCACCAATCAGGAGGTCAGCAGTTCGACTGGTGTCAAAGTGTCCTCAGGCGAAAAAACACTCCAACCCCCAAATTGCTCCTGATGCCTGTCGCTTCAGTGTATGAGTGTGTGTTTGGATGTGACATTTAAGTAATTCGAAACACTTTAGGTGGTGGCGGAGACTTAGAAAAACACTACTTAACTGCCATCAATTTACCATTTAGCCTCTCACACTTCGGTGGAAGTAAAAGTCAGAGCTGAGCTGAACCAAACTGACAGACTGAAACACTGTGGTGACTTCAGTGACGTACTATATGTTGGCTTCCTGTCATCTAATGATTGTGCAGCATTTCCTCAGTGTTTTTCTGTTTTGTAGCTTCTGATGAAACAACTGCGTAGAGTTGTGTGTTTTATTTTGAAGTTTTAATCCATAACACGATCTGTTTTCTGACTGCGGAGATTTCAGAATAAAACACTCAGAGAAACCAAATCCTGCAAGTGTTCGATAGTGGTAGGTCCAGGTGGTGGGCCCAGGGCTTGGTATGACTGCTTTGCTGTGACATCACAAAGTGACAGGAAGTCCTGACGGCTGGTTTTAAGGCTCAGTGTCTGAATACAGGCTGTGTGCATTTCTCTGTGGACTGAGGCTTTGATACTTTCACAGTATTAATGTAGAACCTAGAGCTGCTTTATAATCACACTACACATGGACGTCGACCTTTATACCGTATGGAGCTTTAAGACACACATCTACTTCTCGACCATGTGGAGCTTTAACTGATGGGGCCCCTGACCCTGGTTATCATGTTGTCAAAGTGTTGATGAAACAACCTTCAAACATTTCAAACATGGCCTCCCTGGCAGCGACCGGTCACATGAGACAGCAGCAGCTCCGGGTCGTCACGATCAGTCGCCTCTGTTCCTTCAACTTGTCTTTCTCACCGCTCTTTTCCTTCGCTGTTTTTCCTCTGGCTCACGCTCACCCTGTCGAGGGGTTACTGGATCCCGTGTCAGAGAGTCTAAACTCTACCTGACAGGGTGTCGCTCCAAGCAACATGGCTAATGTTACAGCACTGCTTAGGAGCCAGACGAGCGAGGAGGAGGAGGAGGAGGAGGAGGAGGAGGAGGTGGTGAATATAATGAAAGCTCACATTTGGTGTTTGACATTAAAGATGACATCTTACTTATTTTCTTTCTCCTTTCATCACTCCTCACATGTCTTGATATTAAAGGGCTGGCGGCGGTATCGCTGGCCGACCGTCTGCTGCACACGACGCTAATGGCTGAGGGTTCGAGGGGAAAAAAAAAAGGTGGTTGGTGGAGGAGACACATGAAATCTGCTGCAACACCAGTTTGGGTTCAGGGGCTCAGAGCTGCGGTGTGACAGTGGCAGATCTCTGAGAGTGACAGAAAGCAGAGGGAACAGGAGTGGAGCGAAGCCTTTTGTGCTCTGAAAGCTCATTTCAACGCAGGCCTCTCTCATCAAAGCTCCTCAAATCTATTTCATCCTCCTCGTCTCTGCGATTCCTGCCGTGGAATTTCGGGCTGATAACCTTTGAAGAAGGCGAGGACAACAAGGAGGAACATCTCTCTGTCAGCGCCGCCGCCGTGACATGAATGGCATTAAGCCATGCGGCGTCTTAGAGATCCCTTTAGTGTAATTAATTCAGCCACTTCTTATCTGCTGGGGTATAAAGACGGGTAACGCAGACAGGGACCGTCCTGGATGGCATTGTCAGCGTCTTCTCTCTCTCTCTCTCTCTCTCGGCGGCGTGTCTGGGCCAAACCTGTCTGTCCGAGGGCGCTGAACCGTGATTGTTTGGGCTGATCTGAGCCAGATGATCCTCATTGTCACACCCTAAAACTGAATCCTCGCATGAACACGGCCCGAGGGCGAAGCAGCAATTTAAGAGACCGCGGCCTGTCTCTCAACGCGATGATGAGCTAAGACCTGTCTCGCACCTCAGACGAAGGAGGAGGAGGATGGGGGATGAGGGGGGGGTCGTCAAAGGGGACTGAGCCAACACAAGCACACACTCAGGGTGAACTCTGGAGTGTATCCTGCTGTAATGATATAACACATTAACACAGTGAGATACTTCTGTAACAACACACCTCGTCCCATTAGTGTCACAAAGACAAACGCCGCTGAGAGCCGAGACAGTGACAGAGTGAGACGTCTTTTCACACAGAAACAATCTTTGGACTCACATGTCACTGCTCATGTTACACAAAGATTTATGTTAATTTTCAAAGTCTCATCTTTCTTTAATTGGGCAACGAAGGCTCCAACAGGTGGACCGTCATATCCCATGATTCACTGCAGGCTGGTGATGAAAACAATATGGCAGACTTATCCGTGGAAAGCCACGGATTTGAGATTTAAAATATTCAGTATCACGTTTTAGCTCAACGACACAACTGTCGAAAAACTTCAACTGTTCGTGACAGGAAGTTAAATGCTTTTAAGGTTGCTAGGCAACAGGAGATGAAGACTTCGGATCACTTCCTGTATCTGTGTCAAGACAAGATTCCAACAGTCTTTGGCTCCACAGTCACAGACATAAATCTGGGAGCCACAGATCCTCCGAAGAGTCGGACATCAACAGGACGTTTCTGCAAAACCACAGATCAGGAGGAATTGAACTTTATTGCTGCTTCTGTCTGGAGAGATCTTACAACATCTCACCGCTGCAGACAACCACGAGTTACACGGGTATTAAAACAGTCATCATCTCGTACTGGTTTGATCAGATCTTAGAAAATGGAAAAGAAACTCTTGGAAACTCAGGAAACAGGAAGTGTAAACCATGTCATACCATT
This sequence comes from Caranx ignobilis, assembly GCA_021432705.1. Taxonomy (NCBI): domain Eukaryota; kingdom Metazoa; phylum Chordata; class Actinopteri; order Carangiformes; family Carangidae; genus Caranx; species Caranx ignobilis. The sequence continues at coordinate 652,009 of MU270004.1, read as the reverse complement.
GGTGCTGCCTGTAATACGTCATCTTGTGTCTTCAGGATCTTCAGTTCGGTCATTCTGGTCTACAACAACAACGAAAGGCCGTGACCTCTGAAGGACGCAGCCCCCTGCTCTGAGCAGCTGTAATCAATCATCAGATATTTCTGTTCCGTTTCCACCTGCTCGAACGTGTCGTACCGTCTCACCACTGGTTTTTGTATCTGATGTTTCCACTGGTTGGGCAACAGCACAACACAAAACACTCTGACACATGAAACAACCCCCGAATAATGGATTTCTCAAAAAACCAAAGAAAAAACAAACCCTCAGCTGGGCCTTCTCGGTCGGTGCCGCCTCGGTATCAAAATCAAACGCAGCATTAATCTAGATCAAGCAGATCGAGCCTTTGTGCTGCTCCGCTCTAATCAGCTTATGCTTTTCAGGTCAGGTCGTAATAAATTACAGTTTATGAAAGCTGCGTGTCGGCCGTAAATCAGTCACTGCTGCACGGGACGCCCTGACAAAAGGAGCAGTTAACACAGTTTATTACGCTTCTTTTGAGCTGGTCAGAGGTGGGATGAAATCCAGGAGACCTCACAGCCAGCCGGCAGGTGCTGGCTTAGAGCAAAGCAAGCAGATGTGGGAGCTTTATCTGTCAACTTATCCACACTAATGCTGTTAGATTTGGAAATCCATCCACTGGGCCATGTTCTGAGAGGCAGAAACAAAAAAAAAGGAGAGTTCGACAATACCAGTCAGAGTGGATGAATGGGAAACGTCTACAGACAGCATCCACCTGTGTACCAGTCACATGACACAGGTGTTTCAGCTGTAGCTTAGAGATCCTGAGCACAAAGCAGTACAGTAGAGCTTCATATTAAAGCTCCGTACGGTATAAAGGTAGACGTTTGTCTCAAAGCCTCAGTCCACAGAGAAATGCACACAGCCTGTATTCAGACACTGAGCCTTAAAACCAGTCGTCAGGACTTCCTGTCACTTTGTGATGTCACAACAAAGCAGTCACACTAAGCACCACCCACCACCACCATCCAGCACTTGCAGGATGTGGTGTCTCTGAGTGTTTTATTCTGAAATCTGCTCTGTTTTTTATTGGATCACTCAGAAAACAGTCAGCCAATCAGAAGAGAGGCTCAGAGCCTCCTCTCTTCTGATTGGCTGACACTGACCTGTTTTTACTAGCTCTCCAAAGAGGAAACTGAGAGAGGAGATGGAAAACTCCTCTTCTATTGGATCAGCTTTTCAAAATAAAACACAGGATAAGTATGAAACATTGGACCTTGAACCGATCAGACGTTTAAAGCTTGTGTTGCATAAAGTTTGAGAAATCTTCACACCTTGTTGTTTGGAAACTTTTTCAGCTGGCAGAGAGATCCACCGACCGACCTGACCTGAACAAAGCTCCTCAGTAGATCGCAGCAGCAGAGCCGTGTGCCGTTTCTTCTCACAACTGCAAACTTCAAACTGTCTCTCAGTAGAAATCTGTGGCTGTAATCTAATTGCAAAGTGTGGAGGGAAAACTTTGACATAAACAGCGAGTTAATCTGTATCTCTGATCTCACCGCCTGCCTGTCAATCAAAGGGAGGGGCTGCAAAACGACGTAGGTATAATTTAGCATGAAAGCCTTCTGGTGGCAGCCGGGGGTGAGGAGTTCACGGAGACAAACAGACGTTCTGTGTGTGTGAAGGAGACAAAGACGAGTAGAAACATACAGCGGCAGTTCGCTTTACAGTATGTGTGGTACATTTATGTCGAGTGGTACGACTCTTTAACTCCAGCAAAGAGAAGCATCTGAGAGTTTGACAATTTAAAAAACACAGGAGCGATTGTTCACAGATTTGGGCAAACGGAGGTCAAGTAACTGTAGCACAAGCACATCTATTGAAAGCCTTGAAAAATCAAGTGTGGCCACGCAACAAAACTTCTTTTCTTGAGATCCAGGGCCGTTACATTGAACCTACTGTCTCTTATTCTGCATCCTGACACTAAGAGAATGTCTTTTGACAAGGGTGAACAGCACTAAAACGGAGGATGACCCAGGGCTGGGCCGGCACAGACCAGACGGAGGAGGGGGTGTGGGGAGAGCGTGGGGCCCCCGGAGGCTGTGGATCCATGACAAGTCGATGAGGCCGGAAAAAGAACAGAGCGAAGCCGCAAACAGCACGGGTGTGATAATGGATTCCCACATTAGGTCCATCAGGGTCTGATGAGAAATGGGATATGGCAGCAGCTTGGCACGAGAAGTAGAAAATCTGGTTTGAAGCGAGGCGTTGAGCGCCCTGGTGACTCCGTGCATGGTGGCAGGCACTCGGGGGCTTGTGCTGGGGGATTGTGGAGACTTCCCCAGGTCACAGTGTGGAGTGGAAACACATGGTTTCAATGGGTGTCTCTCTCTCTGCACCGCACTCGCCGTCGGAGCAGTCGGTGGCTGCAGTTTTACATTTGCAACTCTGGAAGTACTTACTGGTTGGTGAGGAAATAGAGACAAAATGAAGTTTCTGTACGAGACGAAAAGCTCAAGATTTCACCATTTCCCGTCGTACTGCCTCCTCATGTGTGTGTGTGTGTGTGTGTGTGTGTGCTGGATTCCTGCAGAGTTCATGGGTAACCCTGGCCGAGAGCCTGAAGGGTTGAAAACCATAAATTACCTGAGTGGGACATGAAGACACCGAGGCGGGGGTCAGTGCTCAGTCAGTCCGTCCAGAGGGGGTAACACACAGAAACACATAAAACCAGGCCTGTACACAGAGCGGGTCGTGTGTTAGAGCAACACTGTTGAACTAATTTAGCTGAAAATAAAAGTTTCCCGATCACGTTGGCGTTTCGTTGACTGTTACAGGGAGAATGCTTCCTGCTGGCCTCGTGGCGTTACACCATGTAATTCTGGTTTCCATCACACACCGACATCAACACCTTGCTATGAGAAGCTAGCTAGCTCACTGTTCTCAGTGTGTTGGTCATTGCAGAGGAAGAAGAAGAAGAAGAAGAACCTAAAGAGGACGTTGACGGAAGAAGAAGAAGAAGAAGAGCGAGGAGCCGAACAAGAGGACATCCCAGACACCTCAGAGGAAAGACAGGGTGAAGACCGAGACTGAAATCATCACCTTGTTTGTTTGTTTTGTAGTCGTTGTTGGTTACGTTGGCGTCTTACGGCCATTAGATCGAGACGTTGTGCGAATGAACTTGTACCTTACAGGTTCTGATAAACCCAGACTTATCAGCCCAGGTACGTTTTTTTTTTGTGGTAGTTTGGTACTTTTTTTTTCCAGGAACTCAAAAGTTTCTGTGACCCACTGTGTGAAAACTGTGACTTTTGTTTCTAGTCTAAAACCAAAACAAAATGCTAATATCACCTGCTTTTGAATAAATCTGAACAAATCTACATGTTAGCTTGAATCCATTCCAACATGCTACATGTATACAGCACTGAGGAGAGCACACACACACATGCACACACACACACACACACTGGCACAAACACAGAGCAGAAAATGAGATCCAGGTGGATCCAGGACTTTTCATTTTGTCCAGCTCCCAGCAGGGTGTTTGGAGAGTTGAAGAGGTGAAAACAAGACTCTTCAAAGACACACACACATACGAAGCTAAGACACGGGCGAAGAGAGGGGGCGCCTTTTATTTGTTGCTCTAGACTCAGGCATGAAGCTCAAGCTCCAGGGCATGCTGGGAGTTTAACCAGGGGGCAGAGGTCAACGTGATGGGCAGCAAAACGACAGCGAGGTGACAGAGGGGTTAAAGAGGGGTAACGGAGAGGTGCAGCTCTTTTATTTGCCTCATGACAAGATTATTTTCCTTTTTAGGACCCGCAATGAATCACTGTTGTTGCTCTCTGAGGATGGCGAGCTCCTCCAGCTCCACAATGAGGCCGACAGTTTTGGTTTTCTGTGACATTTCTCATCTTTTATTGGTTGGACTGACACGAAGCTGTGTAAAGACATATATGATTACCAGGGGATAAAGTCGATGGACTCTTTAGCGCCACCGTGAGGTTGACATGTGAGTGTTGACTTGAGTGAGTGTGAACTAACCACTAAGTACTATTTTTGTAAGTGTAAATCGACCGTGCTAGCCTTGTTAGCATGGGTTAGCAGCAGCCTCTCCTAGCCACTAGCATGGCCTGACTCTGGACAGGGTCACATGATCAGCGGTTCTCCTTCTTCTTCTACTTTAGATAAAAATACAAGGGTTTCCCCTGGATGTGCGTTTCTATATTGAACCCTGTGTCCATTGATGTGGACTCTGGCTGCAGCTCCACGCCTCATGGAGCCTGTCTGCATGAGATGAGTCAATACACAGTCTCAACAAGGTCCTCACATCACACACCCATAAATCCCCTTTATGACAGATTAGAGAGAGCAATGGCTTTTCCATTCGTTTACCCATAAATACAGCAACACGCTCAGCTGGTTTATGCTTCTCTCTTCAGATGATGGAATGGCCGAACTGATGTTTATAGCTGTCATGGACCAGCAGTGAAAACGTCTCTCTGCTCGCTGTAGTCCAGCTGAAACTTCAAAGCGGCGAAAAAATAGAGTCGCTTTGTAATGGAAAAGAAAAACAGCTGTGTGCGATATGATTTAGCTTTGTTCTGCAGCGAGAGAGAACAAACAGGAGAATTTAGAGAGTATTTCCTGCTGCACGTCGAAGAGATGATATTTCCCACGCAACTTAAAAAAAAAAAAGTTCATATCACACATATTTTGGCTTTGCAATAGCACAGAGGAAATGAGTGCAGAAAAGAAGTGGGGGGGGTGGGGGGGTTGGAAAGGCGAGTGGCTGAGAGCAGGTTAGAGAAGGAGCCAGGCGAGCTGTCAGATGTGATGTAGGCGTTTTTCCCTGACAGCTGTAATTCTCCAGCCTACAGAGTTTCATCAGCAGCAGCGGTTGTGTTTAAGCTGTGCCGCGGGGCAGCAGCCCTTTCAAGTCTCCATCTCTGACAGGTAGATTTATTACACCTGAAGTCTGTACAGATCACACGTCACTCATGGCAAGCTGTCAGTGGTGTCAGAGAGGCCTCCTGCCTTTCTTGAGGTGGATCTGCCCGGAAGAGGTTTCACCCGTGTCTCCCCTCACCTTCCTCACTTCATACCCACACATGCTTTGTTTTTTTTTAAAGGGTTAGTGAAAATGATGGGAGCGCCGAAGAGGAGATCGAAAACTGCAGAGGAGATGAACTTCAGACGTGGACGTCACGCTGACAGGAGACGAGGTGGTTTGACAGGAAAACGGAGGATGTGAAACAGACTGAAATATATCATATATGTGTAGAGCTGCTGCTCAAAGGTCAGCGCGCTAACATGCTAAAGCAAGAGGGTAAACACTATACCTGCCACACATCAGCATGCATTTCAACTGTGAGCATATTAGCATGTAGCACAGCAGAGTACAACCTCAGGACATTCAAAATGCTAACTGCTAACACCACTGACCAAGACTAATGCTGCGCTCACGTCATGTGGGAAAGAAGAAGGTGTTTGGCGCGAAAGGTTCACGTGTTCACAACAACTCAAGATGGCCGCTGTCAGTCTCTCTGTCACTTGTTGGCACAAAGTCCAGCTGTTTCATCAACAAACAACAACAAAACAAAACAACAACATTAGCAACATGTCATCCAGCAACAAGTCTGGATCAGTTCAATGCAGCTGCACAGAAGCAGAAACATCAGAGTTTTAACGGTTTGTTTCTGTGATATTTCTGAGAATGACGTGGACGTTCAGTCTGATTACGAAGGAGCTGAACCATGGAGTGATTCTCAAAGAGCTGATGGATGACTGCACGCACAGTTTGTGGATTAATGTGGACTGTGAACCTCCAAATATCAGGTTACACAAGAACTATTCTAGTAGCATGAAGTGATTTGTGCAGTTACCAGGTGCATTGTGTTGTAAACTTGTCATGAACATTTATCTATCTGCCTTCAAAAGTCCAAAACAACCAAAGTGTGGAGAGTTGCTGCTTCAGTCGGTGAAACATTTACATTCACCTCAAAGCACGCTGTCATATTATCTGCAGAATTACAGCTCAGCGCTGATAAAGGATGAAGAGAAGAAGAAGAAGAAGAAGAAGAAAAATCACAAGCAACAGTTTGGGAAAAAGAAAAAAAAAAAAAAAACCAAAGGAGCAAGATTGAGAGGGAGAGAAAGCACTCTGGGGTCCATCTTTCAGTTCCACATCTGGCCCTGATATTTCAGAGTTAATTAGTCATGCAGGGGTTGTGTGTAGATAAATCTATCATCCTGCGGTGCACAAACCATTTGAGAAATGAAAGGAAGTGAGGAGATACACACAGTCCGAGCTCCTTCATAAATCACCGGCCCAGATTAAAAACAGACACAGCCGTGATGAGAGGGAGGGACCGGGACCGCGGACCGGCCCTGGACTTTCTCACACAAAAGCACACTTTATAATGCACACACACACACACACACACACTCACACAGGATGTACACATACTGTATATACAGCACATACACTGTATATATTAAATAACATCCATTTGGATCAAGACGGATGAGGCTGACGAAGAGTTAATTAGAAAAAATCTGCCTGAAAACACGACCTCTCATTAATGGATCCTTTTCAGAAATATTACGAAATATAATACACCCCCTCCTCACCCCTCCTCACCCCACCTCACCCCTCCTCATAGCTGTCCTTTACTCTACTGTTTCCATAATTAGTCAGCAGGGCTGTTGAATGTTTGCACAGTAAAACAAACGTATGGCGGCCGCACCATCTGCTCCCGGCCGCCGCGGTATAGCACGCCGCAAAGAAAGGACCAGAACACGGGGCCTATAAAGCATCCGTCACGTCTCGTTAACAATATTAATAACCTGTATTTATAGAGATTATTCTGGTGATTATACAGTACGAGGTGTCTGCTTGTCTAAACACATCAGGACCAAGTATTCCCATGGCAGACACGTGTGGGGGTTTTGTGACATAACATGTAAACACATGTTATACAGTGTTTGTTTCTCAAGACTGAATCTGATGTTTGTTTAGACAAGAGAGAAGCTAAATAAACCTGAAAGAAATCGCTTTTTCCTTTATTTAGATTTGGGTAAATATAAGAGTAAAACAAATTTCTTTAACTACTGAGGCTGGTTGGTGATCTATGATGCATAATGATATACATACGTGTACATATACACACGTATGATCAACTCTAACTTTTCTAAACTTTACAGAAAAACTTATTCACATGTTTCATAATCTTACCTCACTATTGGTCCTTTTCCAACTCGGACTGTTGTAAAACATGGTGACGTAGTTGGACGATGGTTGGGAGTGTTGGTCGTCATGGTTACAGCAATAAACCAACCATTTGTTAAGGCCTAGCCACAAAAAACAAACAAACAAACAAACAAAGAAAAGGTTAGATTTCAGGATAAGACGGTGGTTGGGTTCAGGTTGGTACCTGTCTATGTCGTCATGGTTACAATGATAACAACGACTGCAACTTGGCTGGATCTGGATCGACACATTGATGTTATCATGATATACACAATAAATAAACAAAGGCAAAACTACACGAAAATAAGAGCCAAGCTGGAACAAACCAAAATTTCCCTTTAAACGGACGTATTAACGGATCACGTCTCAAAGAGGTGAAATAACTGAAGCCATTTACATATCTGACGCCTCAGACAATAAATCCATCATCTCTGCTTCCCTTTGATACGAGAGAGCTGCAATAGAGATGGTAACAAAGATAATCTAGAGTTATGGTCGTGTGACAGATGTTAATGACTTATATAACAGCACAGTTCGAATCAAGACACTGCCTCTAAGTTTTCACTGTCGATTAACTTACATTGTAATTAAAACTTTTCTGCTGTCAAGTTCATTTAAAAACATGATAAACAAGAATCTATTAAAAAAAAAAAAACACCAACCTAAAACAATAAAGCAGCTTTAAAGTGGATTAAAATGTTATTACCAAACGATTAACGCAGAAAGAGAAATCAAAGTGTGGCTGACAGCTGACGGACTGAACTTTAAATCACCCCGACCTTTAATTTAAGGCCGGTGTGGGATTTATAGGTTTAGAGAATTTACGATGAGGTTATAGGGTTGGGGTGAGGGTGAGGGCTGGGAGAAGGGCAAGGTCAGAGGTCGAGGCTTGGAAAGTGCTGAGTATTAACAGGAACATGTGTGTGTTAAGGTGGGGTGGGATATTTTGGGGGAAGCTGACAAGGCAGCAAAGTTTTGAGCTAATTTTTCAAGCAAAAATGCCCCAAAAACCTAATTGCTAACAGCCTACATGATATAATGTGTTTCTAGATTCATATCTGTTGAAAATAAACTTAGAGAAACCAACTCCACTGACACAACAACAGCTGTCTGCTTCAGCTGTGAACAAGAGTTATTTATAACGCACACCAGCGTTGGCAGGTACAGTGACATTTCAAGGCACATTTCCATGGTCTGCTATTTTATATTTCTATTGCACTTTATCCACTGATTAAGATTAAACCAGCGGATCCAAACCTTTATGAGTCCATAAAATATATGTAAATATACATTTGTGTAGCAGACCTGTATTGTTTCCTTTTTTGTATTTCCAATGAATCATGTCACAACCTCTCCGATTTTTATCATGTCACCCTTTAAACAGACCAACATGACTAAACACCTGAACTCTATGTAAATTAGTTCAAAGTAGCTGCACATCGAGCAGCTACAACAGTAAAATGTTGTTTATGCGCCGGTGCATCTGTGTTCCAGTACATAATAATGCACCAGGTAGCTTTACTTCAGTGCTTTTATTTACATAGGACTTTAACTTGTTGTTTTGGCACTTTCATTGAAGCACCAGGGTTTGGGAGCTCATCTATCTGAAACGCTGATATGCAAAGTCCCGTTGGTGGCCTAAAGCGCTCCTGTGTCACTTTTTTCTTTTCCATGTACCGTCCTGTTGGAACAGAGCGGACATGTAAGGCAGCCGATAGCCATCTGACCGGGAAACACTAAATCACAGATGAAACAGCAGGGGGGGGAAGCTGTAAATCACACATTACAAAGAGCCTGGTGAAAGCTCAGGAACATTGCTCTGCCATGACAACGTCCCTCGTAGCCCGCCTTCAAAGCCGACCCTGGCAGGAAGCCGTCATTCCCATTTCCTGTCCGTGCCACCCGTGGGATGACGGCGCGACTGAGGTGTGAAGGAAAGTCCCTTTTTTTTATGTTTAGCTATATTCTTCCTCCCAAGGACGTGTGAATCTATTGTGATTGTGCTCACGAGTGTTTCTGTGAGCTGATGAAAAGAGATTACAATGGCACAGGAATCACATTGGTATGAATGTGAACTCTGACCATGATAAAGCTGTTGTCGTGGAAACACTGATGATGGGTTTGTTGGTGTCAGGGCTGGTTTGGTTGAAAGTCAAAACAAAGGAAGACAAAAGGTCTTTTTTTTTCCAAACTATAAACATGTGTGTGTACACTTTGTACACACTTGTCATTTCTTAGATTTTAAATATTCTTGTGTTTGAGACACAATTTTACATTTCATGTGTGTACAGGCAAATACTGAAGGATCATTTTAAAAGAGTGTTTTCCAATCTATCATGTGACATTTGATCATCAACATGATCATAAACCCAAACTGTGGACAAATTAAAACTTTGACATCGTAATGATGCTTATCAACAAATCAATTAAACCAGTTTTATTGACTAATCTAATCAATAGTGCGTCTGTTGACATGGCGGAGCTGGAAGATGGAGGGAAAAGAGCTTTAAAAAAGTTCTTATGCTTCCAGATTTTAACATCTGTTTGAAGTATTAAGAGTCCTGAATGCAAGGTAGAGTGGGGTGTCATCGGCGTATGGGTTTGGGTTAGACTAACGCTAACTGTTATCCTACAACTGTAGAGCTGAGAAAAATGTTCATATTAAAGGTTTTAAACATTAGGTCATGATTATAGACCTTTTGTGGAGCTATTAATTACCATTTGAGCCATAGACAGCTGTGTCATCGACATAGAGGTGAAGAAAGAGGCCATGACTATGTTGGATCTGACCAACAGGTTATACAATTACAGTTGTTGTTTATTGGTTTGTTTTCATCCTCATTAGCTGCTGTTTAAGTGGTAAACAGTAGAGAACGACATGGAAGACAACTCATGTCTTAAAGAGCTATATGTGATCCATACTAATGGTTTAAAGCATCTGTAAATGTTTTATTAACCTTTCATAAAGCTATTAATTACATCTTATAAATGCTTTATAAGTGGCGCCTAATCAGAGAATGGTACCTTATTAGTTTAGCTCCTGTGAGCCGGCGTGCTGCCCAGACTAGATGGTGCTCATTTGGGTGCGTTTGATGATGTGTCACATTGCCAGGGATGCAGTTAGTGAATGTGAGTCCCATTAGCCCCGGATCAGCAGACTTGTTAGCAGTGGCATCTTCTGCAATAATTTACAACCCTTTCATCTCAACAGAATGTGTTTCTTGTAGAGCGTAATGGAAGTAATCCATTCTGCCTGTCACTTTGTTTTCTGTGCGAGTTGTGTTTTAGGTGGAAGACGCTGGTTCAGGTGGAGACGATGAGGGGGCTGGGGTGTTGGGGGTTTTGGGGGTTGGTGTTAGCCATTGCCATATCTCATATATGCAGGAAGTATTTCTATTTTCGTGCACCGAGGATGTAAAGAATATACAGGAAATCTGCTCTATAAATTCATGGAGGCTTATGTAAATATGAATGTTACACAGGAAAAACCTTCATCTTGTGATGAATGTTGGACAAACTACTGAACACATTCAATATGGGACAGTGTGAGTGTTAACGTTCCCATATATTGCAGCTAATTTCATGGAAACTTTGCTCATAATTTTGGTATTTAACTAAATTACAGGGTTATTTCCAACAAAGACAGAGTTATTAAGTGCTTAAATAAACAAACTGTAAATAACCAAATGCAAAATCCTTATTTCTAATAGAGAAATAAGATCTGTTCTTTCTGACTCACTTTATTTTACAGCTCCAGTCTGTGGATATTAGGTAGAAATACATTTTTGCTGACTCAGAGAAGTTTTATAGCACGAGGTCTGTTTTATTTGTTGATCATCATCAGTAGGAAACATAAAAACGAAGAGATTTCCACTGCAGCTGGAAACCACAGGTCAGCTTTTCAACCAATTCACAGCATAATTATGCAGCGGGCTCCGTTTTAACACTGACTCGGCTGAAACTGCCGACATTATGGCCGTCTTTATTGGACATATTCATTTAACTTCAGCGGTAACTAGTGATGATGTTAATTCTCACAGCAGTCGGCCTCTTCCTGAAAAGCTTCGTGCGTCCTTTTCAAACCGTGTTAGTGCTGAGAGAGAGCAGACGGGGCCGAGTGTGGACAGTCAATGATGCATTATGTCCTGGAAATTAAATATTCTTTATATGATTCATAATCTTACAGATTGTGTACAAGAGGAACAATTGTAATTTATAGCTCATGCTTTTATTTTAAGTATTTTTTTTTTTAGCTAACTTTGTTTTAATGCCGTCTTTTAATCCAAAGTGCACCCCAAAAACAACCACCCTCATCTTTCTTCTTCCCCTCCTCCTCCTCCTCCTCCTCTACCTCTCTCCTTCATTCCTCTCCTACTGTATCTCCCCCAGCCCCCACAGTCCCCTCCATAAATCCTGGGACAGCAGCGCTTTAATGGATAATTAATTGATGCCGCTGCAGCACTGTAATAAGACAATAAATTACGACACAGGCCGGTGTGCTGTGTCAGTGTGTGTTGCTAATGGCCCTTCAGGGCTGGGGCAGGAGGCTAATAAATTAGACAGGTATTAACTGTTGTGTGTGCTAAGTAGCCCTCCACCGCTGACTGCTATAGGAGGAGGAAGGGGGAGGGAGAGGGAGGAGGAGGAGCAGGAGGAGGAGGAGGCATCCCTGCTTTTGTTCTGTCAAGTTCAAAGTCAAACTGAAATGAAATGTGAGTTTTGATGAGAAATAAACATGGATGTGTTGGATGTGGAGTCTGTGAGGGTGTTTGACCAAAACAATATTCATCACCTTCACTTCATTTCCCACACTGAGCTGCATACGTTATCATTAACGAAGCCCTGGAGTCGTCGATCTCATCGGAGGCTGATCGCAGATGTTGTTTCTGTAAATGAAAGAAAAACAATCTTAACTTCCTTCAGATCTGTCAGACCTGGAGGAGAGCTGCATTCACTCTGATTATGATGTTTTTAGGGTTGGAGGCCAAAGGTCGTTATTGTGACCCAGAGTCACTGTTGTTGCAGGTGCAAAAGTTTAAGGTTTTAATTTCAACGTTTCTCAAGAAAATCAACTCATCTTCAACAGATATCATTTCCTCACATTCAACCTTCAAATAGAAATATTGGATTAGTAATTTAACGATAGGTATGTTTATATATATATATGTGTGTGTGTGTGTGTGTGTGTGTGTGTGTGCTCATCACGTTGAGTGTTGAGGGATTGTGTCGATTTCCAGAGAAAAATCACATCTTGTGCGTAAACAAGGGAAACGTCTCCGGCTTGGAAACGTGGAATTTCAGCAGATAGTCTCTAATCCCATTTTAATGGTTGTCTGATTAAGAGGTGAGAAGGATTAGGCGTGTGTGTGTGTGTGTGTGTGTGTGTGTGTGTGTGTGTGTGTGTGTGTGTGTGTGTGTGTGTGCTGCATGCATTCACACCACATGTATGTGCCTATTAAGTGATAAATAAATAAATACTAATGCAGGGAAACAAAGGGAAAGTGAGAAATTGCGGAGATTAGAAGTGAGAGGCAGGAGGAGAAAAATGGCCGCTCACTTCTGTCGCTCCAATTAAAAATGCTGCAAATCTCTCATCTGCTAATGTTAGCGCTAACGAGCGGGGGCTCAGTGGCAGTTATGTAGATAAAAACTCTTTCTGATTGATTCCAATGGGCCATTGAAATTTGTTTCACTCCACCTTATTGATCACACCCAGCTGGTTGAAAACGGCTAATTAATAATGATAATAAAAGTGCCGCAGCTCATTAAAATCAACCGCACCAGGCTGAACTCGGTGCCTTTCATCCTCCTCGCTGCTTCTCTCCAGCTCCACGGTGCCTCCATGTTTCCTCCTCTGTCTCCAGCGCCGTGTGTTTTAAGTTTCAGACGTCAGATGTAATAATATTAATCTTACACTTGCTATTATACTTGTTATTGTCTTTGTTAATTCACTCTGATGCTGGCAGATAAGTGTCCTCCCACACACACACACACACACACTGCTTCATCCATAGTAATAATGTGTTTTCTATTTTTTGCCCACAGCCATCCCACTGACTGGCAGATTCATCCTTTTATCTCTTTATATATTTGGGATTTTTTGTTTTATTTTTTTCATAATTGACGTTCTCTGTTCTCTGCTTCATCTACATCATAATCGTCTCAGCCTTTTAAAGGATGTACAGCCACACTGATGTTGGGTTTTATTTGACTCCTCTACCTGAAAACGTCAGAGGTGAAAGTAACTATGGAAATTATTTGTTGTGCGTTTTTGGAAATGTCATCATGTACGGAAAAGTTCTGCTAGCACTGCTGTTTTTCAGCCGTCGCTTCGTTTTATTTTGTTTTGTGAAGTTGTTTGACTGTGTGGACGGTCGTAATGTCCGTCGATGTGTAGCTGTGTCATTTTAGTCATTGTTTTTCAGGCCGGCAGGAAGTTGTCGGTGGCTTTTGTTGACTTGATGCTTGAAGTTGTCCCTCACTGTACTGGACTTCCTGTTTGGGATGGTTATATATTCGTATTGGAGTCTGTATTGATCAGTTAGACCAACCTTTGTTCATGCAACATCACTGAAATCTTTTGGTCTCAGTCATCAACTGTCCAATCATCAGAGGCGTCGTGTTTACAGGCCGTCTGTCCGTCTATCACGAAATGCCTCAAGTTTGAATTTCTTCAAAATTTGCAAACTTCAAAACAGGCTCAACGATGAACTGGTTTCAATTTAGAGGTCAAAGGTCAAAGGTCCTAACAAAACACAACATGAATTCACACATTAATTATAACACAGTTGAACTCAAACCTCTAAAATGAAGCACTGACATTTCACATCCAAAAGGTCAAAGGTCAACCTTAATGTGTGCAGCAAAATCAGCAAGAGGAGAGATTGTTCCTGTAACTTTCCTACTATATTATCTTAGAGAAAACTCTTACATGCCTGAGTACGAACTCGTGCGTGCAACTTAATAAGTACTAATAAAAAGGCAGCTGCAGGTTGAGACAGAGGAGACACTCCGGCCTCCGCCCTCCTGACCTCCACACCTTTCTACAAAGAGAGCACATCACAGTGCGCCGGCAGGAAACGTTTGCGTTGGGCGTGAACCGTGAAGAGCACAATGTCTGGACGTAAATCTGAGAGCTCGCACTGAGGAGCCTGCGACGTGTCCGCCCCGAGGCGAGGGAGCGTGAAGGCGTCTGCGCGGCAGCAGTAAAGCAGTGAAGCAGCAGTGACTGTGGACGACCATGATGATGACGATGATGATGATGATGATGATGATGCAGCTGTTTGACTGTGTCACAGGCAGCAGAGCTACAACCACACTCCATAAGAGAAGTGAAGCGCTTAATATATTATCAGTGGACGCAACTGACACCGGCGAAAGACAGAGTGCCCAGTGCAGAGCTCTCACAGCCCGAGACCTGAAACATTCGCCCATATTTTTCACTGGCTGTCAGGTCGTCTAATAAAGCGGGGCAAAATGGAGGGACGGTGCAGGAGCTGAGGGTGGATGAAGTATCTAGCACTGATGTAATATGGCTTATAAATCTAATTTAATTACCCAGTGTGGGGACAGGCTGTAGAAGCCATGAGTGGATTTATTGTGTCTTAACTTGGCATCTTAACGACTTTGTGCTTTTAATATCATTACCCTGTAATTTATTCTTTTCCGTGCACTCACTCACACACACACACACACGCACACACACACACACACACACTGTACAGCCATAGTAGCCCAGCACCCACAGTGCAGTCATAATCTTTTTAAGCGAGGGAGCTTTACAGATCGCCGGACTGCGCAGCGGTGACAGCTATTGATCCATAAACTCTCGCTTTGACTCATCCCATGATTCCACTGGATGTCAGGGAGGTGAGATCGCTTCGGCAGGCGGCGTTTAGGACGCACACACTTACATCTCTATGGCTGATAAGTTCACCGAGCCCTGCAGGTCAACATGCACGTTAGCCCGACATCGCCGCTACTAATCCAAGAGCTAACGAAGCTTTAAAACATGCTGACCTGCTCCTCCTGCTCTTCCTCCTCTTCCTCCTCCTCAGACAGTGTCTCTCTGAAGTTAAAGCTCTTGGTAAAAAGGAGTTGGACGACAGCACTTTGTGGAAATGAAGTTGTTTCTGAATGATCCGGATGCTTTGTCTGAGAACTCAGAATCTTAAAGCTACATCACACATGCTGTTAGCTTAGCTTAGCATAAAGACTGAAAGCAGAGGGAAACAGCTTCTTATCAAACACTTATATATAATCAGATAATCGAACAGTTATTGTCTCTTTGAGCAGCTGTGGACTCGAGCACTCACACACACCCTTTAGAACGAGAACATACTTGCATTAACATCTGGATCACGTGATGTTGACATCAGAACAGCCAGGCCCGTCAGTTTTGATGGTACCTGGACGAAGAAGATTCACACACCGACATAAAGCATAAAGCTTTGGCTTTTATTGTGAACGACTGCAACAATAATCTAATAAATGTTATAAAAGCAATGACTGACAATAAAAGTCAAACACTTAAGCTCTGAAATGGTTTCTGTGTCATGTTTCTATCTGAGTCAGAGGTTTTAGAGGATGTGAAGTTTGTTAGAGGCTTTAGGTTAGAAGTGATTTTCAGACGGAGCCTCAGGTCACACGATGTGAGAAACACATTCAGACCCTTTTGTCTCCGGTGGTTTTCTGCTCAGGCTGTTGGCCCAGAGTTGGATATGTTCACACTCTGTTCTTAACCTCATCTGGATGAGAAAACACACACACACACACACACTCCAGGACGCCAAATCCTGTCTTCTTCCTCTCCTGAAGCACAAATATGCACCAAATTCACTACAGCGAGCTGCACACCATTGTGTTGTTGTTTTGTTTTTTGTCTTTACTCCACACTGCACCACTCATTGTTCCGTCTCCTCTACCAACCCTTCTCCATCATTGTTTCTTTCAGCTCATCCAGCTGCTCGTATTTATCTCATTTCATCTGTCCCCTCCCTGCAGCGGCTGCTCTCTCTCTCTCGGCCGTCCCACGCCCTCCAGTTCAGCCTGTCGGCTTAAATAAAAAAGACAAAAGGTGGAAAAATAGACTGAAAGAATTAAGGAGAGATAGGAAATGAGGGATGGGAGAATGAAGGCAGCTTCACTCCTCCGCTCTCTTCCCCTCTGCCTCCCACCACGTCAAGCAAATAGTTTCCAGAGGCCCCTGTTCCACATTAGCTTAGCTTGCTATTCAGCTGAGCCATCGACTTAATGCAATCCCCTAAATGCCTGCTGCATGGCCTCACTGACAGTGACATATTTGTTTTGCAGCCTTCTGCAATCTGACGTCTGCCACCGTGCTGCAGGTTTGATTAATGCCTCTCCTTTTGAGGCCTGTAATTGGCCGCCACCGCCGCCGCCGCGCTGGCAAACAATCACAAAGTCTTCGCCGCCTGCCATTGGTTGGCAAAGTGTTAGGAAACTAATGAAGCAGAAGCCTAATTCAACTGTACTCACCGGAGGCGACACTTGACGACAAACAACCAATTACTCAAAGACCATTTGTTGCACATTTAATTGACTGGTCTGATGTGTCCAGATGAAGCGTTGTGTTCGCGGCTGTTTGCTGCCTCTTTGTTCCACTGTCTCATACGTGGATCATTCATCAGCTGGAGCTTTTTTTTTTTTTTTTTTGGTTAGCTTAGCCTCGTATGTAGCCTTAGCTTGTATGTGGCCATCAAATGAACACTGGAGGCATATTTTACCAGATGGAGAAGACAGCTAACATTAGCTTACTTAGCTGCGGCTGATAAATGGGAACGGTTGTCATTTTAGGCAGGAAGATCTCCTGTTAATGGGCAGACAGGCACTTGTCAAGGAGCCACAAGCTCATAAAGTTAGAGCAGTATATCTGCCTCTATTATCGCTGCACATGTGCCATGTGAGGACAGAGAGCTTCAAGTGACATACTTTGGTAAATTGGATAAAAATGCGATAAGGGGGAGTGTGGAGGTGAAGGGGGGGGGGGGGGGGGGGCAATAATGTCTGTAACAGACAAATGAGAGAGAAGGTGCAGTGGTTTGTTATCTGATTGGTGAGCTGTGAGCTGCACGAGTCTAATTACACTTCAGAGTGTCACAGACGTTTCTGGGATGTTACTGGGCTGCTTGAGTTTTGCTGGCAGCAGCTTTACAGACGTGATGGACAGACAGGAAATGCTGCACAAAGAACGTAATCTAGAAAACAAACAAAGTTAACTATTACGAGTGTTCATTTTTTATTTGTAGCACAGAGACTCTAACTGTGGAGGAACCGTGGACTGTAAATAAAGAGTGAGCTGCTCAGTGAACATGACTCCGCCTCCTATCTCCTAGCTAATCCAAAAATGGGCGGGGCCTGTGGTGCATGTGGGTTTGTTACTCAAAGAGGCGACGACCTTACTTACATACAACTTTAAGCTTTACTGTCGTCATGATGGAGAAAATTAGCCGTAGAGACTAAAACAAGAGTCTATGGGAAATGACTAATTGTTGGAGCCAGACTCTAGTGGCCATTTGAAGAACTGCAATTTTTGTTTTTTTCCATTTCTTAGCCAAGGATGATGAAACTGATAAAAAGACCACAGATGAAGAAAAATGTCATGTGTGACCAAAAAAGGTTCAAAAATGTGGCAACAGGATATGCAGCCACACTTTACTAGCGGAAAATAATCACAACAGGAAATCAGGTCTAACAACTGTGGAGATATTCGTCACAGCTGATTTGTTCAACTTCATTTCTTCAGGTTGTTTTCTGTACTGTCCAAACAAGTGACAATCACAGGGTGGAGGAGTTGGGTGAGGAGGACGAGGACGAAGGGGAAGTTACAGAAAACTTTACTCTAATGAGATTTGACCTCGTGCTCGCCTGCCGCCCCCGACCTGACCCCACCGCTTCACATATGGTCACCGGCAACAGAAGAGAAGGTCACGGTGGGAACTACTGACCCATATTAAAAGACACGCAGAGGAGTGAAGAGAAAAAACACAGAGGAGGAGAAGAACAACAAGGGAGAGTGATGGGCTGAGGATGATTGCAACATGATGTCTGGATGGAAATTATTTCATTTGTCCTCATTTAAAAGCTTTTTATGCACTGGCTCCAAAATGGTGCATATAAAAATACTCCCCTTGTGCATTTATGTAGCTGAAAAACAGAGATAGATCACACCCAACTGGATTTATGAGCTTCTATCTTAAGATCCTGAGGCTCTAATGGGATTTATATGTTTTCTACACTTACGTTGTTTGTTCTTCAGTCTCTTGGGAAGCTGCGTGTTTATTTATAATTATCGGGAAATATATCTTAGTTTTACAGCCTCTAGAACTTCTCCCAGTTTTTGCCTTTGCTGTCATCACACATGCACTGTTCATGTGAGACACACTAACATGAACAGCACAATGTCCTCCACTGTCTGCACCATTGCTAATGTGAGTCACATTCACTCTCCCCGCCGCCGTCTGCACGGTTGTTGTGTTAAGGTCACATACAGTACGACCAGGGTCACACTAATGACTGATATCCTGTTTACAGTGAGTGTAAGCCACCATACTGCAGCCTTCCTACATGTCTGACATCATGAGAGCACCAGCTGTTGTGGCCCAGTCTGTATTCATTACACATAATAGGAGCTGTTCACATTAGCATGTTGTCAGTGAGCGCAAACAAAACGTACACAGTCAAATAACCAAGTGACTCCTTACTGTACATCTGCAGCGTGGGGCCTCTGACTCCTCCTGCTGGCAGTGAGAGTTATTACACAACTAACATTAGCATGTACTTACGATGTATGCCGACAGGTGACCACACCCCCTGGAGCATTTGCATTGCAAATGAAGTCAGAGAAGGAAAAGCTACTTAAGTTATCATCTATAATTGTTTATGCAGGAAATGTGGCCAGTTTTCCACAGAAGAAAAGATGTGGTTTTAGAAAGTTGTTATAAACCTGTCTGACAAGTTAATGAATGGAAACCAATGTAGCAGCAGTATCCAGACAGAGCACGGTTCAGTCCAGTTCTCCAGTGGTTGCGGTCGGGGCATCGTGGCCCACGCTGACCAACGAGTCAAGTATGACCTCGTACAGGATGGACACTCTCGCCTCCAGCTCCTTGACTATCGGGGTTAGGTGGTGTTTGTGGCATCAAGGTGGTGGAGACATGACTTGGTGGTCAGATGGATCGGCTATGGCCTGAAGACTGGGTCGTAGAAGAGTGGTGATGACATCTTCTCTCCCTGTTAGCTGGCTAGCTCCTATGCTAAAAACAAGCTAGCAGTAGTCCAGAGCACTTTAAGACCTGATCTGAGTTTCTGAGGATGAAATTCTTCACAAATGTAGGTCAAACTACCACAATATAAAAGAATGTAAGATTTAAAAGCAAAATAATTCATAAAAACTGATGAAAAACTGCTTTAAATATACAGGATTTGAAAAAAAAAAGGGGTAAAAACTAAAAACACTGAGGATTACAACTGACAAAAGTTGACTGAACTCAGATCAGCTCAACTTATCCTTCGTACTCTTTAAATGAAAACACCAGACATGGTCTTACACAAACAATCCTTCATATTCTCTATACTGGTAGTTTTCCAGCTTCGACCTCCGTCCATCAAGAGCCTCGAGGTATATTGATAATCATATGATTTTCTTTTGCAGGAGGCAGAAACAACAGAGTGTTCGCCACACTTTTGAGAGGATTATGGTAAGGGTAATGTGACTTCAAATAAAGAATTAAATGAGTGTAAAATAAGCAGGGATAAGTGCCAAATACCACACATAGGAATATTCAACTTAATAGGAGTGCTCCACACGGAGAGGGAAGGAGCAGATGATTCCTCTGATGCTCCGATAGCAGAAATAGCTCATACATTATTTTCAGTTTAGTTAAAACTGCCCACGTCTCACAGGATCCAGTATTTCTCCAGCAATTTAATTCTTGGCAGAGTTTAAAAGCCTGAACCAGCACTAAATGTCTCCATTAATATCCATGATACTGGAATAATTTAAGGTGGATTAGAAACTCTGGCGAGGCGAGACAGGGCAGGTTTTCTTTAGCCACAGAAGAAGCCGTAGAGTGAATCAGATCCTCACCCTTTTTAATTAGCTGTTTCAGAGCGGGCCGACCTTAATAATCACTGAAATAACAAGAGAACATCCTCCAGTGAAAACACGAGGGCGGCCACTCCCCTGACCTGCCCGGCAGCCATGGTCAGCGAGCGGCCCGCTATCCAAACACGCCACGCATGTCAGCGCAGAGGTCAGGGCCGGGCGAAGAGGAACTGGCTCTCCTCACCCTCTGTGGGCAGGGGAGGAAAGTGGGAGGTTTGTGACTGACAGAGCCCACAGACAGAGACAGAGACAGAGAGTCAACCAGTCGCAGACCGGTCGGCCTTGGCCGCAGAGGGAAAGATAACCACCGCCAGCTCAGTATTACTGGACTAGGAGCGGAAAATCCAGAAAGGTTACAGGAATGTTTTCTCCATCTTTTCCTTTTTAAGTACTCACAGTACTTGAAGGTACTGAATGAAAGTGTAGAAAGACTGCAGTGCACATGGAGGTCGTTGAAAAGCTGCAACATGTGCTTTTAAGTGTCAAAAATAAGAGCGTATTGTTTCCGCATAAAGCAGCGTGGAAAAGTGATCCAGCAGCGCTGTGCACCAGATAGGCTCTCTATGCTAAGCTAAGCTAACTGGCTGCCGCAGGCGGCTACAGACACATGGTGTTGATGTTGACTACATCAATACAATGTAGAAAACAAGAGACACAAACTGCGTTCTTAAAACCCTAGTCTGTGAACTAACCAGCGACTGTAGCTGTCAGGTAAATGCACTGAGGTAAATGGACACAGTTACTTTACACCACTGAGCTAAAGAAAGAAAACGACCCTCAGGTGACCGGCGTGAAACACACAGAGACCTTGTTGGAATAAGCTGGGAGGGAGATATGTGTTTTCTTTTCACATGTGTATTTCTGCGCATGTGTGTGTGTGTTACTGTGCGACTGCATGCACAAATGTGTGTGTGTGTGTGTGAGTGTGTGTGTGTGCTGCCAAGTGATTTATGGGGCCTGTCTTCCTCTGCCAGCAGTTTGTCTCTTCTAGCATGGAGGATGAATGGCCCACTGTCAGCCCTGCCTCAACCTCTCCTACTGGCTCTCTCTCTCAAATTACCTTTCTTCTTCTCTGCCCCCCCCCCCCATTCTCCCACCCCTCCTTCTCTTTATCTTATCTCCCCACATGCTCTTCCTCTGCATGCACCTTGTCATCCTCACTTCCTTTTACCCCGGTCCATCCTCTGCTCTGCTCACTTAGTTGATTTGATCCTTATTTCCCTTGTTTCATGACCTCGCCCCTCCACGGCTGCAGCCATCTCCTCGTCTCCCTCTGTGGATCTGGGACGTGCTTTGACCAAATCCTGACCTCTAATCTCATCTCAGGGACACTTCAAATGTGGTGCATCCATTTCAAAGAGGCTGTGTCTATAGTGGGACCTCCTCTCCATTTCCATAGGTAGTTTCTGTTCTTCTGTGGTTGACGTTCAGAAATGTGGAAACTCAAAAGCCAGACCAGGTGGAACTATAAAATGCACAAATCATAAGAAGACAAAAGTTAGATACCTGTCCATTTTCGTCATCTCATCCAAGGTCAGGTTGTGTTGGCAGGCTGTGCAAAGTAGTCCGTGCATACATCTCTCCAGTTGCACTTTCCAGCTCCTCCTGGAGGATCCTGAGGTGTTCCCAGGCCCAGATGGGATATGTGATCCCTCCAGCAAGTTCTGGGTCAACCCGGGGTCTTCTTACTGTTGGATGTGCCCAGAGAATTTCCAAAGTCGGGCAGGTTCTCAGGAGGCATCACAATAAGAGCGATCCAAATGACGTGAACTGGTTTCTTTTTTTTTACACCAAGGAGAAGCCAAGCTGCCTCCAGACGACCTGATCTCCTCAACCCACCTCTAAATCCCAGACACCTTACGGCAGAGACCCAGCGCTGGAGCAACAGGTGCATTTCGACTTTAACGTACCTGGAACCTGTAACTAAAAGTTCCATCCTGGAACTAAAAGTGGGATATGTGATCCTTCACGAACCCTCTAGTTCCTGGAACTACAAGTCCCTGGGCGATGATGCAAATCAGGCAGATGACGTATGGAAAAGCAATGGAGGGAAATGCTCTCCACCTGGAGCCCAGCAGTAGGTAGTGGTAAGAAAAAAAACGGCTATACAACAACGATAACGCCAGTAAAGTGACGGACAAATCGGCATCATCGTTTGTGCAAGTCACAGATTCCACTTCCTGTTTGATATCACCTCAAATCCCATGTTGTCATTGGTCCTTCTGTTGTACACTTGGCTTTTAAACATGGCAGGTGAAATAACATGCAGCACATACTCAACCAAACCAAATGTTCAGCACTGCGAACCACAACCGCCTCCAACGTTCCTGAACCTCTGGATCATAAGACTGTTTCTGGGGTATATTAATTGCCCCGGAAATACATTTTGACCCTGGTTTCTGTGATCGAAATGCAAATAGTTCTGCAAAAAAAGTCTCAACAAGACCATAGGTTACTTGAACTCCTTCACTTAAGGCAACAACTCACGCCCAACCTGGAGGGAGCAGTTCACCGCTTTTCCGGCTGAGAACCGTGGCGTCGGACTTGGAGGTGGTGACTCTCATCATCTCAGTTCAAGATTTTCAAGCAATAAAAGTGATGAACCAAAACCACTGTTACACTCATTTTGGCTGTTAAATCCTTCTTTTGCTAAAATGGTTGCACACGACCGCTTTCCAGATGTGCTGGCTGAGAGAAACCGTCATGAGTGTGTCCCCAAGCGACAAGGTGTGAGTTTGCCAATAACCACAAATATGGCAGTGGAGCAGCCACCACCTAGCTCAGCACTGAGCGTTACAAGGGAAGGGAAAACAGAACACGAGTCAACAGGCTCTACGGATCTGTGCAGGAACCCTTGATGGTGAGATTTAAGGAGGCTGGACGTCATTTATTCCTCTTCCTGTTTGATTTATGGTTGATCATTTCGCTGAGACTTTTGTTGTTCAACTCAAAGATGCCTTTGGATGGAGGTTTGGGTAGCAGAGCAGGTGTAGAACATATCAGCGGAGATCATGTTTCGAGGAGTACGTGAAAGATTTACAGGCGCGCACGCAGTTGGTTTTTTTATTGTGTTATGGTTGTTATGGTTTTATAAATAAACACTGACTGATGGAGTGATTCATGTCGAGCTCGCTGCATGTTCCCAGCTCACATAAATAAGACGCTGCAGATCCAGTTTCAGGCAGTTCAGCCTTCTGAAGATCTCTTACTCCGCTCGTCCAAGGACTGGTTTTGATTGATCAGTTCCAGGAGAAAAGTCAGGCTCCCGTCCTGATCAACAGAACGACAATTAGTAGAAACAGAAACAGAGGTTCAAAGGTAGAATAATATTTACTGCAGAAAAGGAAAACTTCATGATGTGATGATTAAGTTAAGTTGAGTAGATGAAGTGGTCGGAGAGCTGGCAAAGGATGAAGAACTGCTCTGTGATGGAAAAATGAAAGAGAAGTGCACCAAACGATATGATTTAAAAAAGGAAAGAAAATATACGAGGACGATGCAGGAGACGGGGGGAATAAGAGGACACTAACACTGCAGAGACGATCAATGGGACGACATGTGTCCTTATTTTTTGTTGAGTTATTTCAACTTGTTTGACGAAATCTTGGCGAAAAGTTCTCAAATCCATGATTTACTTCCTTATAACGTCACAACACTGCACTGCTTTTACTCACATATATTATAGTACAAGGACATTTTATGTACTTTTTTTTTTTTTTTTTTACTTGGTCTTTATCCATATTCTCTCCTCTTCACTGAGGGGGCAACTGAAACTGAAGCTAATATCCACCTGAGCACAACAACTCAGGATCTGATTCTGATTCCAGATGTGTATTTTAATCTGTAGAGACTTCACTGTACTTTCCTACATATTACATACATACAGGACTTTCACCACAATGGGTTTCAGTTCCTTTGCAAACAGCAATTATCGAGTCGTCGGGTGATTAGTTGAAAAAATACAACAGAAAATACAACAAACGAAGAACAGCAGAGACAGACGTGGTGTTAAAATGCAGAATTAAAGTCCACAACAGCTGCTCATCAAGGTCTCGGGGTTATATAACCCCAGGCTGCTGTGCCAACACTCTTAGTTTGAGATGCTTGAAAACCTGCATTTACATGGCAAACATCATGCTTTGTAATACCAAGCTAAATGAGGTTAGACCAGGGATGACAGAGAGCAGACGTTCCCCAGAAATATTAGTATTTTAGTCTCTAATTTTAAGTAGAAAACCATCCCAGAATAGGCTCGTCTCTGTAAGTGCACCTTTAACTGCACCGGCACACTGTACATCCTCAGCACCACGAGCAGCTGTGATATGCCGAAAGGCTGAAGAATAATGTCTCCCAATGTCATTAATTGCACTGTCATTATCATAATTTAACATCCTGCTCACCCCTCTCCATCTTTATCACTGCCTTTGCTGTTCGGCCATTAATCAGTCTGAAAGAAGAGGGAGGAAGGGAGGAAGGGAGGGAGGGAGGCAGACAAATGAAATTAAAAAATGACCTCTCTATCAATCCCATTTCCAACACATTAGAAAGGAAACACTTTTTCTTCCACTGCTCTGCCTCCCTTTAGCGCTCAGCCATCCTGTGCTAATGGTAGATATACAGTGACATGGTAATGATCTGGCCACGGCTGCAGAGCACAGGCCGTATCGATCAGCGGCTGATTTATTGCAGGTTACGGCTGATTATTGGGTCATTAATCAGTCTAGGATTACCCTATCAATAAAACTGCTTACGTTTGTTTGTAAAGTGCTCGGCGGGGCGCGGGGGGGGGGGGGGAGGGCAGCGGACGTCCACGGCTCCAGTGACACACGGCTACGATTTCAGCTAAAAGATTAGCTGTTTAAAGAGAGAGATTCTTCACCATATTCTCTGGATGTTTACGCCGGCCGCAGACGGCAAAGAGCTCTGCTGTAGAAAAATGAAGAGGTGAATCCATCAGCTGATGAATCTCTCTGCCATTTTTAAAAGATTCGTTCAGTGTAAATCACTTCAACCTCCGGCATCAGGGCGACTCGGCTGGATGGAGAGCTACACAAACCAAACACACGTCCATTACAAACCAGTTCACATGAGCATTTTCTAATCTGCCAGTGTAATCCACTGAATTGATCATGAATCAGCCGATCAATTCAGTGTCCAATAATCACCTGATCAGTTAAAGTGGATTTTTTTGTTCTGTTTTTAAAAAATACTTATGAAAAATATGAAGCTAAAGACACGAGCTGAAACTTCAGTGTTCATCAGATTCGTCCCAAAGACTTATTGATGAGATGCTGTAATATTCATGTTGCAGGGTGCAGGTCTGGTTCTGGACTTCCTGTAGCTTTCAGCCTTAAAATGGCCCAAAATACATCAAGTTCATCTTGAACATTGATACTTAACTAGTAATGTTGTTTTAAATGCACATAATCCAGAGTCAAGGGTGTTTTTCACAGCCTCTCTTCATATTAATGGCTTCGCTTTAGCGAGGGATTTATTAAGTATTATTAAAGTTTAAAAGCCTTTACAAGTGGTACAATCACAAAATATATGCAAAACTACACGAGAAAGAAGCCAGTGGCTGTTTGACCTCAGATAAAGTAGACCTTAAAATAAAAACATGATGACCGCTGATAAAACATGGCGAAGGAGCGACTCACCGTCAACAAACACAAAGGAAGTCGGGGCCATAAATGTAATTCACAACCTTAATCTCCTTCCTTAAATTAGCAGCCGGATAAAATGATACTGCCGCTGTCGGCCTGCCAACAGCTTTACAGCATGCCATAAAACAGGAGGCTGGGTGGGGTGTGTGTGTGGGGGGGGTGGGGTCCTGTGGTATTGCTTAACCCCCCCCTCCACCAGAACCCGCAACCACTACCTGGAACACAACTTTTACAACAACTAGCAAATTGAGAATAGTGATTTTCCAATAAAAGCCCTGAAGAACAGGGGTGGGAGGGGGGAGGATGGGGGCCTGCATCCAGAGAGTTTAATGAGAAGGTTTGATGGCTGACCCTGTCAAACAGACCGACTTCTGCTGCCAAATGCCGTTCTCCACTTTTATTTGTGAGTGCGTTCGAGTAACTGATTAAACATCCCAGAAACCTCTCGGCCCGCCGCCAGCCACTGCCCCCCCCCCCACCCCCCCACAACTTCACTGCCTCCCCCGAAGTGCCACACTCGTAAAAGCACCGGGCCCGACAGTGGTCTCGTAAAGCAGACATAATGCCGTCGTAAACATGTCACGACACCTGTCATAAACATTAATGAGTGTTTATGAATGAGGATGATGAATTGGAGCGCCCTGGCTTTTCTCTGGAAGCCGTTCAGCAGGTTGCGGCTGGAGAAACACAAAGCCGTGTTATGATCCCAACTCTGGCAGGGAACTCAAAACAAACTCTTGTGCTTATGGCTCGCAGGACGCCGTCCAACCGCCGAAAAAGTCAGAGCAAAGTCATCAAGTTCAGAGCCGAGCTGCTGTTTTCTGATTTATACCCCGGCTCCTAATTAATAACAATAAAGCTCATTCTCAGTAATCTCGCCATCGCTCTTCATCAAACGCTTGCGTTTGACGTGCCAGACATTTCATCATCATCACCATTGCCGTCATCGTCATTTTTTTGAGGGTCTTTTTTGTTTGTGCGGCTGTTTTGGCTAGGTCAAACATCTTTGCATAACAAAGTGGCAGGCAGCATGTGTGCAGCTGATGGAGGCATGTAACTGCAGAATCGCAGGCTTTGCTCTCAGCACGCCGCAGAGGAACAGATAGCTGTAATCCCATTTTCCCACCAGGCGGTCCAGCATGCCTGTCTGCGGTACTTAGAGATAAACATCGCCGTGCACTCTGCGTGACCCGGTGCACACCTGCTGAGACTGGCTAAGTCATATATGCACACACACACACACACACACACAGATATGCAGGTGCAAAGACAGCAAAGGCTGCTTTATGCGCTTTGTCAAAGTATGAGTTATGGCACATGGCGTGACAGTTTGTATTTAAGTGATGTCAGCAGATCCAATAAGGCTATGTGGGAACAGATGTGTGTGTGTATGTGTGTGTGTGTGTGTGTGTGTACTTCATATACTTTGTGTGCTGTGCTGTCAAGACTTCCCTGAGGGGACGGTCTAAGACAAATGTGTTGGTAATTTACAAGTGTGCTTAAATACCCATTATTCTTTCCTCTGAGAGCTCTCTCAGGATCCGCTGCACTCATTTATCATCAGCTGCACAGAGGCAGACACGCACGCACGCACACACACACACATACACACACACATAAACACGAGAGAAAAAATGAGGAGGAGAGCCAGAGTCGTCGCCGTTAGGATTGCGTCAGCGCGGAAGCTTTAAAGGATCATTTCGATTCATTGTGATGTGAGTCTCGCTTTCAGAGGCAGGTAACGAGAGTGGCGTACCTCCACGAGCTGAAGTCTGGGAACGCGGCGGATCTGCTGCAACCAAGTCTGACGGAGCCTGAAACAGAAGACAGGAAGGAGAGGTGTGATCAGAACAGGTGCAGAGGCAGCAGAGCCTGCACTTTACAGTCTGTGATACTGCAGCATTACAGCGTTTCATGTTGAATGATGTTATAATGACAGTAACATGTCCCATAATGATATTATATGTGACCTTGGATCAAGTGGCCACAACAAGGGGAGGACAGGTAAGATAAAAAGGTAAGGTTAAGGAAGAGTTCAGGTTAAGTTAAGGTTAGTTAAGTTTAACTTAAGGTTACAATAAGATAAGTTCAGGTTAAGTTAAGGGTAAAGATAAGTTGTGAGTTACAGCAAAGTGAAGGTAAGTTAAGGTTCAGTTAAGATTAAGTTAAGTAAAGCTTCAATTCAGGTATGTTAAGGTAAGTTAAACTTAAGTTAAGTCTTGACTACACCCACTTCAGTAACAGGAAGTGTGCGTCAGGATGGACCAATCAGCTGCAGCGCTGACATACAGCAGAGGCTATATCCTCACAAGAAGAAGAATCAAAGAGTCGCACACTTTGACGCCACTCTCCCGTCCTCCATCGCACCCAGCTCCGTGTTCACTGTGGCTGTGAGCAAAATGAAATGTACTGTATCATCGCGTGACAACGTGGCAACACAAAACACTTGTCGGCCCATCCATCAGCGTTGTGCGGAGGGATGCCGCCATTCGTGGCAAGGTTACAGTAAATCACACGGTGACGGTTTAATCCCACGGAGAGTGTTACAGGAAGAGAGAGAGAGGGAATTCAATTTCCTAGCAAGCCTGTGCTAAAAAAAAAAAAGGTATGCTAATATAATACAGGCGAGGATTCACATGGTGGGAGTTGTTTTCTCTGGGGTCTCGCACCTTTCATGCTGTTCAGAGAGATTACATTTAAAAAAAAAACGCCACAGACAAGACAGACAGGATAATCAATCACGTGAGTGCGAAACACACACGGCACACTGGTCGTCCGCCGGCTGCAGGACTCATAAATCAATGCGGTGTTGTCAGAGGCTTTAACACGAGCTGCTGCAGAGAGGAAGTGAAGTGAGGCAGCGGTGCGGTCCTGATCCAAACCCACCCCCACCACCACCCCCACCACCACACCGACAGAGGACAGATAACACCAGGTGATCTACTCTGTGTGTGTGTGTGTGTGTGTGTGTGTCCTTGCAGCCGGCCACAGTGGCAGACACTAACCTCATTAATGTAACACAGTGGAGTCGGCTCATAGGTGACCTCATTATTCTCCTCCCCCTCCTAATCTCACAGATAACAAAGTGTTGCCTGCATTTGCCCTCTGTAAGTGTGTGTGTGTGTGTGTGTGACGCCTGTTTCCACAGTCATGAATCAGCGTCCGACGTCACACTGTTTTGATAGCAGCTCCCTCCTCCTGTTTAGCTCAGCAATTATAACGCCCGCTCTCGCACCGCTCCAGTAAATCTCTCATAAAAATTCCAGAGAACGAACGTCACAGCTCCGGGAAAACACAGGTAAACAGGAGGTAAACGGCAGGAGGAGGGGGGGGCGGGGGGGGGGGGCAGCTGCTGTGTAAGAACATGTGGATTATCACTTTAATCACTCTTTTCTCTTGTTTTTGGTTTTCAATTCTGCAGCCAACACTTTCCCGACATGAACGTTTAGCTCTGCAGATCCGTTTGTGTTTTGTGTGTCCGTGTTTTTGAGGTTCTCTCTTTCCAGGAACAATGTCCCTGTCACCCTGGATAATCCACACAAGAGCACGATTTAATCCAGCAGCAGATAAAACGTCTTTATAATGAAAGCGAGGCAAAGAAAAATACAATCGGAGCTATTTTATTAGCAGTAGTTTGTTTACCAGAGAGGAGCTGGAGCTGCTGCTGCTGCTGCTGCTGCTGCTGCTGCTGCTCCACTGTTGGCAACACACTTAATCCCTGTGAGGTTGAGTCTTCATGCTAATTGTCACATATACTGTACATGACTTCAGTGATAGTAAACCATGCCCCCTCATTTCTGCCTTTGTGTCACCTAAATAAACCTGACAGCGCTCGTGTCAGCAGCTTCAGCTCGTCGGTGTTCAGCACAGGCCTGACAGCACAACAGCTGCCTGAGGATCAGCTGCTGCGGAGTGAAGCCGTTCAATCAAGTCAAGTTGCTACGTTATGAAGTTATAAGTCCTTTAACTGTGAAGTTAAGGAAGTGGAGTTAGCTATTAGCTTTTAGCATTGTACTTCATGAAGTAACTTGATTGTTTCTCTTATAACGTACGATCCAGATGTTCAGGACGCTGCTGATCCACAGACGTGTCGTCCTCTCCAGAACCAACAGAGCAGGAGGGTAAAACTGGTAGAAAACACAGTTTAAAGTAGTTTCAGGTTTCAAGTTTGTTTTTTTGGCAGACACAGGGGGCTTTACTCCGATCCAGGCATCTGATGACTAAAATCTGCTCAAAATATTTAGTATCTTAAAAAAACGTGGCTCAGAGCTGGATTATAGTCAGTTGTGAGCTTCTCTCACACGACCACATCCATATGACGTCACTGTCAGGTGACCCAATGACACGGCACGACCTAAGTCCACAAGTCAAAAACATATATGACACAAAGCGAGTCGTTTCAATGTGGAAGACTTTGGCAAAGCAGATGAGGGGGTGAGATTTGCCGGTTTTGGGTGAACCGTCCCTTTAAGAAGATGCAGTGAAACAGCCAAATGTTTTCTAAAGCGAGACGTTCAAGTGCAGAGCTCCCTGGGTAAGTACATGTTTGTGCTGTCAGGGCTGATGTGGACAGCTGAGAGCTGTTGTAAGAGGATCTGGTGCTGATGACGGTGATGATAGTGCGGCTTATTGGCCTGTAACTCTGCTGTCTGCTGTAATAGCAGCGCTGACAGATACAGACCACCCACACTCCTCTGGCCAGAACACATTCATCATACTCTTAACTTTTTCTTTTTCTCCTTTTCTTCCCTCCTCCGCCTGAGGCAAGAAAAATATATACAGAACATGCAATCCACACGTTCCACTTGTGAAGCTAAGGGATGTTATAGATTTGCAGGATGGCCGGAATAATAAAGTATCGTGATTTCAGGGATCTGGTTCGTATTGAGGAGCCGGCCACAGCGCAGCAGGGCCCGAGTCGTGGTATGAAGTGTGGGCAGGAGAAAGGAGCTCCTATCACGCTCAGCCCTCTGCTTTTCCCTCGTCCTCCCTCTCTTCTCTGTATAATTTAAAGTTCAGCTGAAATTAAACTGCATGTCTTTCTGTTTCAGAGCATCTGCTCCCTAAATCACACACCCAGAAAAAAACAGAGAGAGAGAGAGACTCATATTTGTCGGTTTCATGGTGTGACCCTGTATTTTTGCATGAATCTAATGGAACTCACTCACTTTTTTAACAAATCCCTGTGTTTTCAGCTTTGTGATATGACATACAGCACCAGGGAGTGAGCGTTTCCATAGCAACCTGACAAAACATCCACCACCACTGTTTACATAACGGGGCTGGTTGGATCAGCTCTCTGTTCTCCATCATCATGTCGGTGTTACAAAACTCACCGGAGCTGCTCTCGTTTTAAAATCGATGGTTTTGTTTTTTAATATAAGACGTGATTTTTTTTTTTTCTTTTTAATTCATACTTATATCATCTGTAGAGTGTGTAGGGGACGTACCATGTGGGTGAGGCAGCGAGTCCGTTTCCTGTCTGTCCACACGGTCCTGTCAAATAAAGACATAAACAACATGGTTTATAAGTCTGGCCCCAGATCAAAGCAAAGATCTGCAGGTTTACTGATCAATAATTGCCACAAGTTCAGTTATTAATCACTTTTTTTTTTTTGCACCATGGAAACATCAAGCTGACACACAGCGAGCCAGCTGAGCTCAACCTGTGGACGTCTGTTCACAGCTTTATGAAACACTCAGTCGGTGGAAAATGGCTTAAAAGTGAGGAGAGCGAGGAGCGAGAACGACGGCGGTGTTGATTTTTAATTTTTATTTCTGTCACTTTCCCAAACCAGAAACCTGGAAGCGTCAGTCGCTTCAGGCCATGCACGGTCAGCAACCGGTGAGAGAAAAGCCAGGGTTCAAACGGCTTCTCTGCACCTGAGATACTCAGCTCAACGCTCTGTTGTCCTGCTTTTAAATGATCTCCTCTCTTTCCCATGGCTGCGTGATGAGAGCTGGATACCAGACGGGAAGATGGCGCCAACACACATAATCCAAAAGAAGCTTTCTGGCCTCCAGGGTTGTCTCAGCGCTGTACAGCCCGCTGCATATGTTCATTAGTGTTTCTCCCAGCGGCTCGGCCTGTGTGGTGCCGCTCCACTCCAAAACTGGAACTACTGGGTTTACTGCTGCTCCAGGAGGAGGAACACCTCATTAATCACAGAGACTCCAGGCCTGAGACAAAAACTCAGCTGCAGCCTCTGTGACTTGCTCTAGATGTTTACAAAGGGACAGTGAGGAAACAGGAGGGAGGTCTGGATCAATGTGAGGTCACTCCGATGCTATTAGTTGTTCATTATGAATGTTTTTAGTGAACATTCACACTTTCAACATCGGAGCTCGAGGCAACGTGAAGGTGTCAGGTTTCTTTATAAACTTTTGAACTGGGACGACAACAACAACAACAACAACAACAATCATCCCAGGTTTTAAAACCGTTCCTGATCAGACACTCTGGGGTTCGGACCTGGACTCTGAACACTGTCTTTCCTTCATGAGACCCCCGCGGCCTGTGGGAGCTGCTGGACAGGCAGTAACTCTACACACAATCCATATTTGTTCAGCGGTCGGAGCGTGATGCGTTCACTTCCCGTCTCTTTTGAGCGGGACGTCGCCGCTTCACTGACTCAGAGCCCTTCAGGATGTGATGCCGCAGCCTCGTATGAACAACAAAGCGCAGGCCGCTGAATGGGCTGATTCATCTCATCTCTGCGGAGAGATTCCTGCCATGTCTGCCGCGCTCCATCTCTCATGTCTTTCATCCTCCGTCTCTCTCCGTCATGACAGTGATTAATGACCCTCAGCTGCCGTGTGCTTCCTCGCTGACACTCCCATCTTTCTTTCTCCCCCCTCTTTTCGCTCTGTCTCACAAGAAGAAGGATTAAAGTGGGAGAGTCTGGCCAAAAGAAACGATTGATGCCACATGTTCTCCGAGGGGGGAAAAAGAAAGTGGAAAAACCCTGATATTGGTCAACACGGAGAACGGAGGAGGAAAACCAGGTTATTCCCAGGGATGGAAGTCGGTCTTCGCAGCATCAGCGCCAGAACAAGTAGAGGAATGTCTCTGGGTTGTGTTAGCACGGCGTGAGGATCAACAGGTCAGCCTGAGCTCGGCATCACTCCTGATACTGTACGTCACACCGTATCAGGGTCAGAGGTCATCAGGGGTGACAGGAAGGAAGAGCCAATCAATCACTCCTCTGGCACGAAGATTTTTTAAAAAGACGCATGTTTTGTTTTGTGTTTTTTACACATTTCCTATGTTTTTATCTGTGATTTTACGAAACCTAAACTCGAGACAGATTATTGATGATGACATCATTGATAACTGGAACCGTCCTTCTTCCTGTGTGGACAACATGCTGTACGTGTGGTGGTACTAACATAATAAACTGTGGTGTCCTGCAGCAGCCAGATGTCAACAGCTGGTCTCTGCAGCGACAGTCCTTCACCGCTAACTCTCTCCATGCAGAGGTTTCTCACAGGATGTCCAGGTGATGAGAGATCTCTCGCCCTCTGTGTCACTTCCTGTGGCTCTGTCACTATTGTTTCGTGGTTTTTGTTCCCCGATGTGTCAGACAGGAGTGTCCGTCCTCACTCAGACCGACCGACAGACAGACAGACAGCAGGACACAGGAGAGGACACATCTCTCTCTCACTCTGTCTTTTCTTTCATTCCTTTATTCTAGAGAGGAAGAACCTAAAGTTCCTCCCAGCGTGACTGTAAAGATTTTACTGTCTGTAAAGACCGTCCGTCCATACATGACTGCACAGACTCAAATCTGCATCAGATTGAAAAAGTTTGACCAACGCGGAGCCTGATTCAAATCCAAGGTGATTTACAAGCAGATCTGATTCCTGTTGTGTTGTTGTTGTTGTTGTTGTTGTTGTTGTTTATTGACAGTCCATTCAATCTGGACTTACATACACCATGTCTGACTGACCTGAAAACAAAACTGTGTGAATGTAAATAACAACAAATGAGAGGTGACAGCAGAGCGGGGGGGTGGGGTTAAGACCGGATCCACCTGCCTGTTCTCCAACGCACACAAACACAGACTCATCATGAATTAATCACGGAGCAGGGCGCAGAGATAAGGCGGCTGAAACGGACCGAGAGCGCCGGATTACTTCAATCAGTGTGAACAAGCTGGTTTGGGAGAAAAGGGATTCAGGGAAGATTAACCCCCCACCCCCCACCCCCGGTCACTCCACTATGTCCACTGAGATACTATCAGAAGGTTTGATGCCGCTCGCCGACCTCTTTTCACGAGCAGGTCGCGTCTCACCAGAGCTGAGGCCTTCCTCTCGGTCCTGCCTGCTGTACCCACGCGCTCCCCGGCCCTTCATCGTCTCTCAGCTGTTCAAACACCACTCTTCTATTTATACGCATTAGCCTGAGAATATATTTACTCATGTCCATCGAAGCGGCCCGCTGTGAAAGAGCATCGGGTTTAGCTTGTCAAATTAGCCCGAGCTCGCGCCGCTGCCGCCTGCTAATGACAGATAATTGAGCTGCTGGCAGGTTTGCTCACCTGGGTTTTTTTTTTTTTTTTTTTACATCCAGGGCCAAGTCCTGCAACACATCGCTGCCACTGATGACTGTGTGAGGTCGCGTCAGGTTGGGAGAGCTCCAGCAAAAACAACGCTGGTGATGAATGTGTGTCTGCAGAGTGAGGACGGCTCCGGTGTGTTAGCATCACTTTTGATTCAGGATGGAGGTATTTCTGCCGCCATGTTCACACGAAGCCCTGGGTAGGTAGGTGGGTTCGTCTGCAGGCAGGAAGGTAGATAGTTAGGCATATATCATGAATTATAAATATGGGCACATCATTTCACTAAGTGTTTAAATGAGATGGATTTATCCTCCTCAGAGGCTGAACCTTGCAGGAGTCTGTGTATCCTTACTTTTCCTCTTTGCTGTGCAGCTGCAGCCAGTTAGTCCTCCGCCTCCCCACCTGCACCACTGTGGGCAGCAAAGGCCAATTTATGGTTAGCTTGCTCAATACATCCAGGGTAATTTAATTCATTGCCAACAACCTGTGAAAAAGTTTAATGGCGGTATAGACCAAAAAGAATTAGTGATACCAAAGGAGATTAGAGAGGCATTAGGATGTGGGAGGCTCGGCCGCGGTGCTTAACGACTCCTCTGTCCCGAGCAAATCAGTTTTACAAAGCAAAGCTGCTCTCAGCAGAATTACAGCCACCGTTAGCCACTCTTATTGCCTGCCCCCATTAACTGGGTCCTACCTGAAGAGGGATCGCTGGAATAACAACATTAATCCTGGCTGCTGTCTCGCTGGTTAGTCCCTGAGAAAAGTTATCCTGCAATAAAAAGAGGCGATATGAGCGTATTTATAAAAATATGACCTTTAAGCCGCGTCGGTGCTGCAGCTCTGGTTTAAACTCCTATACAACATAGATCCTGTTTAAAAAGGTTACCCTACACACTGCTGCTAAAAACTTAGGATTAACTGCTGTTGCTGACACGTTCATAACGCTTTTTTATGGCTTCGTAAACTCCCATTTATTCACAAATAGCCTCCCAGAGTCGGTATCATTTGGCTGTGATTGTACCGGTTCACTTCTAAATGCAGGTGCAGCACATACCTCAGTTTATACTAAGAACAGACCTGGCTAATGCTAAGCTAACAGCGCAGCACGTTGTCAAACCCCACTAACCTGCGGCCGTCTGCACGACTTCTAAAGTCAAGAAGAAGAAGAAGAAGGCCTCAGACTGGTCCCTCGCTTTATCGTGTCCCCAGAAACACTTCTGCAGTGTGTTTTAAGGTGCAGTGCATTTTACATTGAAGTGCATTGAGCCCTCAGGGCCACCGTACCAGAAGGCAGGTGGGTTACTTCCATGAAACTGAGCTACAAAGTGACGTGAAAGAACTACAGTGCAGGGTGTAAAGGAGGAGGAGGAGGAGGAGGAGGAGGAGGTGGTGGTGAGAGGAAAGAGCGGAGGGGTGAGGGAGGGGCAGAGGGGAAGGGCTGGTATTGATCATCCGCCAGGTGTGATGGATAGCGCAATAAGTGGCAGCGGCCAGCGGAGGAGAGGAGAGAGTGATTTCTGCTTTTCAAAGTCCTGATGAATGAGAGCGTCGGGAGGAGGGGGAGGAGGGGGAGCGGGGGGGGGGGGTTGTCATCCAGACCCCGGTGCATGATGGACTGCTGTGTCAGACGGAGAGAAAGTGAAGGAGAACAGAGGAGGTGGGGAGAGCAGCAGCAGCAGCAGCAGCAGCGGAGGGAAGACAAGAGCTGAGGAGGAGGGTGAATTTAGGGAGGGATGGGGAGGAAGGAAAATGTAAGAGGAAGGTAAGTGGGGGGGGGGTTTAGGACAGAGGTCAATAAAGAGGAAAAGAGAAAAGGAAGTGACGGGGAGAAAGAGAGAGAGAGAGAGAGAGAGAGAGAGAGAGAGAGAGAGAGAGAGATGAGGGCAGGAGGCGACAGCAGAGTGAGTTCATCTTTATTAATGGCCAAAGAGCAGAGAGGGAGTTATTAAAAAGGAAAAAGATGAATGAAAGAATGAGTGGGAACGAGGGAGGGGAGGGGAGGGGTGGTGGGGTGGGGGGGAGGAGATGTGATATACGCCCCCTCCCGGCGCTCTGAAATCCAATAACAACACTGAGGAATGGGCCGACTGGAGGAGGAGGAGGAGGAGGAGGAGACACATCGTGGTTTTCATTTCTTCATCAACACTGATATTATATGACACGATCTAAACAACATGTGACGTACGTCTGTGTTGTAACATACACACGTCATACATGAGCTGTATATCACGGTAACCTGCTTCATACTGAACACACATGATGACGTGTGAACATGTCTGAGCGTCGACAGACTGATCAATATCAAGCAGCAGCAGAATCTATAGGATTGATCAAGTACATGTATATAGTGCTACAGTGGAGCCAGTGCCAAGACTTTTGTCCCTTTCCAGACACCGTACTGTATGAAGAAAACAATACACACACATACACACACACACACAGACATAAACATATACAAGCAAACACACACATAAATGTTTATAGAGCTGGTGAGTATGTGAGTATGACTTATCACCACTATGTCAACAAACACACACACACACACACACACACACACACACACACACACACACACACACCAAATATGTCGTGTGGAGTGAAAAGCTTCATTATCAGGTTTTTGTCACAGTCATGTACGAGGTGAACTGTGACATCTCCTGCTTCCTGTTTGTGTAACAGAGGTAACACAGCTGCACACCTGGAGCACACACACACACACACACACACACACACACACACACACCTGTCACAGATAATCACAACTATCCCTGGTTTCACTGTGGAGCTGAGAAAGAGAGAGTAAAAGTGAGCGCCGGCTCTTTTCCATGAACGTCAGTGGAAAATGTGAGTCTGGAAGAAGAAGAAGAAGAAGAAGAAGAAGAAGAAGAAGAAGGAGAAGAAGAAGAAGAAGAAGAAGAAGCAGCAGCTCCAGAGATGTGACCAGAGGTGGATGTGTGCCTTCACTTTTCGATGGCAGCGGCATTAAAGAGATAAACGCAGCGATATAGATCTAAATGGCTTCAAGGACAACAAGTCACATCACGACAGGCTGTTTAAAAAAGCTTTTCAGCAGAGTGTTTGAGGACAAATGTTCCCCTCACGTCTCGCTCCTGTGCACACACACGAGCTTCACGTCCCGCTCTGTCGCTCTTTATGCTGCCGAATCCACGGGACATCGTCCATTAGAGCTGTGATTTCCTGCTTCGGCAGGAGCCTCGAACGTCTCATAAATCTGAGTCTGGGTCTCGTCTCTAGACGGAGAGACGACACCGGAGCTGCTTGTGTTAGGCCGAGCAGCTCCTCCACGCTGAAGGAGGGATGGAGGGATAGAGAGAAGGGTGTAAGGATGGGTGGATGGGTAGAGAGAGAGCTGGAGGGATGATAGACTGATAGACAGAGGGACAGATGGACTGATAGATGGGCAGGACAGTGGGTGGATGGATGGATAGATAGATAGATAGATAGATAGATAGATGGATGGACGGATAGATAGATGGATGGATAGATGGATAGATAGATAGATAGATAGATAGACAGATAGATGGATGGATGGATAGATAGAAGGATAGATAGATAGATAGATGGATCGATGGATGGATGGATAGATAGATAGAAGGATAGATGGACTGATAGATGGGCAGGACAGTGGGTGGATGGATGGATAGATAGATAGATAGATAGATAGATAGATGGATGGACGGATAGATAGATAGATAGATAGATAGATGGATGGATGGATGGACGGATAGATAGATGGATGGATAGATGGATAGATAGATAGATAGATAGATAGATAGATAGACAGATAGATGGATGGATGGATAGATAGATAGATGGATGGATGGATGGA
This sequence comes from Caranx ignobilis, assembly GCA_021432705.1. Classification (NCBI taxonomy): domain Eukaryota; kingdom Metazoa; phylum Chordata; class Actinopteri; order Carangiformes; family Carangidae; genus Caranx; species Caranx ignobilis. The sequence continues at coordinate 613,560 of MU270004.1, read as the reverse complement.
TGGATGGATGGATGGATAGAAGGATAGATGGATATGATGGATGATAGATAGATAGATAGATGGAGATGGATGGATAGATAGATAGAAGGATAGATAGATAGGATAGATGATGGATAGATAGATAGATAGATAGATAGATAGATGATGGATGGATGGATGGATAGATAGATAGAAGGATAGATGGACTGATAGATGGGCAGGACAGTGATGGATGGATAGATAGATAGATAGATAGATAGATAGATAGATAGATAGATAGATAGATAGATAGATAGATAGATAGATAGATAGATAGATAGATAGATAGATAGATAGATGGATGGATGGATGGACGGATAGATAGAGATGATAGGATAGATGGATAGATAGATAGATAGATAGATAGATGATAGATAGATAGATAGATAGATGGATAGATAGATAGATAGATAGATGGATGGATGGATGGATAGATAGATAGATAGATAGATAGATAGACAGATAGATGGATGGATGGATGGATAGATAGATAGATGGATGGATGGATGGATGGATGGATGGATGGATGGATAGATAGAAGGATAGATAGATAGAAGGATAGATGGATCGATGGATGGATGGATGGATAGATAGAAGGATAGATAGATAGAAGGATAGATGGATCGATGGATGGATGGATAGATAGATAGAAGGATAGATGGACTGATAGATGGGCAGGACAGTGGGTGGATAGATGGATGATAGACAGATAGATAGATAGATGGATAGATTCATAAACAAAAACAGAGGAAGTTTGTAGTTTGTGTGGGAGAGTTTCAAAATAAAAGCCTCGGCTCGGCAGAAAACCCTGAGTTTGTGTTTTTATGACAAACTGCTGGCACATGTTCAGGGTCACAGGAAACACATAAAACACAGTGTTTCTGCACAGAGATAAACATCCAGAGCAAGAACCACCACACACACACACACACACACACACACACACACACACTCAGTCAGATGGGCCCGTGCAGAGCCACACAGCCTGATGAGGTGTTATGTTTGGGATCCTGGGGCCCATGCATCACCTCTTGTGGGACAAGTAAGGTGACTCCTGGCAGCCCAACAAGAAGTGGCACCACATATATCTCCTAATAGAGTCACTCTGCCCCCCCCCTCCCTCTTTTATTTCTCTGTCTCTTACACACACACACACTCACAGAAACTGGCAAACGCCTCATTCGTCTGCTTTTCTGAAGACCGATTAGCTGCTCCAGCGCCGTGGCGACTACTCATCTACCATCATTACCTAAGCATGTTTTACTGCCGTCACATATCCAGCGGCCCTGCAGCTCCGCTCCAGCCTGTCCTGGAGGGGGCCGGTTACCCACAGGCCCACGTGCAAGTACATCTACTGACTCAAAGACAAACATGAGGTACAGAATCACAGCACGTGCTCTGCTGTTTATCCACGGTGGGATCTTATCTTATCTCATGGGTACGTCCTCCACCGCTGACCACGGGATGACCTTTATCATCTCCACCTGTATAGAGAGGGAGAGTCAGCGCTGGCGAGCGCGGAGAGGAAAGAGCGGAGCTACATGTTGAAAGATTGACACAGTCAGCTGAGCAGGGGATGAGAGGAAAAATGGAGAATGAAAAAGAAGAAGAAGGAGGAGGAGGAGGAGGAGCTGAAGCCAGACAAGCTCATTAAAGAGAGGGCAGCGCTGTGACAAATGATGCATGGAGCTGGCAGCATTGATCCTCAGCCTCCAACCAAACCCCCACCTCTCCCGTCGGGAGGATGTCTGGGGCAGGGAGGTGCACGGAGGAGTGCGTGTGCAGGACTGAGAAATACTCAGGTGCCACAGCTCTAATGGAGAGGCCAGGGCCGCCAGCCTGTTGACAGATGACTTGTCAGTGGAGGAGGAGGAGGAGGAGGAGGAGAGAGGGAGGAGAGGAGAGGAGAGGAGAGAGGAGAGGTAGTGATTAGATAGTTGTGCTAATGCTTGACCTCCTCCACCCCGGTGTCTGTCCTTCACGGAGGCTGAAGACGGGGTTGGACAAGAGGGAGACAGAGAAGAGAAGGGGGGGGAGTGATAAAAGAAAGGAAAATAGGGCGGAGGAAAAACGCTGAGGTGGATTCTCTCATCAGCACATTGATCAGGGCTGATCCATACTATCATTATCAATAAATATCATGTCTTGCATCATGTGCAATGGCAGCACATGGTGCTCATTCACCCAAAGAGCAACCTGCAGCACTGTGTTAATGAATGTACACAATATTATTTCCTGTATTGAAAATTTAATGTGCAAAAGGTCAGAAATTTATATTGAAAAGTGGCCATTTTTAAAGTGATTATCTTTAAAACGACATAAATGATCAAGTGCTAGGCTACTGCTGTACTTTAGCTCTGCTGTATTTACTCCACAGATGTTAAACCTTCTTTTCATAGCATGACTTTACCAACAACTGGCTGTAATTTTACTGTCTGAACCAATAAAAGCTACCAGGTGAAGGTCGGTTCATCATCTCAGCCCCTCCTGAGGCCGTTAGCTTAAACCGCTAATCGCCAGCGCTAGTTTAGATTAGCGGTTAGCTTAGCTAATTAGCCTCAAAACCGTTACTCCGTTTCAGGGTCATTATTCAGTCAAATCTCCACACACATACATGTAACATAGATTTTTGGGATCATACGTGACTTACGATCTCCGAAGATATCCCTGTCTCTGATGTCGATCGCGAAGAAATGTCCAGAAATCCGCTGGGAATTTGTACAAAAAAGACGCTAATTTAAAGTCCAGACTTCGGTTGGGAATCGTCAAATTTTTTAGTTTTCCTCGGTTTAATATTAATCCAGTGACAGGTGTCAGTACATCAATGGGTACGTTGCAAACAGGAAGTGGTAATGGCTAATTCGGGATATTTTTAATGGTGTTTAAACGTGAATAAATACGGTATTTTACACTATAGACAGATACTGGTTCCTGGTTTATCCTGCTAATAGATCCATGTGCCAGAGTTCACCTCGCACAGCATTGTGGGAAAGTTGTAATAATTATGTCGCCATTTATGTAAAATGAGTTATTGCTTTTTTTTTTATAGTTTCAATTACACAACAGCTTAGGCAAAGTAGTTAACATTAGCAGCACAACTTTATTTTACTGTTATTTCCAGGAGAAAAATCAATGTAACTGAGTTGAACTGGTTGTTTTCATAAATACTGTCATTTATAATTGGTAACTTTATTCTCCATAAATGTTGAAACAGTGAAAGTACACAGTTTAACATGTTCAACGTTTTAATGCACAATTTTACTGTGAAGTGTTAAGAATATGAGCTCTTCCTCCACCACTGACGGATACTGGGTTGTATTTGTATTATACTGTGAGGTGTATATACCTAAACTACACACTAAAAAAAATGTGTGAGGAGATGTACCAGGCACGGTGCCACTGGGTTTGTGGTTGGCTGAGAGACGAGCGGAGCAGGCTCAGTGTTTGGCAGCATTAAAAGTCGGCAGCTGCTGCGAGTAACATCCAATTTCTTGCAAATATCTGAATGTTATCAAAAATCTGTTGCTCTACTGTAACAACACAGGAGCTTTTATGGGGAGATAACGTCGCCACCATCTCACGGCCCCTCGGGTTCATCATGTGACCTCTGGGTCGCTGACTAGATTTCCATGTTCTTCCATTACATTGGAAATATCGCACTTTTTTTTGCACAAAATCTTATAATTTGAGTCATATTCAAATGTCAGATAATTAAAACATATCATTTTGCATTAGATCCACCTTTATTGATCCCTTTATTGATGTTTGGACACTTTGTGGTAATGTTTGTACTGTTTTAAAGTGCTGCTTTTTGCATTAACAAGCTAATAATATGCCATATAATAATACATCAATCACAGGTGACACTGCATTGAGACATTTAGTCTTACTTAAAGTAAAATACTAAATGCAGCACTTTTCTCTTGCAGTGTGGAGTACTGAGAAATCCTCGTATACTATCACTTCAGTAACCTATTTGAATACTTCCTCTGGTACTGTAGAATGAAATGTGTTACTGTGACAGAAAGGAAGAAGTCAGTATAAAACAAACAAGTCTAAATGTAAGACCTCAACCAGAAATAAAAGTACAAGAAATCTGTAGCATGTCTCTTTTGAGATAACAATAATTACTTGTCAACAGCTGAAGAATACACACACACACACACACACACACACATGCAGAGGAAGCTCTAATTTACCTAAATTCACTGACAACTTGTCTTGTGGTGAACAACACTGTTTAAAGGGCTTTGAAAGTTTTATTATAGGTTACAGTGAAGAGGACAGTTTCATGTGTTTAGTTTTGCATGTGTGCCGAGTCGCAAAGGTCTGCGTGCATTATTGGCAGATGAGACAAGACAGCCACAAGGACAAAGTGAAAAAAGAAAACAGTTTGTGAAAGAAAAGCAGTCACGAAGAGGAAGAGGAGGGGGGGGAGAGAAGAAAAATGAGTGGGTTTGTTGCGATTCAGGCAGCCACACCAGGACTATCATTACCATACATCAGGACAATGAATGAGGCTTTCAGCAAGCGGTAATAAGAATTTGATAAATCATGAGCCGAGAATTAACTAGACGTCAAAACAATGAGAGCACCCTGATGGATGAAGAGAGGGTGATGGCGTAGATTTGTCAAAGCGGAGCGTAGGAGGGGAAGAGGAGAAGAGCGGGAGAAAAGTATAGAGTCCATAAAAGGTCAGGTGAGAGGGTGAGGACGGGTTGGCCGCGAAAGAACATGAACAGAAGAGGGGAGAAGAGACGGAGGGAGGAAACAGAGAAAACACTCCAGGTGAAGGTGGGGGAGTGATACACCTGTGGACACACTGTCAGTGACTGGATAATACAGACACACCTGTGTTTAGTCCTCTGCTGTGTTTGAATGCTAACATGCTAACACATTAGGTGCATTTCCAGTCTGTGAAAGATGTGACCAAAACTTGGATGGGAATTAGCTAGTTTTAGCTAATGCTAAAATGCTAATGTGCTAATGTGTATCTGGTATACCATGGTCACCAGCTAGATCACTGTGTTAGCATGCTAACATTTAGTAAGTATTCAAGTTAGAAGTCGACGAGATTCATCCTCTGCAGACCATGAGCTATTTCACAGGTGAAGTGCTGGTGGATTCATCATCTGGGGATCATGAACGTCAATAGTAGAAAATGAAAATACCGTCCATCCAGTAACAGGATATGTAGGGTTGTGTAAAACATTGTCCTGCTAGTGGTGTTACTGGAAAAAGACAATCATTGGGATTCATCTTCTGGGGATCATGAACATCTGTAGGAAGTTATCAGTCAAATATGTCTAAAGCACTACAGGAAAAGTCTAACTGATCGTTCAGCATCGATCCTTTGGGAACCATGAGAAATATGAAGACGACAAATGTTTTGATCTGAAGCAACAGACCAACATCTTTACCACAAACGCAGCTCTTCTTCGTTTACCAAGGTTTTTCCAGAGCTTCGACTGACAAGTTTTTCATTAACATTGCACTTTATTGTCTGTCTCCCTCATACCTCCCCTCCCCTCTCCTCCCCTCCCGCCTCAGCTACACCTCTGCTCGGCGGGTGAGCGATGTGACAGGAGGATGTTTATTTAATGAGAGCAGTCTGGAGGGGGTAATGAAATCTACCCTAACACCATTAACAACCAGGCTTATCAGCTCCCGGGACACACGTCAGCATGCTGCAGCCTTTTGTTCTGTGGCTGCAGGCTGCCACCGACCCAGAGGACGGATTAAAGATCCGCCCAAAAGCCGCTGACACCCACACTGAGAAATTAAAACACACTGACCACCAATCTGTGTTTTGAAGTAACTCTATCATCTGTCCACCTGGCTCCTTGAAATGAACCGACATGGGAGGCGCTGAGATAGCAGGGTGGGTGGGGGGCAGGGGGGTGCAGAGATAAAGAGGACAGGTGTGTGACAGGCTCATGTAAAGTATCTGCAGTGTGTGTGTTCAAGTGTGGGAGGTGGTTGGTTTGTTACCTGACCACACAGACACAATCAATCTCCCTCCATGTCACGGTAATTGATGCTGATGGACGGACGTGGACTTCTCCTTTGTCTGACCCACATACACTGACTGTGTGAGTCACACACACACACACACACACACACACACACATGTGAAATCTGTGGCAGCACGTATGTAACATGTTAGAGGGGCGATAAAAACCTCTCTTTCCTCCTCTCCTCCCCATGTTTTCCAGTGCGTGTGCTCTCGACCCTGAGTGGCATCTCTCCTCCACCCCCTGGATCATACAATATTCCCCTGAAAGGCTCATTTGCCGAGCGTTACGTCGGAGCGAAGCTGCTGATGGCCACACAAAAGCCATGTAAATGAGCTGTGAGAGAGGCCCATCAGTCATCATGCCAGATGCACGCGCCCATTATTATTTATGGCCATAATTGGCCTGTGTTTCCTCAGGCAATGACTCTGCACTGATGGATCTGATGATGACTTTGCTCTGAAAGGAAGAGAGGGAGGGAGAGAGAGGGAGAGGCAGAGGAGAGAAAGTTTGCATGTGAGAGACGACGTGTTAACATGATACAAAATGGTTTCTAAGGCAAACTACATTACAGAGTGAGTGAAACGTGCAAAACGGGAACCATCTGAAAAGTTCAACCAGGCTGAACCAGGACTGAAAACCACTGCAGTCACCGAGACGAACACATAAAACTGACTCCACCACCACAGTGTCGCTTAACTCAGCTAAGGAGCATTTAAACAACAACAACAACAACAACAGGACCCTCTGCATGAGTGCAGCACGTGGCCGTTCCAGTCTGACTCGCTTCTTATTCACCGGTCGAGTTTGCATCCAAATGTGGTCCAAATGTTTTTAGCAAATTTACATAATATCAGCAAAAGAAAATGCAAATCAGTGTGTTTTTACATCCACTGTGCTGCACACATCAAGACAAACAGGGAAGATAAACTGCAGAAGAGAAAGGATGAGAGAAGAAACTATGATGTCATATGATCTTTAAAGGTTTAAATCACATGATTGATGGTTAATTTCTTCATGTTTCTGCTCCGCTTTACTGTGCAAATAGAAAATGCAGATGAAAACAGGTGGATGGAAAGACTCGTTGCCAGATGACATGGATTTGAGGTTTTTTTTGGACCATTTTTGCAGTTTCCACCAACAAAAACCTGGGCCTGTATTTCAATAAATCAACTAAGACCAACAGATGACTGTAAAAAGCTGATGTCAGGTTTTCTCTTGGATGATGAAATCACATTTACGTTAGTGACACAACACACAGCTCATCCATCTGTCAGTCAGATTTGACCCTCCTAATGTGAGTCAGTGTCCTGGTTGTTAGGAATCATGAGAAGCAGTGAGATGGGGATTGAAATGTGGATTGTCAGGGGATGGGCGTTGGATCTGGTCGACTGACTCATGGACTGACAGGCAGGGCCCAGAGGCTGCTGGGTAAGTGGTCTATCTCGGCTTCCTGTCTCGGAAGTGACCCCCGACCTCCTCTCCTGATCACGCTGTCTCTGTCCAGTGTGGTCCTGCCTCAGCCTGGCAGCTCTGAACCCAGTGTGTGTGTGTGTGTTGAGGCTGTAGAAATGTTGCGTGTCACGGTTTGTCATCAGTCATCTCAGACGTGTTGACAAGTCCCGTCAGTCTTCCTCCGCCTCCTGCACTTGGCAGGTGGACTACTTGTTGGCAGGTCTATTTCCCCCCTTGTCTTTGCAGCAAAGGGCACCACATCAGATGAGCATGTGTGTGTGAGTGTGTGTGTGTGTGTGTGTTGCGTGCAGGTGCAATGAGCGTGCAAATGTAATGTGTGTGTGTGTGTGTATCTTTGCCAGGCAGCCTCACATTATGTCTTTTACCTTGTTCATTTGGCCCAGAGAACAGTGACCTCTGTAACTGATGAGCGCCGTTTCCTCGAGGTTTTTTCCCCCTTTTTAACGTTTCGGCTACGACACAAAGCACACGACTGATTGCGTGCAGGTTGTACTCACCTTTTATGACCTTATTATTACACAGTTGATGGAGTCAGACACTTAAAATGAGCCTATTTTCAAGGACACTCTAACTGCAGTCTAACAAAGCGAGGGAGTGAATGGATTTGTAAACTCACGTCTGAATGTAAAGTCAAATGGGACAAAACAGACATTTTTTCAACCCACAGTAAAACCAAGAGAAGACATCCATTTTTTGATTTGATACTTGCATTTGAGTAAATTAACCAGATGTCTGCTTGCTCCATGAGCAAAACTAAATTGAATGGTCCTCCTTGAGTTTATTTGTATATATGGAAAACATCAGGGGGATTGGTTGTTTTGCATGAGGATGTTTGTAACACAGATGTGTTTTGAGAAGAGGAGACTTGCATGTTTTAATGTGCTAATCATAGCACAAAGCACCACTGTGGCTAAGTGCAGCACACAGTTGCTAGCATGGGTGTAAATGCTAATTTTGAAGCTAATTGTTTTCTAGCATTCATTATGAAATTACTATTAATGATCCTGACATGAGCCGACAGATGGAGTTGTTAAAGTTCACTATTCACTCGCTGTTAGCTGCTAATTGTTCCACCAGCTAGTTTAAAGAGGCTATTTGAAACTAGCTTTTGCTATTTCTAGCTAATATTAGCATTAGCGGTTGTAGTGGAAATATTGTCAATAATGCCAAATTAAATCCCTTTTACCAACCAAGAGGCTGTTTGGGGAAACCTAGATTAATTAATTCTCAATGCGATCAATTCTACTAAGGTTAGCATGCTACATAGCTAACCACACATAGCCTGCCCGTCTCAGTCATTTTTCAATCTTCCCACTTCCCAATCATCCATTGTGTTGTCTGATTAAACAGTATTTTTTGTTTTCTTGTTTGATTGTTTTCTGTTTTTTAGGTCTGGACTTGTGTGTTTTTGTTTTTGTTTTAGCTAAGAGCAGCTTCACAAAGTTGTTAGCAAGGCTGTAGATGCTAATTTCAGGCTAACTGTTGTTTGTAGCATCACATTTAAAGTAGATTATGATGAACTTCATGAACAGCAGCCAACAACAAGAGTTGCTTATGTTCACTATTCAGTTTCTTAATGTTTCACCAGCTAGTTTAAAGGAGCTAGCCTTTTGTTGCTAAGTTTGCTACATAGCCAACTTCAGTAAATCTTTAGCATTAAGAGCTTTTTGTATTTCACACAGTGCTTTATGATAAAAACTGAGATATAATAATAAATCCAAGTAAGTCCAGTGAAATATAAAACTGTCTTGTTGCAACTCATGCAAAATCTTTAAAGTATTTTATTGATGCGACAGTCTAATGACATTACTGAAGTCCACCTGTTTATAGGAATAAGTATCACTCAGAGTAATTTATTGTAATGTACATTATCCTGAAGTCATTATGACATTAGAGGCTGATGAAAGCAGCGGGTAATGCAAGTGTACAGCAGATTAATGAACACAGGCTCGTTCTGATTCACGGTCCGTGGACGGAGCATGTCTTATGTGAAATAAAACATCTGCGGCCCGGCCAGTCGTTTCCAAAGTGATGTAACCTGCTCTCAGCTCAGAAAAATGCTGGAGCCCAAACCTGGACAGTGAGAGGAGGTACAGTTAGTCACAACCTGTGTGAAGTAGTTTATAAATGTTGGACCACGGGTGAACTTGGAGGAATATATTTTTCTGTGCAGATAATGTGGAGTGACAGAGCCTGGAGAGAGCTGTCGGCTCAGTGCGTGTCTTGTCGTCTGGTGCTGACAGATGTGCACTCATAGTCGGCCGTATCTTGGGCTGCTTCCACTCACTCCGTCATATAATAACAGAGGAAGACAGAGTTGCCTCGGCCGTGTACTTCATCACGTTCCACTTGACATGTGGTTGTGAGAATTTCCTAAACCTGAATTTTGTTTTTCTTTCTTTCTTTCTTTTTTATTTTTTCCCACATGGCTCCAGGGACGGCAGCGTTGGTCTGCCACTTTGGACTGACATTCCTCCAGCAAATATTTGATGGATTTACATGAAATTTTGTGGAGATGTTCACAGTCCCCAGAGGAGGTATATGTACACAACACTTCATATTCATGTTCCCCCCGGGATGACCCCAAACAACTTTGCTTTGATCGTCTATTCAAAGTATAAATCTATCAGTTTATTAGCCTACTTTTTTTTTTTTTGTTCCTGCAAACTTGAGACGACTCTGCAACTCACTATAAAAAACACAGATGTGCTACGAATCCTCAAAACAACTTCACAACACAACAGGAAGTGTTTCTGGGGATACAATAAAGTGAGGGACCAGGGCGGGGCGCTCCAGTTGCACAGACGGCTACCTGTTAGTGGCGTTTGTTTGGTTAATGTCAATATCACATATTATTATTAGCTTGTTAGCTTAGCATCTTTAACCTGGTCCGTCACTTTTTCTGTGTCCCCCTGGAAACACTTCTGTTGTGTTGTGGTTTTTTTTTTTTGTTTTCCTCTGTGTCTTTCTCATGTGTTCTCTGAAAGTTGCAGTGAGTTGAGCCCTCGGGGCCACCGTAACACTGACTGACTGAACGATGCAGTGTTTCCATGGTGACGGAGTTCAGTTGTATAGAAGTGTAGTTTCCAGGAGACTGAGTTGCCCTCTAATCACTTTTTTCTACCACTCACTGTTGTTAAGTTAATATTGAAGCCTTGTTTTGTTTTTTTGCTGTTTTCCTCTCTCTTTATACTCCCCCCTCTCCCCTCTCTCCTTCCTCCCCCTCCTCCCCCTCCTCTGCAGGCCTTTGTCCCTTGTCTATGACACATCTCTAAAGGCGACAGAGGAAATCTCCCCGTCAAAATGTGCTTGCTGTTCCTTCCAGGAGCAGATTGATGCGTCTCCCTCCGCTGTGACTGACAGGCTACATAAACACCCCCCTGTGTGCAGCAGAGGCTGAACTCACACTGACGTCCTGGGGGCCTGTGAGGGAGGAACGAGGGCCTGGGGTGGGGGTGGGATGAGGGGGGCTGGGACTGGCACTGTTTCCCTACGCCTACGCCCCTGATGTAGATACACTGTGTGCAAGCTGCTATTCTGAGCGGTGCGTATAATTTGGCGTGATGTTCTCACGGCATTAACTTGTAATCTTAATTAATTCATGAACATTTGGACACATTTTGGAAGCGCGTGTGATGTTTCCAGTGATACATCTCACAGCGAGTGTGTAATTCCTGCTTTGTGACGATGCCCAGGAGGCAGGAAAAAAGACACATCAGGCCAAATCATGAAAATGCAGTGATACACCTCATTTTCCTCCACGTTAGAACATGTGGTGACACAGAGGACGAGCGAAACCACTTTGATTTTGTCAAAGTGAAGCAGCTTCAATGGACCTTTCACATGTGCCACCTCCTCCAACCCAGTGTTGGCTCCTGGAGCTGAGTGAGGCTGAGGCCCAGGGGGGTGGCGCCACCTGCTGGTCACAGTTAGTACTGACCCAACACTGGGAAAAGTTCATCACACAAGAAGGGAGGCTTCATTTAAATGCCTGTAAATGTAATTTCTGTGTCCACCGTCATGAATTGATAAATAATTGATTAAATTACGGACCTGACACGACTATGTCACATCATTAATTACTCACTAAATCTGAATCTGGATGAACAATAAACAACTTCTCTGCTTTTATAGAAACTCTCATCACGTTTTGAGTCATTCAACAGCAAAGAGACGTTTTCATCTGTTAAATAATGTTTATTTCAGACAGTGTTCACACGGCAAAACAAACAAATGGAACAAACAAGAAGGTTTAAACACCTTTAGTTAAAGTTAATTTGTCACGTACGTCAAAGTCTTTGTTAGATGTAAAAAAAATATATATATTTAAAATATACTTCCTTTTGTTTTTGACTGTGTGAATGTGCATAAGTATGAAGGAAGGCATTAATATGAACACTGATCAATATCATACTGTCAACTGGCTATTGATTATCCATACATTGCATAATGTAACATGGACGTAAGAGTGAGTCACACAAGTATCAAAATGAATCCATGTGAGTTAAACGACCACCTGCAGGATCTCTACAGCCTTCGTCTGTTTGCTTTGACCCGTGTCCAACTTGTTCCGACCCACTTTCTCCGCCCCGCCCATCTTCTCTGCGAGCTCCGGCTGACCGCTCTGCTGGTGGCCGAACTCGAAGCTGATCCTGAGCTCTCCCATGTGACAGCGGGGCAGGACGTCAGGGATCCACTCGATCACAAATGGACTGGCCTCCTTCTGGTCAGTACCACCTCCAGCCCCTCCACCGCCGCCCGGTCCTGTTGGAGACACAGCAGCAGAGTTAGGATGAGGAGCAGCTCTGCAGCATGAGCTCACAGCTCAGAGCGCTCAGTCCCCACTCACCGACTTTGAGGAAGGTGCGGAGCTCCATGGGTCGTATGGCCTGAGGCCGCTCCGTCCTGAATCCGTCCGGCAGCTCCGGCTCTGGCGGCGGCTCGGGGCAACGGAAACGGGAATAAGAGCCGTCGACGTTTCTCACAAAACTCTGAGAGAGTTCAAGAGGAAGCTGGAGAGAGAGAGGGAGTCAAGGAGATAAAGATCATTTTTACTAGCATCATCTGGACACACCTGGTTCTCCATGCAGCCAATCACACGGCAGCAGATACAGGCCATTTATTTTCACACTTAAATAAACATCTGTATCTTTATTCTCAGTTACAGACAACATCTGGTTTACACTTTATATCTAAGTGTCTTACGTCTTCTTCTGCACCTGCAGGGTTTAGTTTTCTGAAACCCTCTCAGTTATGCTCTAAATAAAGATGTACTTCAAAGTAACAGGATGAAAAGTCAAACAGGATTTTGATCCTGATCAGTTTTTTACCTCTGGAGTATCGAAGATGCGTTTGACCTGCATGACGTTGGTGATGTGCCAGGTGTACTTGGAGAAGGAGCCGAGGGGAAGTCCGTCGTTTCTCACGAACGCTGAGAGGATGCAAAGAGCAGCCATGTTTGTAGTTTTTTTTTTTAACCCAGTGAGTTCAGATCCCAGTAAAAACACCAACACACTCACTGACCTTCCTGAACACGGGGGTGAGGAGAAACGACTGTTGACTGACCTGTGGTGAAGTTGGGCAGCCTCCTCTTCTTGGACCCGAGCGACAGGCGATGCTGCAGAGCGTTGAAGAACTCCTGAGGAATGTGGTAGATCAGAGGCTGAGGTTTCCCTGGTGGATAAACAGCAACAACATCTAAACCACTCTGTTGATATAAACACATCATTATATATTTATTATGTACACACACATATACATTTATATATCTGGATGTATTTTAGCTTTACCGTCAAACTGGTAGTGCATCGTCTGGTGGATCCTCTCAGTGACACTGGCCAACCACTGATGGAAACCCAGCGTCACAGTCCGCTCATCTACAGCCTGAGAGCTCCCTAACACACACGCACTGATTAGACAATCAAACATCATAACAAGAAAGGAGGCTCAGAGAAACCAGAGGTTGGAGATGAGAAGAATGACAGAATGGGAAAAGATAAGACATGAAAGAGAGAGAGAGAGAGAGAGACAAGAAAGAGGGGACAAACATGGAGGACAGACACTGAGGTTTAATGATGAAAGACCAGGCACCAGAGAGCGAGTCGTCCAGACGAAGCTTCTTCACTTTGTGGTGGGAGTTGACTGGTTCAGTCTGATGCACGAGCTTCTCACTGGGACCAGTGACTCTGCTGGGAGCACTGGGCTGCACATCTGAGGGGATCACAGAGAGACAGACAGACAAGAGTCAAGCAAATAATACATCAGAGGAAAAGTCTGACCTGTGGGGCAACATGATAATTAGCCTAGCTTAGCTTTAAGACTAGAGGCTGCAGACTTTCATTTCTTATGTGTCAGGCAAAGGAATAACAAGTGACTGTACCTCCGGGACTGTAGCTGATGAAAGCAGCAAACTCTGAGGCCAGCTTCTCGTCGCTGGCAAAGGCACAGACGCAGGCGTAGAAGTGGAGGCAGGGCTGTGGAGAGGCTGCAGCTCCGTCAGCACCAGGTTTACTCCTCCTGCTGCTGCTGCTGCTGCTGCTGCTTGTCACCTGGCAGCTGCAGTGGAAGACGCCATGTTGTTGCTGCTGCTGCTGCGTCTCCCTGCTCCTCCTCTCAGTCTTTGACCCCTCCATCCCACCAGCGCCCACTGTGAGATGCAGCAGGCCCAGAGGATGATGGGAGTCTGTGTGGCATTTCACCACCAGGGTGTCCTTGGAGACGCGCTGCACCAGCGGCCCCGGGGACTCGGTGGCCAACCGCCACAGCTCCTCCCGGGCCTGGACGGAGGCGTGCAGCCCCTCCAGGACGGAGCTCTTCAGGGTGAGCGGTGTCGCTCGGCTCTGACACTCGATGGCCTGTTTGATGTGGACGCAGAGGCTGTCTGACGACTGTTTGGAAGTGTCCGGCGGCGACACTGAGTCTGACTCGCCCTGATTTGACCTTTGACCCTGTCTGCAAGAAGGCAAGAAACAGCGGCCCAGGTTGATGCGGGTTAGCAGCGTGGCGCCATCACCGGTCGCTATGGCAGTGTCAGTGGGGACCAGCTCCACGAAGCCCAGCTGTGTCGCGGTGGCTCCTCGTCCTCGGTGACACACTGAAAACACCTGGACTCCTCCTCCTCCCAGGACTCCTCCTGCCCCTTCTCCTCCTCCCTCCCGCTCCTTCCCTCCTCTCTCCTCGCTGTCGATGATCACTTTCACCACTTCCACCGTGCATTTCTTTCCGTTCCTGCCGCCCACCGAGGCGTTTCTGAGGGACACGCCGCAGGCCTTGTTCTTGCAGCTGAGACCACGGGTGCCGTTGTAGACGCCACACTGAGGACACTTGCGAATGCCGCGCAGGGTGGCCCGCCCCAGGTTGGAGAGGAAGGCCGGGGTGGTGGACGCCATCTTTCTGCCGTCTCGCTGTTTTACTGCCAGGTTGGTCTGAGCTGTGGGAGTCTGAGGGGTGGAGGACGAGACCAGGGAGGAGGAGGAGGAGGAAGAGGAGGAAGAGGAGGACACCGTCACCTCAGCCTCCATCCTGGGGCTCAGATCAGCTGGAGGTGACGGGATTCAAGTCTTCAGAGAGAGAGAAAACATCAACATCAGGTTTCCTGTTACAGAAATCAACTTTTTTCATCTGAATTATAGAAAAATGCTTCTTACAAAGTTAAGGTTTGAACTATGGTGACCTTTTATCATCATCATCTGTGACTATTGTGTCAGTTTGAACATGTTTTGGTATTTTTGGGGGTTTTTTTTGCCTTATTTGGTTGTTCTGAATCATTTAGTGCCTCTTTGTTTTCAGTTTGTGCTTTTTTTTTGTCTCTTTCTGGGAAATCCAGGGACCCCTGACCTCTGACCTCTTGGGCCTCTGAGTCCAGTGGGTGTAGTAGGTCCTTTCATGGGTTCAGCTTCTGACTCAGACTAACATACTTTTATTTTAGCTCTTTATTCCACTTTATTTAGCAGTGTTGTATTTTATTTTCATCTCTTTGTGTTGTAATATTCTTTTTACATGTATATCAGTGGTAGAAAACGTACTTCAGGTCCAATCTCATTACATGATAATAAATCTTTGAGTATTGTTGTGTTTTAGTAAATAATCTGCACGTAAATGAACCATGAAAATAATCATTAGTTGCTGTTATGATGCATCACAGTTCAAACACTTCTGCATTATGAATATTAGCTTTAAAAGTATTTATACTTTTAAAAGGGATGACAGAGTCGACAGTACATTATCTCACTCTGAAGGCTCCTAAAATGCAGTATTTACCAAATTATTTTCCATTATTGTATATTAAATGTATATTTTATTGCTTTAATCATTGTTGCCACTGTCATATTAGTCAACAGTGAGCCTGTGTGTTAATGCATGCATGCAAACCTAATTTCCTGCAGGAATAATCATAAAGCTGAAGCTAAAACATGCATTTTCAAAAAACTATAATCATGTTATTAAACTTTGATTTACGCCCCGCTGCCCTCTTAAGTTTTGCTAACAATCTGACCGCATTAAAGCGACGTGGACGTGTCTGCAGATGTGAATAAATCGCGAGCCTGAACATCGCTCGTGACCAAACGGTTGTGTTTTTCTAATCAAATGTTCAAACTACCTGTGATCCGCTTCTGTTTGGTCAAATCCAGCTCGTTTCTGGCTCCAAAACCGTCTCGACCGTCGCCATTGCTCCTTACATCCCGACAACCGCATTGCGCCTGTAACGACACTCCCCATTGGCCGAAGACTGTCACGTGACGAAGGAGGGAAAAAAAAAAACAGAAAATCGAAAAAGGGTGGGGGCGGGAGACGGGCTCTGTGGCGTTCGCTCCAGCAGCGGTGGATCATGGGAAGTGTAGTTCTTGTACAGAAATCGCTTTAAAACGAGGGGAAAGAAGGTGAATTCAAGTTTCCAACTGTAAATAAATTTAGGCGAAGTTCTTCAAAATAAAAAGGAAGAGAGAAAATGTTCATTTGAAAGTGTTCGTAAACAATTTAGCGCCGTTTGAAACACTTCCGGTTTTCGGGGTAGTCTCCATCACATTCGTTAAAGATTTACGATTTTTAGGTTGTTTCGCGTATTTCTGTCTTTTTTTTCTTAAAATGCACTGAACTGCTGATTTTGTCAAACTAACAACCTTTTATATCTCTGAGCCTAATTGTTGTCTTCCTCACTTGCACTTTTCAATTAGCCAAATGTACCTTTGAACCTCTAAAACTTAAGTCACGTGATGTTATAATGAACTACATCTAATCGTCTCCAGTCTCACTGTACTGCTTATTTGATTCATGATTTAATAATCTAAATATACAAACTTATTTTTCCAAACAATATCCAATTCAGCCTCACATTTAGGGATTTCTTGAACTCAGTATTGAACATTTCAAAAAACCAAATTCTGCAACGCTTCTGAATAAAAGATCAGAATCACATGTAATGACAGTAAATTTCACTGGTGGCTCTAATCAATACCCTAAATTTGTTTTTTTTTAAACAAAGCATCTTAGTGTGAGTGTGCTGTAAATAAAAGCCGATGACAGAGTGACTCCACCTTCAGCGTGGTTGTAAAGATCAGATGCAAACAGTGTAAATGTGAGCTGTTTTAAGCATCAGCATTTTAATGGGACAAAGCAAAAACACAAACCATGATACTGAAGCATCAACAGAACTTCCCTCGCCAAAACAAAGGTTGAAAACATTCTTAGGCACCGCCTACTCTTGGATGATTTTTGGTTAAATTAAAAGTAACTCACCAATAATAAGGCAACACAATGGATTTCTCAGCTATATTAAAATAACGGTGGCCACAGTGCAAAAATCTGATCCTTAGAAGGTTGTTTCTTCATCTACAAAATAACAATCGTCATTTAGGTTTAAAACAGAATAAATTATGTAATACTTGTCAATCTAAAGGCTTTTTGCATTGCATAGCAATGCTGCTTGTCCCCCAAGAAGCCTCTGGAAGAATCAAATGTTGCACTGTCTCTACTGTACACGGACCAGCACTGGACAGGGATGCTACTGTCAGACAGCTGTTTCTGGAAACCACCTCCCCAACCAGAAGCAAGCTCGCTTCCTTTATTAACATGTTGTCTTTATACAGATTCAGTACAATTGAACAGACTTGTTTGGTTATTTACATAAAAACAGACTTCCAAATGAAATTACAAAATAAGGTGGAATGCAAAAAACATAAAAAAAAAAAAAACCCTAGTATTTCAAATTTTGTGAAAAGATAACCTTAAGTAATTGTGCAATATTTGTCTGCCTATAAGTAAGATAAGAGTGGCAGTAATCCCTGCAATCGAGTTATTTGAGATATTGAAAATCTAATTTAAAAAAAATAAAGTTGACAGTTGACAGCCACTTAATGCTCAATAAACAAACATAAATGGTTTCACATGTCACATGATTCAATGGTGTCACTGCAACATTTCTTTTTTTTTAAGACAGTCCCGAAATGAAACGACAACGAAAAAGAAAAAGGCAAAAAAAAAAAAAAAAAAAAAAAGCTTTTTATACAATGTCACCATTTTTAAAAGTTGCTCAAAACAAACAAACAAAAAAAAGAGAAGACGACACTTTGTCTATTATATTTGTAGCAAAAAAAGGTGGCGTAGTCCTTTCTGTTTCAGGGGGGTGGGGGTGGGTGGGGAGGGGGCGATGAACTGGACATTGTCTTGTGTGTAAAAGCATCAGTTCATGCACACACGTACGTACGTTAAGCACACACACACACATTTTTCACGTTTTTCCTCAGACTGGACCTTCAGTCTGTTCAGTCCGTTCAGGGAAGGAGCGCTGACTCTTTCTTTTGTTTTTGTTGCTTTGTCTTTTTTAAATCTCCTTTTTTTTTTTGTGGGTTATCCGTTTCCCCCTCGACCCGACCTGACCCGACCTGCCGATCTTTACTGCTCAGTGATTCCCTACATTTCACAGAATGACTCTGACAACACCCTGAGAACTGGCTTGGACTTGTGTTTCACTTCAGTAACAGGTGGACAGACTCGACAGAGAGAGCGAGAGGTTCCAATCCACAGTAAAAATGACTGATAATAATAATAATAATAATAATAATAATCACACCCCTCACTCAATACACGTCTTGTGGCTGCGTTGCATTAGCTATAGACTACTGAGTGTGTGGCGTCTATGATTGTTAGACATTGGTATAAAACTCTGCCCTTGCTCTTTGGCTCTGAGGGGCTGAAAACTAAAACATGGTGCTTTACTTTAGATTTACATGAACTAAACTGTGGCTGTGCTAGAAATATCTCTATGTTGAATCATTTACATTTGGCTAGTCGTCTGCAGGCTTTAGAAAAATACACCAAATAATCAGAGAATGGGGCCCAGGAATGCAACGGTGCATTTTTGCAATAGCTGTTGTAACGGTGTTTTTTTGTTTGTTTGTTTTTACTAACGTGTGCTGCCGGAGAGGTGGAGAGAGTTTTCGTTACACTTTGCAGATTTGGGCAGTGGGTGGAGGTTATTATTATGATGGGCTGGTGAAGCTGATATATGTATATGTATATGTATGTACATATACATATGGCGTACCAGCCTGCTTAACAGAGAATAACTTTGTGTGGTTACAGACAAGAGAGCACATCTAAAACGCACTCCTTCCCCAGCAGAGTGTCATCCTCGTGACCTCAGAGGCTTGAAGAGGGGAGGGGAGGGGGGCGGAGGGGAGGGGAGAGGGGCAGGGCTGCTGTGACCAGTGATCAGTGGGTGTGGTAGCCGGCGGTGCTCATGCCAGCCTGGTTGGTCAGCATCGTCCCGTTGACGCCCTGTCCCGGCTCCACCATCCCTCCGTTGCTGACAGCGCCCACTCCTGTCCACCCGGCGCCGGCGTGTAAATGACTGTGACACAGAGAAAACATCAGATTAGAGGGAGGAGGCACGCACACACACACACACGGTAAAACTCTGCACACTTGTACCCATCAATGTAACTCATCAGTACAAATCACTCTGCTCCTGTTTGTGTTGTTTCTTTTCATGTTTGAATGTTTCTGACATTTTTGCAAATGAGGCAACGTCATCAACAATTTCTCAAGATTGAATAAAGTTTGAATGAAATGAACAAATGAGCTCTTTTTTCCACATTTCTAACCTGTGAAAAAACAAGAATTGTAAGAAAATATCATTTTTTTCTGCATTAAACTGAAACTCAATCATGTGAAATGCACTGATGTGTTTCCTCTGCTGCCCGACATGTGTTCTAGTCAGAGGATGATTGTGTTGCTTCACCTGTTGTGTTACGTCTCTGCACAAATCTGACACGAACTGCTCTTCACACAAACACATTTATGCATCAAATCCAATTTAAATCCACTGCAAATATGTGTAAAAATGTAAGATAACGCTGGATCCATCTGAATCATGTCACACACCCTTAATGTGACAGAAGTAAGACCACACCTGATCAGATCAGGGCAGATAAGTACAAGAAACACATGATCAAAATGTAGCTGCGCTTGGAGTCAATATGTGATTAATGAGGAAAATACCAGGAAACGTGCCGATGAAGTAAAAACAACCAGGATGAAGTTGGATAAAAGAAACTGACTGTTGCAGGAACAATACGATATAATATAAAGTATCTGCAGCAGAGTGGGTTTATTGATCGGCGGTGTTACTCACTTGTATCCTTGCTGATCCCAGGTCTGTCCGTAGACGCCGTAGCTGGGCACCTGCCACCCGTTGGGCACATACTGACCGATCTGCTGCGTGTTGCTGTACCACTGACCCCACTGACTGTAGGGCTGCGCCGCGAAGCTCACCGTGCTCTGCTGACAGGGGACAGAGGGACGGTTCAGGAGGCGGGACGATCTGATCGAACACACGAACACACAGTGCTGCTGTTGTTGTCGTTCATACCTGTGGCATCTGTACCTGCTGGATGGGGCTGACCATGTCTGTCGTCTCTTTGCCCCAGTAGCACTTGACCACGTAGCCCTCTATGGACGTGCCGTTCACAGAGACGATGGCGTGAGCTGCTGCTTCGTGGGAGTTGAACCTGCACACACACACCAGAGGAACTGAGTTATATGAGGTTTTATTTTGTAAATTAATCAGCAGCATCAAGAAGCAGGAAGTCATCTCACCTCACAAACGAGTAGCCTTTGTCGGGGAAAACACGGATCTCCATTATTTGGCCGAAAGGAGAGAAGGTCTGTCTCATAATTTGCTCTGCGAACAGAAGACAACACTGTTTTAATGTCACTGTGTGGGAGTTTCAGGACCTGCAGCTCACACTGAGGGGGGTGCAGCCTCACCTGTCAGACCTGTTGTGACTCCTCCGCAGTAGACGGTGCAGTTACTGGGGCTGGACTGGTTCACCACCTCGTCGAAGGACAGCTGCTTGGTGTTGGACGCTACGAAGGAAAAGACAGAGCAGGTTTGGATTTAAAGCTCCACCTGGTCAAATCAGACTGTTCAAACAGCGAGTGAAGCAGCGAGGACATCAGCAGGGTGTGCACCGCCTGCGGCTGACCGAGATCAAGTCCTTCACACTGTGCACTCACTCTCGTTGGAAGTTTTAGGCGCCGGCTTCCTCGTGGCCCAGTTCGTCCTGATCTGTCTGCCGCCCAGCCACTGCCCCCCCATCTGCTGTATGGCGTTCTCCGCATCCTGATGACACAGGAGGGGCAAACACACAACACACACACACACACTCTCATCACATATTCAAAACCAAAAACATGTTTTCTCTGTGCTCTAACACAACACACACACACACTCACCCATTTGTTGAAGAAGGAGACGAAGCCATAGCCTTTAGATTTACCTGTAGCCATGTCTTTCACCACTCGACAGTCCCTGTGGACAAACACAACACACTGTTGGTATCAGCATGAGCCCTGATGTGAAGACAGGACGTCCTGTCACCGGTTGAGAAATCACGGTGGTGTTGTGTTGGTGATTATTCATCACAAGTTATTTCTATGTATCTTATCTACATTTTGCTGCACCGAGGACATCGCAGCAACAAAAGTGCATCTATGTAAACACCAGGAATAACGGACCATTAAACAGTTATCAGAATATTTTCTGATCAGTTTGGTCTGAACTACTTTAGGTGGCGAGTGAGTGTTTTACATTTACATCACAGGTGACAGAAGGTGTAAGTATTTAGAGACGGACCAAATCTTTTTCAGAATAATAACTGTATTGGTTTTTAACAGTACGTTGGATCGTGCGCTGCTCCTCCAAGCACTAGGGGGCGCTGTGTAACAGGAAGCCAGAGACTACATAAAGGTCTGAGACTATGTTTTTTACCTGCTCTGATGACTTTTTGTCTGTTTTGATTCATTTATTTTGTGAAAATATAAGTTTGAGGAGAATATCATCATCATATCGCACCATCTGACAAAATAAATCATCTGTCAAACAGGACAAAGTCACTGTGATGATGATGATGATGATAATAATAATAATAATGATGATGATGATACAGACACACATGCTCTTACAATGATGAGAACACACTTACGATATTTTCCCAAAAGGAGCAAAAGCTGCTTTTATGTCGTCTGTGGTGATTTCAGGACTTAGATCCCCAACAAACACGTGGAAGTGACCTTTAAAGAGAAGAAATCACTGGCATTAATACAACGCTGTAACACAATAATGACATTAATCTGCGTGTTCATTATGGTCTGGAGGGTGAACCACTCACTGCTCGTGTCTTTCTTTTGGCTGGTTGGCGTCGTGGCCCAGTTGACCTTGACCTCCTGTAAGAGAGACAGATGCAGAGAGCGAGGAAGAGGACGGAGGTGAGACGTGGACCGTGACCACAGACGGCAGGAAGGTGCTTTTTCTTTGATTAGAGTTTTTTTATTTTTTTTTTTTTCTCACACACACCACTTTTACTTTTGTGATTGAGAACTTTTCTCTTTCTCTTTCTTTTCTTTTCTTTAAATAAAAAGGTGGTCTCTGTACTCTGTCACACTTGGGTTGTTAAAGCCACCACTACAAATCGATCATTATCTAGTTTTACCAAACCTTTGCATTAATTAATCAAACAGTAAAATACAGTGGAGAATATGTTTTTAAAAAAAGGGATATTAAGATTTCACCGTCACAATCAGGAACATTTCACTCTCAGTCTAGTAAAAAATTTGGAGCAAAACTGAAGGAAGTAAGGTCCAAATAACAAGGGACTTACAAACAAGTGATTTTTACGAACTTGTTATACTCC
This sequence comes from Caranx ignobilis, assembly GCA_021432705.1. NCBI lineage: Eukaryota > Metazoa > Chordata > Actinopteri > Carangiformes > Carangidae > Caranx > Caranx ignobilis. The sequence goes on along the minus strand of MU270004.1, from coordinate 590,861 downwards.
TCAAATGGTCCTTCAATACCTGTTGAGGATAAAATATTTTCAACTGAATGTATTTTCTTGAAGTTGCTCTTATGTGGAGTCTATGTGGAAATAAGTTTGCAAAAGAACACACAGCAAGTAAAAAGATGTCGGGGGGGGGACAGAGGAGCATCATTCAAAGAACGTTACATGTAGCACATGATCACACAGCAGCAGCAGCAGCAGCAGCAGCAGCAGCACGGCCTTGATACATCAACTCAAACACACTGAAGGAACATCGTCAGTAAACACATGGAGCATGAAGTGAGAGTCACAAAAAATAAAAAACCCAAACAGAAACGTCATTTACACCGACTTCTGTGATGTTACCTCACACTAAAACCTGCCTTACTACAGTTGTTTAAGTACATGCAGCAGCACCCCGCCAAAATAAAACTACATCCTGCTAAAATGATCACTGAACTCTGAAACTGATGATTAAATGTTGGTTGTGAAAATCACAGCTGAGCCTGACGTCACAGAACATGTGAGAAATAAATCGATAAGGTTTTAGTTTGTAAAAAAAAAAGTTGTTTGCTCTTAAAGAGAAAATTAATCTATTGAACTAAAAATGCTCCTCCAAATTTTTAACCAAAATAATCAATTAATTGGGAAAAGTATGAACAGACGATTCAATAATAACTGAATAATAATAAAAAATACACTAAACAGTAAAAATGGATGTACTGAAAGTCAGTAATGTTTGGCAATATTACTATCAATACCTCCATATTTGTTTTAATTTTCCTTTTCTAAAGCAACAACACACTTTATTCTGGGGGTAGTAACACATCTAACAGGTAGAACACGCCATAATCACTTAATAATTACTTGTCTCTCATTAATTTGGTCTAGTTTAATGTGTTCATACCAACAGAAAACAGTGAACATGTACAAACAGAACCAGAGTCTCACACTGAGTGTTTAGATGAGATGTTCTCAGGAACCTTTCACAGAGATCAGTGGCTGGTGTTCCCACCCCGGTCATTACAGAGCGAGTGCACAAAAGAATAATGTGCACGAGGGAATAAAACAAATTAAGTGAAGTGGAGGAGGGAAGTAAGATAAGAGCTTAATAGGATACAAGTCTTTTTCTTTTTTTTTTTGTTTCCCTCTTTCCTCAGCCTCTTCATTTCAACCTTGCCCACCCAGCCTGGCCCTAGTTGACTCACCCAGGAGATATGATAGCTTACCTTACCCAGTATTTTCCGACCATTCATGGCTGCGATTGTGGCAGTGGCATGTCTATGTTCATAGAACTCCACAAAGCAGTAGGGATCATGACCTGCTGTCTGCAGCGTACAGGAAACACAAAGATTAAGTCACCGTGGCGGTTATACAAGTCCCAGCAAAATGCAATTACATCATCATTTGGTATTTAAAAAAGAGAGAAAGAGGCAGCGATACAGCTGGACAGAGGTGGACTGATACATCCAGCTAATCGCAGATAAATCAGTATCATCATTTATAAAAGGGCTGAAACATAACAAAGGATTCAAATAATGGAAATTCTTTGTTTATGATGTGTGTTTGTGTTAGAAATGAGATCAATAAATCCTCTGTTGGTCCAGTTTTACTACAGTAAACATGGATGTGGATGGACAGGATGAACATCAGAGGAAACCTGCCACTACATCGGTTCACAAACGTGAGAGGGAAGGAAGCTGTTTTAGCATTTTCTCATGCAAAGTATAAAGGAAGATGGATAAACTCACATCTACGATCATTTTACAGCTCTTGCAGGGTCCGATCTGGCCAAACAACTCCAAGATGAGGGCCTCGGTTACGTCTCGGGACAGATTCCCCACATACCTAAACACAAACATAAACAAACACGGGGAGAAAATAGACAGCGCTCGTTACTAATACAGTTACCATGTCTGAACAGAAAACTCTCTCTGTCTTGACTCGCCTGCATGTAGGAAGTGCAGGTTTAGGTAAATAAGGAACTCTTTGGAAATGTCACACAATTTATCAGATGTTTTACAGACAAAAACAACTCCACCGCCGCAACTATCTGCTGATCAGGCGACTGGTCTCTGGCTATTTTGGTTTATTTTACGGCTAAAATGCATCACATTTGATGTTTCTAGCTTCCTAAATGTAATGTTTTGATTCTTTGAGAACTAGATATCTTTAGATGTTGGACAGCTGAGCGGACAAGACATCTGATATCTGTGTTGTTTGCTCCTTTTTTTTTTTTTTTGGCATGGCATAGACAATAACTGCAGCCATAAAGCATGACATTTCATTTAATTTTACAATGACAGATTAGTTTATGTATAAATGTCAAAAGCACAGAGACAGACACAAACAAAACAACAGAATAAAAGGCAACATGCGCGCGGCAACATGTAGATTTCATGCATAATTAAATCTCAACGCTGTTAATAGCGATGGCATTTTGTATGGACCAATCAGCCCTTTAACCAAATATAGAGATCAGCTGAGGATAAGTATTATTATTGAGATCTCTCGGCTACTGACCTTACTTTACCTCACTACTGGCTTTAAATAGAATTAAGTTAATCTTGGGCAGGTAATAAAAATAACACAAAACCAAAATTAACACCAGCATTAGCCTATCAGTGATAAAAGTTAGCAAGGTTGCTACTAGCGAAATTACTCCTGCACATTACACGTATGTTTCTGGGGCCTTAACAGTAATGATTCCCACCGTCTAAGTAAAGTAAAGGAGGTGATGACAAAAACCAAAGTAGATTGAAAAAGCCTGTAATTTAATGATCTGCTCCTCGTCAGGCTTCATACATTAGGCTAACCGCTGCAAATCTCTGCTTCATGCAAGTCTCTCTAATTTGGTTCGGGATTTACATATATATAAAAAACACAGCAAACTAGCATCTACCTGGATTTTAGATTAACCTTTATATTCTTTAATATAGCAGTGTGAACCTACGTCTTCTCTATATTGAGATTTTTCTGGAATTAGCTAGCTAGCGTCAGGCGCTGCTCGGTTGACAAACAATGAGGGACATGTACCAACTGTTAGGTCGTTACAAGGTGTTTAAATGCTACAGGTCGGGTGAGACTGTAAACACCGTGCAGCCACATGATAATGTGGGTTTTCGAAAACGAGTTTGGCCGTTGAATGTGTCCGCATTGGTTAAAAAAAAATCAAACAACGTTAAGTGAATGGAGTTCGGTCTGAGGGAAACAAGCTGCTACTGTTACGTGACGAGTACAAGTGGTTAGCTAACGGTAACGCAGAGGCACACACTTACAGGGTTTTGGGCTGGTCATCGTCCATTCTGTTTAACTTCCTGGCCGAGAACAAGTCGCAACCCTGAGAGCAAATCCACGACTGTCGCGGGCAGCTGCCGGTGGCACCGTTAAGTTGTTTTATTGCGCAGTATGAACTGGTTTAGCGCCGCTGTTATCTCCACGGTGAACAATGGGGGTAGCCGACAAAGATGGCGGAGAGACGGGGCCGACGCGGAGCGCGCATGCGCAGCAGTTCAGGGAACCTGGGCAACTTCTGGTCTAGACACGTTACAAAATACTGGACTACTGTACTTAACACATCTTGTGTACATCAGAAGTACTGACACTTTGAAGAGTTCATCTTATATATTTTGGAAGCAAATGCAGTTTTTTTTTTTAAATCTCCACGACATTTATTTTACAACTTTAATTTAATGAACCGTTATTGGTACATGTAGTTAGCTAGCTAGCTAGCTGACGAGCTAGGGAGATAGATCGATAGAAAGATTGATTGCCTTAAATATTTTTTTTTTCTTCTGGTATTTCCAAAAACTATAAGTAATCAATAGCAAATGTTCAACACTTTCATATCCCTTGCCAACTTTTCAGTTTCAGCATAACAAATGATTTTTCCAGATGAACCAGCCCCATGTTGGTTAATTGGTGGATGTATAGTACAAACAAAAGTTTACCTTGTGTAGGACCACAAACCCTTTTTTATATTGACTTTATGCACAGTAAACCGATTTATACCTTGTGTGAGGTGACCGTGGGTGTTTTGAAAGGAACTTATAAAAACAACGGCATTATTAAAACATATTTTTAGTTCAAATCAGCAGAACTTTATAACTTGTATAAATTTAATGAGATTTTTGCACCTTCAAAGGCCCTTTCAGACCAGCAGAGACCCTGATTACTGTTTAGTTGACCTTAAGACTTTATACACAGTATGATACCAATCACATTTCCCCCAGATGTGTTATGTGGCTTTGGCAGATTAATGTAAAACCACCTGGGTTTTACTAGTATAAATACATTATCTGCAGTAATTTATCAAGATTAAAACATGTGTGTTATCAAAAATAACTGTGAAATCATCCTTCCATAAAACCTGATTTATTGTCACTCCATGACACTTCAACTACAGCTTTAATTTGTCATTAATCCGCTTAAAATTAGTGACAAATATATAAATTACGTCTACCAGCTTCCAGAAACTATATACAAAATCCTAAGAAGTCCAATGGTTTCCACGCCTGCTACAACGAGCTGGTGATACAGTCCTGTGCAGCGACAGAGACGAGTCGAGCCTCGTTTCTCCGCTCAGTCCCTCCTTCATCTTGGGCAGATGTTGTGATCACTGACGAGTTTCTCCATCCTCTTGATCTTGCGTTTGTTCTTGGGCATGGGTTTGTCGTACATGCCGTTCTTCAGTAGGTGCTCCTTGCTGTGGTGGATCTGAGCTCCGTGCTGCAGCTGGAAGGAGCACAGGGCCTTCAGGGGCCTCAGCAGAACCTGGACAGATGAAGGGAATGTATTCAGTTTCCATTGCATCTTCATAAAATGACCTTCAGTTTGTTGTCTGTACATGTGTGTGCTCAGTGCAAACAGGGACTGCTACCAGATGATTCGGCATGCTTTTAAAAAGCTATCAACCTGCCAAAAATATATGCAAACACAGGATAAAAATAACAGGACTCATGTAAAGCCAGTGGAGCACAGGCTTAGGCAACACGATTAAGAAGAGAAAAAGCAAATTCATGCAACAAATATTGGTTTAATATTTTTAGAGTCCTTGCTTGCTTTGGTTAAACAATGTTCAGAACAATCAACACTGTGGTTATGTTGTATTTGTCTTAACCATTTGTCTAGTGATCATGTGACAAAGTGTTTCACCACGTCACCTCTTGGATGTCGTCGTTGTGCTCCAGGATGGACAGAGCGACAGCGGCGCACTCCAGCGTGGACAGACAGATGTTGGAGGGTTGAGTGCGAATCACGTACTGACTGGACAGAGTCCTGTTGAGCTGCACCTGGTAAACACAGAGCACAGGTGAGCAATCGTCTAAAGCAGGAACAGCCTCCAACAGACCAGTCTGGTTCTGAGCCACAGAGCAGCTGACGGCACCGACTGAGAGGGAAAGTGCACAGAAGGTAAACTGTCATTGCATCTGTGATTCTGGTTTTGTCAGTGGCTCCATATCAAACATTAAATCTCTTCATCAAATAGTGGTTCGTGCTGCCAAACAAAAGCCAGACGAAACGTGAACCATCCCAGCAGCTTCTCAGTCGCCTCAGCCACTGGAGCTGTTAATGACTTTCTCCCCAAATGACCCGGGGAACAACACAGTCACACACACACACACTGTTTAGGGAGATGGAACATGGTGTTTTTGAGGAACATGTTTTTCGCCTGGCTCCAGGTGCCGTCTATGATGATGACATTATGTTTTACAGTTCCCACTTCCTGGTATTTCACCAGCTCCTCCAGGTTCTGAGATTTGGGGCCTGGATACAGGATGAGCGTCCTGCTGTCCCGACACACCGCAGCCAGCTCTGGGTGCCTGGTTGGAGAAGAGATGGAGGGGAAAAACCTAAATATATCTGAGGATTAAATAGCAGTGGTGTTGGGGGGTATTAATAAATCTGCAAGAAAATACTTCTTACTTTTCCTCATTGAATCTCCTTCCAACTATGACATTGCATTTTCCCTGTGGCAAACAAGCAGCGAGTAGAGGCACCGTGCGAAGGACTCGGCTCTCCTGAAAGCACAACGGAGGTTTGATAAGTTGATTACAACCACAAGTGTCTCATTAAGATGTGCTAGATGTCAAGTTTGATTAAGGGTCAACATGTGTGGTGTCTGCATGGAACAGGGCAAATTAAATATGCAGTTTATTTTTTGAAGAGAAACCAAATAAAAGACGAACCACCACAGCAAACAACAACTGAACAGCAGATGAGCTCATGGGGTCTGTCAGATTTTGTCACATGGTGCAAATTTCTTTTTTTGACATTTTAAACACCAAAAAGTCACATTATCATTTAAAAGCAACAATGGTTTTACGTAACATGCACGAGTACGGCGGCCCTGAGATCTAAACACACTGTAAATGGCTGTCATGAGTGATGCGTTCCTTCAAATGTTGCACATTTAACTAATCTGTGGTTTATAAAATCATATATATCAGTATTTAACCCTTTTCAAAGGAAAGAATCCAAACTATTAAAATAATGTTTCCATAATTCAATGATAGAGACTGACATACTGTGTTTTACTTAACTTACATATTTACCAGTGGTGCATGCACTGAATTAAAGCCTTATTGATTTTTTTTCTTTTTCAGGGGGTCCAAAGTACCTGGTGGCCTATGGAGCATCAGCGGCCGTCATGCACTCACCTCTGCAGGGTGCTGCACTACGTACAGACATGTGGAGACCTCCAGGGGTTGTGGTGGAAGAAAAGGACAGAGACACACCTTCTGAGGGCGACTACATGGGAGGAAAGTTGCAGACGTGAAGCTGTGATATCCCCCGTTAGTGCCCAGCCTATAGCCCCTCTCTCTGTTTCAGCTGGTGTTGAGCTGCTCTGTAACGACATAAACCTGTTCCCTCATTAAAGCACGAAACGTTATCAGAGGAGAACATGGAAAAGAGCGGGGAGGCAGCAGCAGCACTCTAAAAGTCAGCTAGCTATGTAGCATTAGCTTCACTGTGCGTTAGCTCACCGGCACCGTAAACATGTCGGTCTTCTCTCGCCGACCTCGACCGGGAGGGCGGCCAGGTCTCCGAAAGCGTCGACCAGTCCGTCCTCCATCGGGCTGCCCTCGCAGATTTGTGGTCCGTTTTCTTCAGGAGCGACCGAGGAGCAAAGACCGGGGACATGGTCCATCGCGGAGTTAGCAGGATGCTAACGTCTGCTGGTGCTCGGCGCACGTAGCGTCGACCCGGAAGTACCGGCACAGAAAAGCACCAGCCAGACAGGCTGTCACTACTTACACTACTATTACATCACTTTTAAGGCTTCTTATTATCTTTTCTTTAAAGTTTCAATGCTCTGTTTTCCTTGAGCTATGAATCAGAAATATGGTTTACATATCTATCAGCTCCCTGAAGAGGCTTGTCCAATCTAATGTGTGCATTTCTAGGTCATTCACACTCGTTTTGGTGAGATATTGGTGAGTTATCAACTCACTACAGCCACCTCTTGAAGTGGAGGATGAAGTCTGTGTGTGTGTGTGTTAAGATAGAAACTATGGACTTGCATATTTGTACCACTAGGTGTCGCCATAGTTCATTTAAAACAGTGGAACACAGGTGAGAAGCATTAAATTACAGCTGTGACTTTGCCAAACAAAACACCACTGCACTTTTCACTTAGGTCTTATTTACATTTGTGCATGTGTGTGTGTGTGTGTGTGTGTGTGGTTGAAACTACACTTTTTGGTGATGTAGGGGACAAATTGTGAGTTAAATGTTTGATTTGGGAAAAAAAAATCCATAGACTTTGGATTATTAATGATGTAAATGATCAGAACACACCTGCTATTGATTGAGTGGAAAACATCTATTCCAGACCATGATCCATTATGTTTGAAAATGTGGAAACAGGCACACAGTTAAAGTATTTGTTTTAATATTGATACATTCTTGGTAATCTATAGGGATAATCCATCAGAAATTATGTTTTTTTTTTTTTTTTTTTTTTTTTATCACACACTTCTTTTTTTTTTTACGTAGGCTCACAGTACGCAGACCTCTGGTTCAGTCGAGGTGTCAGGTTCACAGTTGGGGAGGCTTATTTATAGCTGAAGAGCCACCCTAATGTCGCACAAACACATGCACTCTCCACACCTTTTATTCACACTCATGACCCAAAGGAAAGTAGATCTTCCTGTGGATGTAGGACCACAAACAACTTTCAAAATAGTTTCATTGTCAATTAATCTGTTAATTATTTCATGATTTACAACCAAAAAGTTCAGTTTTCCAAGATAAATAACAAAGAAAAGCAACAAATCTCCTACTTTTGTTAGAGGTCATCTTTCAATTAACAAAATAGTGTCTGAGCTGTTATGCATAAGACTGATTGATTGATGTGTTCATGCAGCATGAGCAGGGCACAAAGGATAAACACTAGACAGAAAGACATGAATCTATATTGTACACTCTTCTTGTTGGCAGTTTAAGACTTAACCTGCTGTGGTTTTAAGATCTTTAGCTCTTTACATTAACGTGATGATTGAAAATACTGTAGCTCGTCTAAAGTATGATACACTGTCTTTTGTCGTTAGGTGGTTCTGTCGTTGAGGCTGCCGGACCACCTGCTTGTGTCTCCAGATTAGCCACTGTTTTGACATCTACGTCTTCCAATTCACTTGGTTTTGTACCTCTTTCTTCTTCTTCTGCTGTTTTAGTGTCTTTCTCGTGTGTTATCTCGTTCACACTTTCAGCTTGTGGCGAACTGGGCTCCTGTGCAGCCGATGGATTCTCAGATAAGGAAACTTCAGGGGACGACTGCTTCGTCTCTTCTCCGTCTCCGTCGCCTTCATCGGCGGTCTCTGCTGGCGACGCTGTCTCTTTCTCCTCCACCCTCTGCTCCTTTCCACCAGCCTCCTCTTTCTCCTGTGTAACAACATCGACTGGAGTCAGAGGGGTTAGGTCCAGACAAGTCTTAGGAGAGGACGTTGCTTTCCTCCTCGGGGGTGCAACCGGCTTTTGCATTTTGAGTCTTGTTCCCACAATATCTGATTTGAGTACTTGCTGATATCACTACTGTCTGGGTTTGTTAGATAATCATCTGTAACCCCCCAGTCCAAGTCCTCTGACAGAAACTCAGAGTTGGAGATGCTGACCTGGGTTTCAGCCACTTTTTCTGCCTTGATGGTGACACTCTTCTTTGCCTTACTCTTCTTACTCGTTGGTGCTGATTGACTTATATCCTCTTCAAGTGATTGAGGGAAAGGGTCCACATCACATGGAGAAGCATTGTCACTGGTCCTGAAGAAGTCTGTGATTTCCTCCTCTGAGTTTGGCGCCTGACCTTTTTCAGACTTGGACAGATCATCGAAATCATACAAATCTTGCGGCAATGTCCGAAGATCTTGATCTGGGTCTATGTCTTTATCCTTTGATTCCACTTCGACCGCAGGCGTTTCATCAATCAGGACGTATTTCTCTAAATATCCCCTGGCCTCTCGATCTGAATGCCTGCTGTGGAACGACTTCTCAGAGCTTATACTTTCGGTATCCTCTTCTTTTTGTCGGCTGCCGAGGGCTTCCTCGTACAGGTCGGTGTAAAGGAAGGCCATGGCCTTGGGCTCCTCCAGCAAAATGGGGTCGATAATTTTGGGCGGTCCTTCAGGTAGAAAGATGGGGGTCAGGATTTCCTCTTGGCTCCCAAACAAAGTTGAACCGCTTGGTTTCAAAGAAAGCTTCAAGGGCGCAACTTCAGCAGCTCCACCTTTACCCCCAGTGTCCGGACTTTTCATGACATAGTCGTCCGTACCACCATAGAAGACGTCATCCAGAAGCTCGCTGTTGATTTCCTCCAGGCTGACCGTGTCCGACCTGTCATTATCCACAGTGGTTGGTGTGGTGGTGTCTGTAGACTGCACTAGTTTCTCATTATCCTGGCTCGTGGTGGTATTCTCTGCCTCGGTTTCGGCTTGTCCCTGTGCAGTCACAGCAGGACTTCCTGGAGCCTGGGCATCAATCAGGGTGTACGCCTCAAAGTAGTCCACATTTCCAGCAGCTCCTCTGCCTGGAGGTCTGGCCACTGGGGCCCCTGGTGGATCCAGAGCACGAGGAACCATGGGAAGTGATGGCTGTATTTGTTCCACTGCTGCTGCAAGGGACACTGTTGGAGCAATTGTTGAGATCAACAAGTCGTTATCATTGATCTCTTCACTCGCTTTAGGAACGAGGCTTTCCTCTAGATAAGACAAGTTGTCCACCATTTCTTTGCTCTCCTCTTCATCCACAGTGGCCAGTTTAGGAGGAACGATGATGTTGAGGATCTCAGAGCCTTCAGACACTAAGCTGAAGAGCCGCTGCTCTTTATCTGGCGGAGGCTCAGTTGGGTCTTCCTCGTCTCCTTCTCTTTCAGCTTTCACATTTGGTTCTGAAAATTCGATTAACTCCGGTCTTCCCGAGATGTTCTCAGAGCTTTCCACGAGGACCTCTCGTTGTCTCCTCTGACTGCTCGCCTTCTCTTTGGTTTTCCTCCGCCTTGAAATCAGCTCCTCGTCCATGACAAAGATGATCTTCCCTGCTGGAGCAGACCCAGGTTTTACAGATCGGACCGCAACAGGAGAGTTGATGTCCACCATTGAGTTTCCGGCTTCAGATCCCCAGGGTGTGTTGCAGCGACTGGGAGTGGTCTCCCATGCAATCCCGCTGTCCTCACCTTGCACGGTTACCATGGAGAAGCAGGAGTCCATCATCAGACACTGCATCTTCGGTTGGACGTCATCGTTGTGGACAGCCTCGCGTAAACTGAAATGAATACACAAGCAACAGTTAAGTTTGTTTTGGTTGTTGTTTTTCATAAGTAGATATTTGTTTCCTTTGGGTTTTATAGCATCATTTTAACACAATACTGCACAACAGCACCAAAAACTACATGGTCAAGTTCAATCAACACAATGACAATCAGCTGTGGAAGATTTTATAACCTGAAACAAATGCAGAACTTTGCAGCAGCCAGACATTTTGGTTTTGAGGATCAAGTCATTGTAACTTACTTCTTCAGTTAAGATGTGTGGTTAAGTTTTACAGCGTGTGAAATAGTTGCCACTGAGCTGTGTTTAACGAGAGTTTGTTCAACAGCTACTGATATGAAAACTGTGTAATAAACCTTACAATATGGAAAACTTTGACTCTGAGCTGCATTCATGTCTCATACTAAGCACCATAAGTTACTGGTTTGCACCTGTTGCGTAGGTTCTCCACTTCATCGCTGGCATCAAGATTTGGCTGAGTAACATCTTCAGGTGTCAACACTCTCATCTCAATGTCGGCATCCGAATATCCGAAATCCTCTGTCATGGTATCCATTGTTGTTTTTAATATGTCGATGAGTTTGCTTCACAACTGTCTCCACGGCTCTGTGCTGCTCTGCCGGTCACATTCTGAGCTGCTGTGCCTGACTTGAGTTTTCATGCTCAGCGTAATCTTGAAATAGAAAACTAGTCTTCCAGTGTTTCATCTCAAGCATCTGCAACACGTAGGGAGGTTAATTTGTCATCGGTTCACACATGAGCATGAAACCTTCTGCGTTTTGTTTGTGCAATAAAACCAGTAATCTGGGTTAGATTGTCACTTAGTTGGCTGGTGACTTATTTTGACTGTGAAAAAGTGCAGCATGAAGTTTGTGTCTTGTTCTAAATATAATTTTCTGCTGGTAAGAGGATACAGTGTCAGGAGTCTGTCTGTGCCCCTCAAAGTGGGTTCACTTTAGGCTGAGGTTGTTCACACAAGTGATAAAACATCAGGCAAATCCCATATTAAGCTTGAACAGTTGTGAACATGGAAAATAAGACAGATAAATCACCAGCACCACCTCGTCCTGCATCACCTGTTTCCCCATAACATCAGGAAAACTCACAGGCTCATATGTGTTTAATTTTCATATATTCTACATGTTTTATGTAAAAAAAAAAAAAAATCAGCTTTTACTGAGTCCTGACCCAGGCCTCTATGGATATGTCAACCTCACACCTGCTTGTGTCTGTCCTGTGGTGTGACAGGGATCCCAGGCTGCAGACTGGAGGAGCAGGGGAGGGTTTAGTCAACAAGGTTGTATCTGGGCACAAGTTGTCCTCACGTGCAAAACCAGACTGTAAATAAAAGAAAACATGCCCAGTGCACATGACCAGACTTTGGCTAATAAACATGAACTCTATCCCTAACGGACCACGGCACTTATTTTGATTAATTGGCCATGATGTTATAAATGAATTTGTTTAAAAACAGATTCTGCTCAATAGTAAACAACACTTGTGCAGGAAGACGTTCCTGCATGTGCAAGATGTGACGTGTGCTGCATGAGCTTATGAGTTTAAAATCTTACTTGCATGTTAAATCCCAGTAAAAGTGTCTCTTTGATAAATCTGATGGCACGTTTTTACTTGTACATTTGCCAAATTTGAGATCTCTACTGTAAAGTTTCCTTGTGCTACCTCAACAAATTCAATATAAATTCATGCATGCTTGCAGGAAAGCCATGTCAGCCACTGTCCAGAAGATGGCAATCATCAGATACACTGAGTCTACATTGGTATTCATTATATACTGCACTAAACAGCAGCACAGAGTTTCTTTACATGATCCTGTGTGTGGCTGATTAATAACCACGTATCTCTGGTTAAAACAGTGTGTCAGGACTGATGTCCTCCCTGTTATACTGCAGTTATCCTTTGTATTAGTGGGACTCATCTGGAAGAAGGTGGTGTTGCTCAACATGAGGGCACAGAATGAGACACCACACTTCATGTAAATAACGTGCAATATTACAGCTCATGTAATCTAAATGTTGTTTAATGATGTAGATACTCTTTCTTGTTGTGTGTGTGTGTGTGTGTTACCTGCTCTGATCTATTTCATGCTGCAAATGTGTGTGTGGGGGGGGGGGCTCGGTCAACAAACTGTGACCTGTACTCCTGCCTGCATAATACACAACTTTATAATACCTGCACAGCACATGTTATGCACATGCATGTGCCAACAGACATTTATAGTCAATACTTTTGTCAGGGACTGTTTCTTTGTTGTTGTTTTGTTTAACATTGTAGAAATACTATATATATATATATATATATATATATATATATATATATATATATATATATATATATATATATATATACACACACTGATAAATATACAAAAAGACAGAAAAAAGATTTTAAAGAGGTAAAATTAAAAAATATTAACTGTAATTATTGTTTATTACTGTGTATTATTGTTATTATTATTGGTCCTCACAACGGATGTGATGAAACACACTGTTGCCAGTGACGTAAAAATTTAGCCGGTAACGTGAACGTGATGACGTCGGTCTGTCACCGACCCCCTCAGAGCGGCGGGGGACGGAGCTGATGAATGAGCCGAGAGAGGGGCTGACGGGGACCAGACGGGCAGCGGGAGATGAGAGGATGAACCGACCGACGGAGCATCAGCAGCATCCGCACCGTGCTCCCACACCGGCTGAACCCGAACCGAGGCGGCCTTACGAGTGACAGATAACGGCAGCAGAGCGGCGGAGGTTGTGCCAGTAAACCCCCCCCCTCACCACCACCACCACCACCACCACCTCCCTCCCCCGGTAGATAATCTTGTATGGACTGGAGGATGTGATGCCGGAGCCCGGAGCATGCACCGACCCTTCTCCGTATTTAACCGCCCAAGAAGCAGAGGAGATGAAGCCCTCTCCGGCAGGAAGATGTCCGCTTTAAGGGACTTACTCTGCGGCGGTAAAACTCGCTAATCTCGGCCGGTCTCGGTGTGGAGGGGGGCGGGGGAGGGAGAGAATTTGATGGCACAGCGGACGGTGGGGACGAGCCAGCGACTGAAACTGGGATTTACGAGCCGTCGCTTTCACAGAGATTGAAGGGTGAACGTGAACGGTTCTTGTCGGTTGGAGGATAAATAAATGAATCTCCATCTCCAGTCACCGTCACCAACGGCTACCGTTAACGGTCAGCGAGGTTAGCAGCGATCGGTTAACGGCAAAGCTATCTTTGGGTTGATTTTGACATTTTAACTTTTTGCTTTTTGATATTTTTTTTTTTTTTTTGGGTAAAAGGCGGCTTCACCAAGCCGGGTTTAATTCGGCTATAAAGCACTCTGCCCGGCCTGTCAGCCGGAGTTTTAGGTCGTTAATCCCCGCTTGGACCCAGCGGAGGGAGTTTGATTTGGCTAGCTAACGGTAGCACAACAGCCACATAGAGTGACAAGAGAGCTACGGTGCGTTCGCGGTCATCATGCATGCACTGACACGTTTGCTCGGATGAAACCAAGCCAACACCCCCCCTTTTAAAAAAAAAAAATGTACTCAAGGGCATAACAAGAAGAAGAGGAAGAAGAAGAAGAAGAAGAAGAAGGAGAAGCCGAGGCATGTCGGACTGAAAGCAGCACCGTGGCTCCACCGGCCGTGAAGTCACAACAGCGACCAGAGCGGCGGCTTGTTACTAGTCGGGGAAGGAGAGGGGGGCGATCGGGCAGAAGAAGCTACACACACCGCCCTCAGGAGCCCACCGAGAGGAGCGTTTTCCACCCAGTTTAGCCACTAAATCCAGCAAAAATGGGGTATGTAACTTCCAGTAATGTGCACTATAAATCTGTGACTGTCACACTGTCAGGATTTTGGAGGCAGCAGAGCTCAAAGCTAGCCACCTTACTGCTAAGTATATGAAGTACTCCTGACATCCCCTGTCACCTTGGCAGCATATGGAAATGCAAACTGCAAAGAGATACACCACACTGAACCAGTGATACCAGCAGCTGCCCATCAATTATGTCCACTCACAGCCACCATACACTGACATTTCAAGTTACTAGAAGCCTAAAGATCAGGCTGAATGAACGCCTGGGATTCATCAGTGTATTAATGTGGTATATTATGATTTAAAGTTGAGTATTGGAAGTAGCTCACATGCATTACAGTTCTCCTGACCGTCCCATGAGGACGTATAGTAAATAAAAAGATTGTTATAATCACTTTTGTGCTGCCAAATAGAGAGATAAACCTCTTAAAACCAGCATCAGTCAGTATGATGATCTCTCTCTCTCTCCTGCACTTGGCTCGTGTAATGCAACGCATGGAGCCGGACCTGCAGATGTATGGGCGACGCTCCTGATCAAGAGCGACCTAGTTCTTACTCCAGATGAAAGCAGATGATGTTGCATGTGATTGGTTTGTTGTCATATTGTGGTTGGAGGATGGGGTAGTGGCGGCGGCGGCGGCGGTGGCGGTGGTGGTGTGCTGTTTACCTCCTCCGGCAAAGCACATCCTCTGTAATTCTCAAGGCCAATGGTTATAATCCAGTCAACAGTCGGTTCCTCAGAGGCAGAGAGGGAACATGTCCTGTGTGTGTGTGTGTGTGTGTGTGTGTGTGTACCCTGTAATTAGCCGGGCAGGCTCTGCTGTTCTGACAAGTACTGCAGCTTCTATTCTTGTATAATAGATGATTGTAAACGAGCTGTCCTCTCCTGGAAGTTGGCGCTCGGATCAACACTGTGTCCAGTAAATGTTTTCCTCTTGACTGGAGAGAGCAGGAGGTCACAGGCTGAATGGAGACAGACGGAAACAAGAGACACATGTCGTGACTGTAAGTCAACTTATTACATCAAGTTCAAGTTATTGATCTGATTTATTGCAGCTTTACTTTGTCGTGTTGTTGTAAACTGAGTGTTTTGGGGTTTGAAGACGCAGCTGAAGTGATGCCAAACATTTATTGATTCAAACAGGAGGAATCGCTGCGTGTGAATCATTTATTAACACGATAAATAAAACAGATAATAAATACAACAGAAGACGGAGCAAGGAGAAGTGACAGGAAGTGAGACGAGGGACAGGACTGGACGGTGAGATGATCAATTGACTAACCCGCCTGGGAGTCACATCCATCGCTCACCTGAGAAACCACGACCCCGACATATGACTTATGCGGAGGTGTAGACGTGTGGACAGACAGGACGTGTGTTATCGTGACGATCTGCTGTTGTTTCACTGTTTCCTTCGAACGTAACTTCTTTAACTTCTCCTTTTGATTCTTTTCCTTTTGGACCAAAGTCGAGGAGAGTCTGAGGGATTTGCTCTGACTGTTACGTGTTCAGATGAGGAGGTGGCGGCGGCGGCGGTGGCGGAAAAGACACTGTGGGGCAGAAGCTGTAAGGAAAGCAGAGTGGAAATGTCAAAGCTAAACTGTCTTTATATATATACACAGTCATATGAAGATGCGCTGTCTCTCCCTCTCCTCTCTGAGAGCAGCTCATGACATATGGGTGTTTCAGACTGGAGGTCCTCGTCTTGCCAAGACCCCGCTGCCTCCCTCTGTGAGTGGGTTAACCGACAGGGGACGCTGCGCCGGGATTGGGCGAGAGAGAGCATGTGGGATGGACGGGGGAGAGAGAGAGAGAGAGACACAGAGTTGGAGGATGTTCACGGCTCATGACCAGCCCCTGGAGTCACGTGGGCTGTTTCCATGACGACGCAGGGAGCAGCTAAGTTAGTAATGCAGGGGTATGTGGCAGCCGCCGGTGCTGTGACAGACGGGGAGTTTCCTCCTGTCGTCGCCACACTCATCAGACGTCTGCGTCGGCTCCGTGGCTTCGTTCTAACACACGCTGCGTGATGAACTTTGATTGATTAAGGGCAAAAGACAAAAAGGCATGAATATCGTTTTTTTTTTTCTTTGTTATTTATATTTTTTAATAGTATGAGTGTAAAAGTTTTATCAGATTCTGATTGGCTGGATGTTTCATCAGAGACCAGGGGCCGTGGCGGTTGAATCAGAGCTGCATCACGTCCACACAGCAGATATTTCACACTGAAATATGACTTTAGTTTCACAGCTGCGGCGTCGAGCTGTAAACTCACGGGAGAGATTGATGTCATCCAGAAATTCACTTTTACTCACCAGGAAGGTTTTTAGGAACGAAGCCCTGATGATGAACCACGTGCGTTCGTAAATCTGTCGTCGGAGCCTCGCGATCCTGAGACGACAAAAAATATTACAGCGTTAAAATCAAAAATCTTTGACAACAGTTGATCAAGAGAAAGTGAATTAGCAGCTGCACTGATTTATGACATTAATTGATGATGTCATGAGTCGGATCAGTTGGTGTTGGTGGTATGAATGAGTGAGGGTGATGCACAGCGTCAGACAGAGGGGGATGATGGGAAATATCCTGAGGCCGCAGTGACACGTCCTGATGAAGATCACACCGTTTTCAATTAGAGCCCATTCTGAACATGTGTCACCTTTGAATGCACCTCTTTGTATGTATGTGTGTGTGTGTGTGTGTGTGTGTGTGTGTGCTGGTTGTAAGTGGAGAACTGCTGATCTGATAACATCTGCGCTCAGATTCCTCTGTCCAAGCACTTGTCATTGAGACTTGAAAGCCACAGTGCGCTTCATTGTGGAGAGGGATTATAGACGAACAATCACCACACACTCTCTCAGAGACACACACACACACACGCACACACACACGCGCAGCACGGGGGCAGATTTTGATCTAGGCCACGCTGTTGGACTAATGACACCGTGAAATACAAAGTGACTCACCACAGTTTGATCGGAACAAAGTCCTTTTAAAACCATTAGTAACTGAGACCTGAACGGCAACAGGCCGCGTTATTCACCAGACTGACTGAAGCCAGCGGCTGCGTCTGGTCCAGGCGTGGGCAAACTACGGCCCGTGGGCCCTGTGTGGCCCGCTGGACTTTTTAATCCGGCCCATCAAACGTCGGGACACAAAAACTTCCTGCCACTGAATCTGAATGTCGTTTGAATCTTTGACTTTGAGGTGATTTGGCCTTTACATCAGCTCACAGTTCACTCTCCTTCCATCTGCTGCTGCTGACCGGCCCGGCCGCCACGTGGCGTGAGAACCGGCTCATCGGTGATTCTACCTGCGTGTGAGGACGCATCAGTCCAAACATCAGTGATCCACAGGTTCAGCTCACATTTCATTTCTTCTTCTACTTTTTGACTTCAGATCCAGACGTGTGGCGACTGAGCTCCTCCGTCTGTGTGGATGTGAATCAGAGACGATCACAACGTGGCTTAGAAGTGGATAAAAGTTCATTTTGAGCTTCAGGCAGACAAACACACACGACAGATCAAACACTCGCACAAACACAAAGCTGTTGTTTGCCACTCATGACTCAGTGTTTCTCGTGCTGACTGTTGTCCTCTGACGTATCCATCCGCCGTCTTTTCTTCACACAGCACGACGGCAACGTTGGCGATGTGTTTCCAGGCGTCGCTCGTCTGCGCAGAGACAGTCAGGAAGGAGCTGAGAGGCTTCTTTTGTCTGCCGCCGTCTGGTATCAAGGGCCCATTGTTTTCAAACATGACAGAGAATTTGGATGGTAAATCTGTCGCCGTTATCACTGTAAACTGCATCATCACCATTCAAATGAACGCGTCCTGAACGCACCCTGATAGATAACAGGCAAACGTTTCCTGTCACATGAAGTTCCCTAAAACTTTACGTTCATCTCTCCTCCTCCTCCGTCTGAACACGCTCGCCCAACACACACACACACACACACACATTAATATTTATAGTACAGTAGAGTCTTCACCGTCTCCACACACTCCCTCGCTCCGCCTCCATCGCTCTGATTAACTGCGTCTGTCTTTAAATAACATCTGCCAAGTCTCCACTCTGCCGACTTAATTAACACGCCGAGACGTGACGGCAGGTTCCCAGAGAGAGGGGACGATCACCGAGGAACCTGGGACGCTCTGATCCCAGCCCGCCAATCAAACCTGGTCCCTCTGGAGGACACACACACACACACACACACACACACACACACGTCTTAGGAGCAGATTTACATCAACATAAAGAGCTGGTTGTCGTCGTCAGCTCCATGATATAATCTGTGATCTCAGGGCAGCGGCTCATTGACCGGCGTTAGGACGGCTGCTGATCCGCTGCAGGATCAAGTGCCCTCCTGTTTATTTCTGTCCTCCGGTGCAGAGTGACGGGATCTCAGCTGTCTGGACTGGAAGGCTTCACACTTTGCATTCTGGGTGCACATTTTGCATTTTGATAGCTGCGGCAGATAGAGATGGCAGCATGAAGAGACAAACCTGTCAGCACAGATCGTCACTATCTTTTCATTTTATTATCTTTTTGTCCATTTAAATGAGGGGATGAAGCAGGATTCCTGGTTCTCTGCTTTGTTTCCACCTCTTGAAGCATTTAGATGAAGGTTTGCACTGTTGGCTCTGTGTGTGTGTGTGTGTGTGTGTGTGTCCTTCTCTGTAAAGTGATTTATGCTGTAAAACCTGCTGGTCTCTGTGTTTCCTCTGGTGAACGGGCCTTCCCTGTGAGCAGGAGAGGACGCCTCGTTGTTACGCTTTAATATTCTGGAGGAAAACGGCAAAACTGGGACATTTCCAAACAGACTCTGTGTCTCCGGGCAAAAAATCTGCTCTGAGTTTCTGTGGATTTCCACGAGCGTTCAGACCGCAGCCGCTCGTTTCTGGCCTCTTTTGCTTTTTTCCCCCCTCCACGGCCGGCGTCTGCGTGCGGCGTCCAGAGCCGCACGCTGAGCTCTGTGCTGGAACAGGTGCTGCCAGGTCACCTCTGTTACCGCCGCCTCACTTCACCCTCTCTGCGTCAGTGTGGTCACGTCTGGCCCGACACACACACACACACACACACACACACACGAGGCCTTGTGCACTGTAACACCTTGCTGCTCTTGGAGCGAGCCTCCTCCCTGACAGGTGCCACTGGTGTGAAAGTAGTGAGCGAGTCCCAGACGCTGGCAGCAGCTCCACGGCGTCATCTGCCAAACTGACGTGGACGTGGTGCGCGGTATCGATGTGAACCGGCGTGATCCCGTTGGCTGTGATCGACCACAGGGGACGTGCCAGGCGTCCACGTCTCTCTGAAATCACATCCCTGTGTTTTTTTTTTTTCCTGCTGCTTTTATAAACGCATCGTTCCTCCATGATTTTATCTCCACCGCCCACACGCAGCAGTAGGTTTCAAGAAAGACGCCCCCGTCTCTCCGTCTCCAGCTCTGTCTGTCTCCAGCCTCCTCGCCAGGTTACAGGCTGCGTTTCTTGTCAGATCAGCGTCAGTGTTGCTCCGTGGGTTTAGACGCAGAGCGAAGGTCACGGAGGTCGCCTCAGTCTCAGCTTTGTGTTCGTATGACGTCATCAAGCTGCTTCCAGTTTTACTCTGAGCATAAATAAGTGGTTTATTCAGAAGTGGAGCCAGTTTAGTATCTGCTGCTTTATTAGATTTATCTGTCTGTGGCCTTGTCAGCAAGAGTGTGTGAAACACTTGTGTGTGTGTGTGTGTGTGTACGTGACAACACACAGACGTTCATGTCCTGCAGTAGCTGACGCTCTGAGCCTGACGAGTGAAGTGGAGGATGCTGCTCTGTTCAGCGGCTTCAGTCCGTGTGTGTGTATATACACTGATCCCAGCTCAGCAGGTGGTCTGCTGTAACACACAACAGACTCCTGCTCTGTCTGTCGCTGCAGCGGCTCAAGTAAAACTCTGTCAGTTGTTCTGTTTCTCTCTGACCAGGCTTTCAGCTCCACGCTGCATATTTCAGGCAGCTTGACCACAGAGCTAAAGACGCTGATTGTTCCATCTGTTCTTCTCCTCCCTCTGTTTCCTCCTCCTCTCCCTCCCTCCCTCTCACAGAGAACAGCCCATCTTCAGTACACGGGCTCACGTCTTCCAGATCGACCCAAACACCAAGAAGAACTGGGTTCCCACGAGTAAACACGCTGTCACAGTCTCCTACTTCTTCGACAGCACCAGGAATGTATATCGCATCATCAGTCTGGATGGATCTAAGGTGTGTGTGTGTGTGTGTGTGTGTGTGTGTGTGTGTGTGTGTGTGTGTGTGGTGCGAGTCCAACACACAACAAACATGTGATGCCACATTTCACTTATGTCATAATTTACCTCATGAGGATCAATAAAGTTTGAACTAATCATGGGAAACACGTGATGTTGTTGATCCGTCCTCCTCCGCTCTCGGCTCGTCTGCCGCCTCGGCCCGGCCTCGGCGCCGAGGCGGTGCAGGGGCGGCCGGGCCTGTCATATCTATGTGGCAGTGATTATTTTAGTCTTGAGAGAGGTGCAGGGGTGGAGTTAGTGCCGTTGTTATGTAAGGGCCTCTCCGGGTGACTGACTGTCTGTTGTCGAAGCAGCAACTTAGCTGTGCTGTGTTCAGCTGGAAATAGCAGAGATGTGGTGGGCCGGTGCTGGAGGACACGACGATCCAGACAACAATGGCTCCTCTGAGCAGAGAAGAAGAAAACAAACAGAGAGACAACTTTAGAAATGTTTCTGAACCTGGTTTATGTTTTTTTTTTTTTCCCTTCAACTTAATTTTTACTTGGGACACGTGCATTTACTGACATTCACGTGTTTTACAGCTGCACGTCGTCTTTACACCTCTGTTCAAACTGTGTAAGAAAACAATACATGTGATGGTGTGAATGTGTTCAGAACCAGTCCAACAACCTGGACCAGAACCAAAGCCTGGTTTAAAGCTTCGACCTTCAGTCAGAAGAGCGTGTGTTGTTCGTCCTCATCTCATATCGACCCGTGTGTGTGTGAATATTCAGGGACCCTCTGTTTTGTTGCTTCACTTCACTGATGAATCTCCATTAGAGCAACTGGCTCAGTGAATATTCATGACTCGCTCATTATTAAAAACCAGTTCACCTTCCATCCTGAGTGAAGTGGTTTGTGCTGGTTAAGCGGCCTGTGTTTCACCTGGAGCCACCGCCTCCGTCTCCCCAGGACAGAAATCCTCTGAAGCTCTGATCCATCTGTAAAAATCATACTCAGCGGTTTGTAGAAAAGAACAGAGAGAGGGAGGTGGAAGTGACAAACATCACGTCGTGTTCTTCCTGTGACTCCGCCCACGTGAGGTTCATGGCCATGAGCTCAGTGTTGAAGTCAAGTGAGAATCTCACACACCGATCAATAACATCACACTGAGCTGGGATCAGCATCGACTACTTCCTGTTTACCAAACACACACACACACACACACACCCTCAGTCCCAGTAGATATCAGAC
The DNA here is from genome assembly GCA_021432705.1 of Caranx ignobilis. Taxonomy (NCBI): domain Eukaryota; kingdom Metazoa; phylum Chordata; class Actinopteri; order Carangiformes; family Carangidae; genus Caranx; species Caranx ignobilis. The sequence continues at coordinate 568,817 of MU270004.1, read as the reverse complement.
CCAGCTGCTGTGTTCCCAGGCAGCCGTTCCCACTCACAGCTGTGTGTGTGTGTGTGTGTGTGTGTGTGTGTGTGTGTGTTTCCTCCGCAGGCCATCATCAACAGCACCATCACCCCCAACATGACTTTCACCAAGACGTCACAGAAGTTTGGTCAGTGGGCCGACAGCCGAGCGAACACCGTGTACGGCCTCGGCTTCTCGTCAGAGAGTCACCTGGTCAAGGTGAGAGCACAGCACACACGCACACACACACACACACACACACACACACACACACAGTCTGTGAAACAAGAATGGCTCATCACTGAGAACTCAACTGATGGAGATGGACATGTCTTCACGTGTGTGTGTGTGTGTGTGTGTGCGCCGTGTGTTGAGCCCTCTGGGCCACCGTAGAACAGTCCTCAGGGATGTTGAGTCGTATCCAGATGTTCACAGCTGCTCCTCCTCCTCTCTCAGTTTGCAGATAAGTTTGCTGAGTTCAAGGAGGCGGCTCGGTTAGCCAAGGAGAAGTCTCAGGAGAAGATGGAGCTCACCAGCACTCCCTCCCAGGTAACACCCACCTCCATCACCTGCATCACCTCCATCACCTTCATCTTCACCATCATCACCACCATCATAACTGTTACCATCACCATCACCTCCATCACCACCTCCACCACCCTCAGCTGGTCTTCTGAGGCACTCCTGACCTCTGACCTTGTCTCCTGTCGTCTGTTTGACCTGCTCTGCTCTAACGTTTCCTCCTCAGGGCGGCACAGTAAAGAAGAATCTGTTGTCAGTCAACAAACCTGGTAAAACCAAGGTAAACAGGTGGAGACAGTCGTTGTCCTGCCTCTGACCCAGCCTCCTCTTCTCCTCAGTCTCTCCCTCTGATACCAGCCCCTGGGTTCCTGCCTGGTGTCTCCCTGCAGCTTCAGTCCTGAGGGACACTGAGGCCTGAGATGTTCTGGTTGAATCAATCGGGGGGGGGGGGGGCACCCTGTCAGCGTCCATCATCCTGACATCTCCTGAAACCTCCCACTGACAACAACCCTCCTCTTCTCCTTTTCATGCTCTCAGAGAGAGACAGTCGGTTTTAATTAGGACATTAGAGCAGCTGTCAATCACCAGAGACAGCTGCTCTGCACACATGAAAACAGGAGGGCAGAAAGAGAGAGGGCAGGAAGAGAGAGGGCAGAAAGAAGGAGGGCAGAAAGAAGGAGGGCAGAGGGTCTGTAGGAAACTGTCCCAGAGAGGAACAAGTAAAGAAGAGCTGCTGTTCATCTGAGAGCATGAAGTGTCCGACTCTCTGTTGTGTTTGAAAATCCAACCATGATGATGATGATGATGATGATGATGATGATGCTTCCTCATCAGGAGTCGGCTCCGGGCGACCTGCAGTCACCTCTGACCTCGGAGAGCATCAACGGTACGGACGACGAGAGAGTCACACCAGACACGCCTCAACACACTGAAGCCAGAGCAGAGCCTTCCCAGAATGCACTGCCCTACTCGCACAGGTGTGTGTGTGTGTGTGTGTGTGTGTGTGCAGCAGCAGCAGCAGCTCCAGCTCCTGTTGAACATGTCGATTCACTCATTCATTATTAAGCCGCTCCCTCAGGCCACTGGACGGCATGAAAGCATCACATTGTAAAACTCCACACACACTCGTCCTATTAATTATACACCAGCGAGATGAGCAGAGCCGCCCTGAGCTGCGGCGGCGGCGGCGGCGGCAGCGGTGGCGGCTGCGTCGCTCCTGGGCATTTAAATGCAGCACAGAAACTTTAAAGAAACAGTCGATAACGTTTATAAATCCATGGTCTTTAAGACGCTTCCCACTGAAGCTCAGCTGCTCCTGTGTGTCTGTCAGTGACAGCTCTGATGTTTTGTACGGTGGCCCTGAGAGCTCAAACTCAGGACTCTACTCTGCAGGTGATAGAAGCAGGGTTGTTGTATCCTTGAACTAGTTTGTCTAGTGGAGGGATACATCCATGAGGTTAGTTTTTCTTTACATAGAAACAACTTGATTTACACGTCTGTCTTCTTCTTCTCTTCTCACGTTTCCAGTTCGTCCAGTATCAATAAGCACTGGGAGGCGGAGCTTGCGGCTCTGAAGGGGAACAACGCCAAACTGACGGCGGCTCTGCTCGAGTCCACGGCCAACGTGAAGCAGTGGAAGCAGCAGCTGGCGGCCTATCAGGAGGAGGCTGAGAGGCTGCACAAGAGGGTACCACACACACACACACACACACACACACACACACACACCAGTGTCTGTCTGTTTGTTTGTTTCTTCTTCACTGATGTTGTTTATTTTGGTCTCCTAGGTGACGGAGCTGGAGTGTGTGAGCGGCCAAACGACAGTGATCAAATCTCAAAAGACAGAACTGAACCAAACGATAGAAGAGCTGGAGGCGGCTCTGAAGGCCAAAGAGGAGGTGAGTGAACTGAGCTGTGAGACAGGTGAGACAGGTGTGAGACAGGTGAGACAGGTGAGACAGGTGTGAGACAGGTGACAGGTGAGTGAAGCTTCAGCTTGTTGACTCTCTTCCAGGAGCTGGAGCGACTCAAAGCGGAGGTGGAGAGCGCCGCTGAGTTTCAGGCTCAGAGAGACTCACTGTCACAGAAGCTGCAGGTGAGTGACGCTCTGGACTCACCTGTACAGGTGGAGCAGAGTTTCATCCATTTAAAGTTAAATCTACAGTCAACAGCAGCAGCAGCAGCAGCGTCCTCTGATGTGTGTGTGTGTGTGTGTGTCAGGACACGGAGGCGAGGAACCAGACCCTGGAGGCTCAGCTCAGCGACCTGGAGCAGCGTCTGGAGAGCAGCCAGCAGGAGAGGGAGGCCTTCCGCAAGAGTCTGCGCTCGCTGCTGGAGCTGCTGGACAGTAAGATCTTTGAGCTGACGGAGCTCCGCGACACACTGACCAAGCTCATCGAGGGCAGTTAGACACACACACACCCACACACACACATATCTGCACCTACACCCACACCTGCATGTGTAACACCTACACAGCAGCAGAGACGCCACCTGTTGGCTCACACTCACAAAACAACTTGAATTCTCTCTTTTAGTTTTTCTCCACATGTATATGATGTTTACACACGACCTTATGCATTAATGGTACACACACACACACACACACACACACACACACACCGTTTACAATCAGCCAAGTGAAGAGGGCTTTGCTCGGCTCCTGCCTTCCCTCCGCTCCACTCCTCTGGATTCTTCTCGACTCTGGCGTCACGAACTCTGAACGAATCCACGGTTTGTTTTTTTTGTTTTTTTTGACGTTAAATTCTCTGGTTTTTGCTTCTCGCTCCTTCGTTCGAGACTTTTTCAGCTTCGCTTTGGTGCATTCTGTCGTCACCCGGAGCCAGTGACCGTTCCTCCTCTTGGAGTCACACGAGGACTCGAGCTTTTTCTCACGCTCTGAGGTCGGTGTTTGTTTGTTTGTTTGTTTGTCTGTTTGTTTGTTTTGTTGTTGTTTGGACTCTGGAGGGTCAAGTGTGACGAGGAGACGCCTGAACTCCGCCGCAGGACGACAGGACACGACTTCTACTCTTCTACAATACATGAGCAATACAAAAAGGGAGCAGCAGAGGGCAACGGACACTTTCCACTCTCACTTCAGGTAATTTTACTCCTCTGTCTCGGACTGATCACAAGCGAGGGCGGATTTTATTCAACTTTTTCTTTCTATCGACTTTTTTTAAAAAAGAAAACTACGATGACAAACTCATAGTGCACTTGTAAACATGGAGTTTGTGTGTGTGGGTGAATCAGATCTTTTTCTTTCCCTTTATTGTTTCTGTTGCGACTTGAAGTGCAATGATGAACCCTTTTTTTTTTTTTTTTTTAATTTATTTCTAATGTAACTAAAGATGAATAATGACGAACGTTGTACAAAAGCAAAGAATCTTTATTTACATCTCGTTTTCACTTCATCTTTTTTATCGTCTGGTACGTGGATGTTGAATTATTACTTCTGTTGTTTTTGGAGAAACTGGCAATATTTCTGTCACATTTATCACAGGAAGTGAAAAAACACAAAGGGTGGATTTTATTTTATTTTTTTTTCTTTTGCCAAATCTTTTCCTGTACAGATCTGACTTTTTGCTGATGTTGCCTTTGGTACAGAGATGCATCAACGGTAGCTAACTGCGGTACTTTTCTGTTTCTTCTCTTTTACTTTGTTATATTATTTTTTTGTGGGAATTTACTATTATTGCCAAAAAAACTCAGCAGCGTCAGAGGAAGAGAGTACGAACACCTGAAGAACACTACTCAAGGGCTCGTTGTTGGTTCGGGTACGTTTGGGAGACTTGAATGATTTTAGCAGTGACTTTATCTCGTTGAGAATAAAAACAGCTCGAAAGGGACAAAAAAACAAAAAAAATAAAAATAAAAATTTGAATAAATGAATTTTAAATGTTGAGTAAAAACCACATGCTTAAAGACACAAATTGTAATTTTGAGTTTATAGTAAAACAAAAACAAACAAATCAAAGAGTCGTGTCTTTTTTTTTCCCACAAACCTGACCTGTGTTACCGTGGAAACCAGACTCACCTGAAGACGGACTGAGACCGAGTCTGAATTCATCTGTGGCCCGAGGCAGCTCAGCTGGTGACCATCGGGACTGGTGCAATGAATTCTGGGTAAATAAAAGATGGGGTTGGTAATCTTGGAGAATAGCACCTCCTCTGAGCTCCTCCCCCTCCCGTCACCGACCCGTTTTAAACCCACAGAGAAGCTAATATTAGCATTAGGCTAATACAAGCTACAAAAGTAGCAAAGTTAACAAAAGTTACACATTTCATAAAAATATCAAAGAAGCAAAGCATATAATTACCTGTCCAACAGAAAGAGAGCAACCTCAGCATCACTTCAAATCCCTCAGTTGTCTCCACAAAAGCAACACCGATGTTTACTCTGCTTTGACGTCTGGCTTTATCCAGAGCCTTTTTGTTAGCAGCCTTTTCAGCCTCCTTTCTCTTCCTCGCCTTTTTCTCGGGGCGAGCCGTTACAAGTAACGTTACAAGTAACGCTGGAAGTAGTAACTGGGGCTGCATTTTCTCAGCCACTGCTCATAAATGAGCATGAAACCCGTTCTGCTGTAACTCTGTACGCTGATTTCTTCCGGCAACAGCGACACGTGAAGATTGTGCACGCGCGTCGGAGACAGGGATCGAGGGGGGCGGAGACAGAACTAGACATGAAGGCATCTGATTGGTTCTTGCTCTTTGGTGCGAAGAGCTTGGATTGGTCGGAGTTGTGTCAGTCCTGCAGCTGCCACAGAGGACTGATCACTGTCGTTCCTTTTTCTGATACATAATGTATTGATTACTCAGAAGGTAGAAGGACCATTTCACCCAGTGTAACAACACATGTCTCTGAACAGGACACCAACCCCAGCTTTAAGTGTTTTATTTTTTAACCTCAGGAGAAAAGGTTTGTCTTCTGGAAGAAGTCGACACTTACAGGATGTTTTACTTTGGAAGAATTCAAGTGTTACCAAAATAAAAGTCCTGCACTAACAAAAAAAAACAAAAAACAAAGACATTTTTGGTGCTTAATTTTATTTTGAAAGGACAAAAAATATATATAATAAGTAGGATATAGAAAGCAGAGAGGAATGTCATGATAGGAAATGTAGAGTGACAAAAAGGAAACCTTATAAAGTACATTTACATTTGTACGCTTTAAAAATTCTTTAAAATATGAAGTCTCAATAAATACTTCAATACATTTAGGCATGCGGATACATTTTCCATGATTTACATTTTCTTACAGTATAATTCATAAAATGACTTTTTCGTCTTCATTATTGCACTTACGTTGTGATGGGTTCGTTCCTCAAACCGTTCACATGCATAAGGTCATAAAGGTTAAAGGTCAAACTAGTGTCACTGGTCGAGGGAGGAGGGAAAATCTACGAGTCACGATTTGGATTCTACGCATGTTAAACAAAGATTAAAAACAACAACAACATGAAAACCAAACAGAAAGAGACTGAGACAGTGTGAGGGAGTCACAGCAGCGTCAAATATCTGTTGCCAAGGTTACAGCTACACCTGATCTAAACATGTTTAATTGATGAGTAAACAGGAAGTGAGACTTGGCAGCTTGTTTGTTTGTTTGACGGCTGTAACTGTTTTTAGTTCAACATCAAGAGAAATAACGAGACGTGAAGATCAGTACCACTGACAGCCTGTTAGCTTAGCTTAGCACAAAGACTGGAAACGGAGGGAAACTGCTAGCCTAGCTCCACCCACAACAACAACAACAACAACGACAAACTCCACCCACCAGCACCTGAACGTAAACAAAAACCTGAAGAGTGAATTGATCTGAACGTAGGAAGTAAAACCCTGATGTGTTTATCAATGTATCACAGGTCCAACAATGATCTACAACATGGACACTTGAAGATCAATAATGTACGGAGGCTGATTTGGACCATAATTCACAAATGTTTTTTTTTGTTGTTTTTTTAACTTTTTCCTTGTGATTTGGATGTAAACTGAAAATTTATTAATTTAAAAGTGAAAATTATGAATTAAAGTTGAACTTTTGCCACATTCAGGTAAAATCAGGTAAAAACAAAACCCAAAGATTTAAATTCCCCCAAATTTTAAATTTTTAATTATAATTTTGGTTTTAAAAACTACAAATTAAGTTAAAATAAATATAAATAAATAAATAAAAATTACACTGCTGGAAAAAATGACTTTCATAATCAACTTTTTAACATCCTTCATTTTCATCATCGTGTCTTTGAGTCTTTCTTTAAACGTCTCTAATACAGTTCATCACAGTTCCTGTTCCTCTGTTGTCAGTAATGTTTGGGTGAACAGCTGTGACTTTGTCTAAATGTAAACACACTACAGTTCAAATAAAACACGTGAATTCAAGTGTAATAAGTTAATTAGCATCAGTAACCGTTTCCTCCTGTTTCCAGTCTCGACGCCGAGCTTCTCGTTGACTCTGAGAACGAACATTTGAATTTCACTCAATGTTGAACTTTTCCTTTCAATGACGTCAGTTTGTGACTTAAATACAATAACAGATGTGAGTTAGGTTTTTCAGTTACAGGCGAGTTTGACACTGTTCATACATGAGAAGGTAAAAAAAAAAATGAATCTCACACACACACACACACAAGCTCAAACAACAATGACAACAACAACAACAACAACTCTGTTAGGTAAGTAAGTGTGGAAACAAAAACAAGGCAGTGGAAACAAAGAGAGACAAACTCTCAGGTTAATTATAATAATAAAAAAAATGACAAACAAAATAAACAAAAAGGTCACATGATCAGGAGCAGGAGCGTCTGTAACCAGCAGGGGGCAGTAAAGTCTAAACGTCCCTTGATCAGAGTCCAGACGGCTCCACATCTGCTCCACATGCGTTTAAAGTGATCTTTAAAAGGAGGAAGCTGCTGATCGACATCGTAAACGTTTCCCCGCTTCCTCTGCGTTCTCTGAAAGATCTCATCATCAATTTCCTTTCAACTAATTGACTTGATGTGAAAAATGCCCATCGATATTCACTAAAGATCAAATTATTTTGTCCAATCGATGTTTAAAAAACTTAAATATTTAGTTTCTAAAATTAAAAAGCAGCAAATAAAGCAGAGAATAATCAGTGAGTCTTGAAAAGACAAAAAAAAAACTACTTAAATAATGGATCGATCACTGAATCGATCAATTGAAGTGACTGATGGAGCTCTAACCATCATTCATATCTGAAAACCACTGTTCACTATTGATCAGGTATCAGAGAATATTACTGTTCAATAACTCAGTGAAAACAGCTCATCAGAGAAAACTAGATTCAAGTAAATCACGTATATTTCGGCTCTGACGTCTAAATGTCTTATGAATACTGACCCGGTGTTAACGGCATCGTTAGAGAAGGAGGAGGAGGAGGAGGAGGAGATGAAGATGAACGAGTGAACAGGTGAAGAAGTGCAGATGTTTTCATGCTCTTCTTCTTCTTCTTTCCTTTGTGGGTTCATCATTTCATCTCCAAAGTTAAAGCCACCGGCCTCATACTCTAGTTTCCTGTGCTTGTTGAAGTGCGTCGCCCTCGCTCTGCTGCAGCTCGTTAAACCAGATCAGTTAAACCAGATCAGTTAAACCAGATCAGTTAAACCAGATCTGAAACTACATGATCTGATTCTTTTCGATTCCTCCTCTTCATATCGTGTCTTATTTTCCTTTACAAACATCTGTTTCTCTTTGTATCTGTTTGTCGTCTGTAAAGTGAAGAAGCTAAAACAGATGAGATGGCTGATTCTCCTCAGTCGTGACTCACTGTTCAATTTTTTTTTTGGTTTTTCCTTCCAGCAGGAGGAGGAGGAGGAGGAGGAGGTGGAGCTTCACCTCCTGTTCAAGGAGCCGTTCAACAGTTTGGGAAACGTGTGTGTTCTTGATACGAACCTCATTTAAACACTGAGAAGACGAGGAGAAAGTGACTAAATGTGAGTGAAATGATCTGTTCAGGCAGCGAAAGATCTGAAAACACGTTGGCATCACTTTTTACAACAGGATCAATAATCTCATGTTTCCAGTGTGTGAGGAAAACACACGTGTCCCAGAGTGTGTGAACCGACTCCTTCAGCTGAGCAGGAACCGTCGTGTCCGACTTCCTGAAACAAACCCATCACAGCGAGCTACGGTCCGGCTCCTCAGCCAGAGGTCAGAGGTCACAGCAGCCTCATCTAAAATAAAAAAACATCAGTGGTCCGTCTTTACAGTTTCATGCAGACGTCTTAAAAAAACAAAAAAACAAACTGATATAAAACGATGAAGGTTTTTGTGTCTGGTTTGTGCTGACGGGTCCAGCTCCTCTAGTTCTCCCAGTCGGTGCAGGGCAGACCCTCGTCCTCCGACTCCGACTCCGGCGACGCCTCCTTGATTCTCCTCAGGGCCTCGTGGATGCTGCGGGTCAGAGCGTCGGCCGAGTGCGGGAAGCTCTTGGCGTGGCGCTGCTGCTCCGGTCGGGTCCGGACCTTCCTGAGCCGGACGCCCTGACGGATCTGAGCCAGGATGTTGTTGCTGTCGTCGTCCGGGTCGGGGGCCAGGACCCGCAGCTCCGCCTTCCTCAGGTGGAAACTGCCCCGTTTGAGGGAGGCCAGCACCTCGTCCATGGGCGAGCTCGCTGCGCGCACACACACACACACACACACCATGGTTACACACACATGATCTACAGCTGCTGATCAGTGTCGTGTGTTTGAGCAGCGAACCACTGAATCTGTATAGTAGGTTAAATTCAAACTCTTGTTTCCATGACGACCTGTCAGTCGTATCTCTCTCACCTCTCCTCCACTGGGACGAGTCCAGCGACGCCGTCTTCCTCAGCTTCTTCCTCGCCGTCAGCAGCTGGCTGCTGTCGAAGAACCGGGGGGAGAACGGAGCGAGCGGCAGCGACGACGACTCGCACTCGGAGGGGCAGCGTGGCGGTGCCGCCGCTGGGTTCTTCTGCCCGTCCTCACCCTGGTCCTCTGAGGCCGGGGGAAGAGGAGGAGGGGGCGGGGGAGGTGGAGGTGGGGGAGGAGGAGGGGGAGGAGGCGGAGGACCCAGTGACAGGACGGAGGGGGAGGGCAGCGACAGGAAGGGAGGTGAGGAGTCCAGGTCCTGGAGGTCGATGGTCGGTAATGAGATGCTGTCACAGCCGCAGGCGTCCGGAGGGGGCGGGGCCGAGAGCTGGGGGAGGTCGGAGATGCCGTCGGTCTGGACGCTGGCGGCCTGAGTGCTGGGCTGAAGCCCCGCCTTCCTCCGACTGTGAGGCTGGCTCAGACGCAGGCGGCTGGACTTGAGGGTCACCTGACCGGGGTAACGCTGAGGGAGAGAGAGAGAGGAGAGAGAGTGAGGAGAGAGAGAAAACCACCCGTCCTCGGAGGAGGAGGCGGAGTCAACGTCAGGTGAGTCTCACCTGTTTGAGGCTGCGGAGTCGGTCCAGCGTCCTCTGTCTCTCCTGACTCACTCTGGCGTTTCGTTTGGCTTCGTCATCGTCGTCCTCAGCTTCACCCTTCACAAGAAACAACACAGATGATTAATACAGAGGCTGAGACCAATCGATCAACTTCAGACATTATTGATTATTGGGTAAATTAATAACAAATGTGATTGATAGAGCAGCTTCTATCACATTAACTTGAGAGAACATTTTAAAAAGTTTGGAGCAAAGGAATCAATAAAAGCAATTATCAATATGAGTAATAAGATAATCAACCTGTGACATAATCAATTCAAAGCAGGGTCTTTGTTCTGAGCTGTGATTCAATTACTTTTCGACTAAAGTAACTAGTAACTGTAACTAAACACTCATTGTCACCAGCAGCTCCTCCATCACAGTTTTTTGGGGCTTTTTATGCCTTTATTTTGAAAGTGACAGAGACAGGAAGTCACAGGAGAACAGAGCGTTTCTATGACAACCAGGTGTGGCTCCCATCACTCGACCTTTAAAGCCTCACTCCTCCTCCGTCATTTCATCTAGAGGTGCAGTAAATGTGCAGGCGTCCATATATGGTGTGTACGTCCTGTCAGGTGCAGTCTCACCTGGTGCAGTGGCTGATGGGAGTTGCTGTCCGCCATGTTTCCTTGGCGCTGCTGTATCTTCTGGTTGTGATTGACGATACAGATTTCCTGTCACAGAAAACAAAAACGCATCACTCATCTGCTCTTCGTTAAACTAACGACTTCGACCTCTTTGCCGCCGCCGCACCACGCCACACCACGCCACACCACGCCGCGGCACGCCACTCTCACCTTCTTGTTTTTGAGGTAGACTTTCTTGGCGTTGATGCGGCCGCGGCGAGCCTCCAGCTGCCGCATCCTCTGCTGCAGGACGCCCAGCTCCTCTTCTCTGAGGGGGGACGGCGGCGACGCGGCGTCCTCCACACCCTTCATGGCGTCGGGGCTCTCGAAGGCGTCGTAGTAAACGACCTCATCCTGACGCTCTGCAGTGACATCACAACAGACGCACCATCCTGTTATTTAACTGCTGACACCAAGCCATCACCTCGACGCCTCGGACGCTCACCTGTCATCTGTCTGCGCAGACTCTGCAGCTGCGCAGTGAGCAGCAGCTCCTCGCAGCGCAGCACCTCGGCCTGGACGTCGTACAGCTGCAGCTGCAGCTCGTAGTACAGCGCCTCCAGCTGGTCCAGCCGCAGCATGGCGTCCTCGCCTCCCTGCAGCTCTGCATCTGCAGCCACAGACACGAGTATGTCATGTTATTCCTACCCACAGGCTAAAGGGTGTGTCTGTGTGTGTGTGTGTGTGTGTGTGTGTGTGTGTGTGTGTGTGTGTGTGTGATTTCCCACAATGCCTTGCAGCTCTACCTGGCTCTACATCTGTTTTTCACACATGTCTCAGTGGAAATTCAACCCGGGGCTGTTTTCCTCCAAGAGTGCTGAGCTGTGGTTGAGCAGGTGAGAGAAACCTTGCAGCTCCACAGTCGTTCACACTGAGTCACTTCCTGTTCACCAGGACGTTATCGCTCCGTTACAGGAAGTCTGCGCCATGAGCTCATTTCTCTAACGGCCATTAACCACTGTTTTTTTCCCCGTCTCCCTAAACGCAAACCCTCAGCCTGAGCTTCACCAGCTCGGTAAATCACACACACACACATCTACATGAGTGTGTGTGTGTGTGTGTGTGTGTGTGTGTGTGTGTTACCTCCTCCTTCAGGCCGTGTTTCCTCTGTTCCAGGCAGATCTCTTTGGCCCTCATCAGCTGCAGTGTTTCTCTGGACACCGCGTACTGCAGCCGCTCCATTCGCTCCACAGCGGCTGCCCACGCCGACTTACCGAACTTCCTCTGGTCGGCACGCATACGCTCATACAGAGCTGCAACACACACACACACACACACACAGAGTCAGTGACTGTCAGAAATGGACCAAAGCGATCAATCAATCAATTAGTGGATGAAGAGAGTCATTTCTTTAAAGAACTAGAATCCATTATTGGTATCTGTATCCCTCCGCTACTGAGATCAAATAGTTCCAGGTTAAATCTAAAATGTCATCCGTCTGCTGTGTGACCCTGACCTTTGACCTTTGTGGAAAACCTGGGGTGGAGTTCTGGAGCTATCCCAGCTAAGTCCCTGAAGGCATCACTCTGAAGTCATTCTTTGGAGGCCACTGTTGCCTTGACCTTTGACCTTGCGAATGTTTGTGCCAAATTTTAAGAGGTGTTGTTGAAGTGTCACTGAGATATTGTGTCCATGACGACGGGAGAGATGGATTGACATACTGAAAACAACATGGCCGCCATGTTTCTGTGCATAGCTGGGATGGTTTGGGGATTAAAATACTTGTGGAGATGAAAAGGGGGGGGGGGGGGGGGGTCACTGTGATGTGAGCTCAGACATGAGTGTTAAGTTTGTTGAGCGGAATAAACACTCAACACAAAGGTTCAAAGGTCACAGCAGAGACACAAACACAGGAAACACATGTGTGCGGTGTGTTTACCTTTCTGTGCCCGAGTCGTGGTTTCAAAGAACTTGACGGTGAGGTCCTGGATGGAGAGCACGGCGGCGTGAGCCTTCTTCTGCCACTCCTCGTCCTCCTTCCTCAGGCCGTCCACACGACGAGGGCCCAGGCGCTCCGTCTCCAGGGAGATCTGACGAGGAGGGGGGGGGGGGGGGGGGGGGGGGGGGGGTTACAGCAGGTCGTTAGAGTGGGTCAGGTGAACGGGATTAACATCAGCGCAGGAAACAAACTCAGAGTCTTAGATAGATTCTACTTTTGAAACAGTTCAGAAACATTTAAATAAAGTTATTTCATTGTTTCACTTCAAAAACCTCAGAAGCAAAGCGTCATCTTCACACGAGCTGTCCGTCTGTCCCCTCCCCTGAGGACGAGCTCTGTTTCTCTGTAAACAGTATCTCTTTGTTTTTAAATCTAACCTGCACCTGTCTTTCTCACCTGAGAGTGTGAACCCCCCCACCCCCACTCCCCCTGAGCTGTGTAGTACCGGCCGGCTGCAGCAGATGGTGTTAGCAGTGAGCGGCAGCAGCCACAGGCATGTCTGTGCATGTTTGTGTTTAGAGTGACACTAACCCAGTGTCCTACTGGGCCGGGGTGAGAGAGGGCAACACAAACAGAGTCACTGATAACAGACTTAAAAACAAGAGAGCGAGCAGGATGAAGGAGGGACATCATCATCATCATCATCATCATGTGGAGCGTGGACAGTTCGTCTCTCGTGTCGGGCCTCGTGTGAAAAGAGTGAGAAACAGGGAACAGGGGCTGCGGTGCCACGTGGAGCCGCCGGAGAAACACAACCCCCAGGAACAAAATGTACACAGACCAAACTCCCTGTGAGGCCCCCGCACACACACACACACACACACACACACACACACACACACACTCGTATATTAATATCTCAATGTAAAACAGATGTGTGTAGGTGCTCGAAAATAAACAAGAGCATAGTAATCACCAGGCAAACTCAAAGGCCCTGATTTATGTGAACCAGCGCTCTCATACCAGAGCTTTGTGCTGTGAGTGTGAGACTGTGTGTGTGTGTGTGTGTGTGTGTGTGTCTGCACGTGAGGCACGAGAACAGGGAGTGGTTTTTGGGGTGAAACTGGGAGCGAGTGGGGGAGGAGAGATGACATCAGAGACCAGACAGAAAAAAAAAAAAGAAGGAAAGAAAGAATCTAAACTTCAGGAACGAGTGAAGCAGGAAAGAGAGAAAAAAAAAAGAGTTAAAGTAAACGTTTAACTCCGTGTGTTACAGCTGCGATCTGACTGCGTCTGTGTCCTGCTGCAGCTACATGTGAGCGTAACTCAGATCAGCCAGCGCTCGTGACACCGGTGACACTTGAACACATCAGCTGCAGAGCTGCTTCTTCTTCTTCTTTGTCTTTATTGTTGTAACAGTGAAGCTGCTCCGTCGTCTCTGACACAACTCACACCAGAGCTGAAAACACAGCCTGCGTCTGATCCACCACTGGTGTTCGACTGGTTTTATGCAAAGCAGGAAAAAGCAGACACACACACACACACACACACACACACACACACACACACACACACCGACTGTCACAAGAATCATGACCAAAAGAAATCATCAAGAACAAGAGGTTAAAGGTCAAAGACTGTAAGTGTGTATTAATGGGTTAATAAAGAGTGACTTGTGAACAAGAAGGAAACAGGTTTAGAGGAGGAGGAGGAGGAGGAGGAGGAGGAGTGTGGTTCTGCTGACATCATCATTCAGTCTGTATTTTTAGGTTGTTTTGTCTCATGTGATTTATGGTCAGTGTGAAGAGGAAGAGTAAGGTCATCGTCATCATCATCATCATAATCACAGTCGGGTCAGTTCAAGTCATAAACTCTTCATGTGGCTTTAAACACCAGCAGCGCTGCTCCGTGCTGCTCTGAGCTGCTGAATGAAGGAACGCCGCCGCCATGTTTTTCCAGGCATCTGATTGGCCAGTAGTTTGGCCATGTTGTGAACCACCGTCGTAGGACTGAAGCGCCACAGTTACACCTGGAGTCGCCTCAATGAGCTTAAATCCTGCCTCGTACTACAGAGCCCGGGTCACGTGACCTGGTCACATGACCTCGTGAGTGACACACCACAGCTGCAGAGGAGGGATGAGGTCACTCCAGATCGTTTACCTGTTGTGTGTGTGTAAAGGAAACGACGTAATTAACCGTCGTTTCTGTTTTGAAGTTGTTGTTTTTTTTTTACTGCTCTTCTTCGGGGGACTGTGGGCGGTTACCAAGGTAACTGAACGACTTCCTTTAACACCTCTGGTTCACAGCTGTCGGTGACAAAACACAGACGTGACAGAGCGACTGAAAATAGAAGTGACGAAGGTTCCCGTGGTGAAGCGCTGGGATCAGAGCAGGGAGACGGCGTCATGGTGCCGGGTTATCTCCTGTGGTTCAAACAGTGTGCGAGGACGTCTCTGTGAGAGACACAGAGTGAGACGGCTGCAGGTGGACGGAGACCAGAGACAGCTGCTGCTGCTGCTGCTGCTGCTGCTCAGTTACCCTCTGTTTGACTCAATGTAAACAAAACAAAGGTGACACTATGAAAACAGCCGTGAGAGGAGGTGACGCCTGAGTGTGAATACGCTGCTGAAAATAGTCCCTTTACTCATTTTATAAAAACCACAGTCGAACTGAAACACTTTTTACTTTAGATACTTGACTCACTATAGTTGAACTTAAATGAGCTTGTAAAACAGGTGTTTGTTCATTTATCCAGAGTCGATGTTTGAATCTGAATCTGAATCTGAATCTGAATCTGAATCCACTCACTGTGAACGCTGTGAATCAGGATCAGCAGCACCTGATCCAGCTCAATAAAACCACTCCCACTTCCTCACGATGGATGTTACCTGATATAATGTACGGCCGTTAACGGAGCAGGTGTTTTTGGTTGAGGTATCGCCGTGACAACTGTTGCCGCGGTGGATGTGAAACAGTAACCGGAGCTCACTGCTGCGTTACAAAACGACCTCGGGCAGAGAAGAAGAAGAAAAAACACATTTTTAATTCATGGCTGGACTCTGACCCTCCAGGCAACTGGACACCGGTGCATCGCGCCGCGTTGCGCCGCCGCTCCGACACGTAATAGGGCTTTTCCCACAATGCACCATTCACCAAAACACTCGACACCCGGCCCTTTTGTTGTCGAGTGTTCAGGTGGTCGTTCATACACCTGGCCACCTGCTGCGCCGCTCGCTCACCGATTCAGTTCGACACAGGAGTCGTGTGGAAAACGACTGAATGATTCATCGACGGACAGAGAAAGTATTGATTACTGTTCGGTTCACTGATCAACTTTTCAAATGGGTCACAGGAACCAAGAAATTAAAATTGACAGTAAAATTGATCTTTTCACGACACTCTGTCATTTAATCAACTAATCGATCGATTGATGAGCCACATGATGCACAGAGTGATCATTAGGTTTCACTGATGAAGCCTGTGCAGCCTCTGGACACGACACCAGCTGGAACTGATCCTCCTCTGTTTTCTCTCTTCACCTTACACGACGTCAGGTCGGATGCAAACTGCATGTAAATGACCTGTGCGTCCTGTGTCCTGATGCCGACGCCCTCCTCCCTTCACAAAGCAGAGGATCTCTCCCTCTCTCTCTCTCTCTCTCTCCCCATGTGATCCCCTGACTCATCAGTTCAGGAGAAACCAACTGCCTCTGCCTGCATCAAGGATTCATTTGCATACAGCTTTGTTTTCAAGCTGTTGGTTGGTTCGCCCCGGGGGGAGCAGGTGGTGGAGCTGGAAACTTCATCATACTGAGTTCAGATTCTCAGAGAGAAGGAGACGAAGAAGGAGAAGAAGAAGAAGAAGAAGAAGAAGAAGAAACGCTGCCGGGCCTCTCACACCTGAGGAGTTTTGTTTCACCTCTACAGCTTCAAACAGAAACTTCAGTCCAAATATCTGCTCCTAAACCCTCAGAGTACACGTCCTCGGTGCCTCCCAGCTCTAAAAAACAAAAAGGCCTGATGACAAAGTGAATGAAGTTGATGAGATATTGATCTGGATGAACTTATTTATCCATCAACAGTTTGTATCTGAAGATTTTTAAAACAAAAACGTGACGTATTTTTGCATAAAATATGTCGATTTTCTGCTCCTTTTGTCAAAAGTCTGATCCTGTGAGAATCAAGTTCAATATAAAAGCGGCCACATGCGTTTTGCTCATCCTGTGAAACTTCCTGAGAAAAAAACAAAACACCATAACACTCACTCCCACAGTCACTTGTGCAGGTCAGTGACACACTGTGTGAGGAATGTGGCTCAGAGAAGGGGGAAAGCACAACAACACAGAGGGCGAGTGACTGAGAGAAGTGAAGACTGATACAGTGCGAGTCCAGTGCAACACGACCAACACAACCTCACCCACCACACAGTCCGGTCCGGTCCGACGCACGGCGACAGGTCCCAGACTGTGTCGGCAGGTATCAGTGAATCCATGTCAGGACAGGTTATCTGGACTTTTATCTGCAGGCTCAGTGTTAAGCCTCTGCTCTGAGTAAAACTATCCAGTGACACACACACACACACACACACACAGTGAAACTAGATCTTATTTCAGACTGTAAACTGCACGTTAATCATCAATATATCAATATTCACAGGTGAGGTTCTTCATCAAGATGCTATGTAGGTCCACACTGACACATGTATAGTCATACATGATAACATACACACACCATGATGTAACTCTATGTATGATGTTGAAAATAAATGACGGAGCCTGAAGATCATTAACTTGTGTATAAGATCAAAAAAATCACTTCAGTTACTAAATGAAATGCGTTTTCTGGGCTAAAATGCAAATCTTCGTCATTAAACAACATTTCCTACTATTTGAAGTGTCCCTGAATGCATCTCTGAGATCTGAGTGACACGATGATAATATTGATAAATGAATGTTTCTGTTGCTGGATTTATTTGTTTTATACTTGAGTGTGTGTCACTGTACGTCACTTCCTGCTGCTGGGCTGGAGGACAGAGGAGCACTGTGACCTATTGACCCCTAACTCTGTGTGTGTGTGAACATGGTGGAGGCTGTGGGACAGTGGAGCTCAGCCTGTGAGGATTTACTTCCCTTTTCAAGCCCCTAATGAAGAAGAAACGACGACGATGGAGCGGACGGAGAATGTGGAAAACAGAGGAGTGTGCTGAGGCTGCAGAATTACTGAGTGGTTTAGTGGCTGCTGTAATAATACTTATGCTGGTTGTTAAGCCGCTCTGGGTGGGGTGGAGGGTAGAGGGGGGTGGTGGTGGTGGTGGTGGGGGAGAAAAAGCCTCTCTGGCTGATCCTCTGCCCTCCACATCCCCCAGATGCAAAGCTACAGGGCAGCACAGATCGGCCACAACACCATCAGCGCCGCGTGTAGCCTCAGCAACTAATGCTAATGTCATTACAGTGGGCTTAGAGGGGGGAGGGGGGAGTGGGGGGGCTCAGTGGAGGACTTCACCATGCAGCGGTACAGGGCTCGTTCCCCAGCTCTGACCCGGGGCAGTGTGGTGAAGAGTGAGCGACAGGACCGAGCAGACACCAGGCCTGAACCTGCTCTTATCAACGCCTCAAAGCAGATGGTGTCTATCTGTGTGTGTGTGTGTGTGTGTGTGTGTGTGTGTGTGTGTGTGTGTGTGTGTGTGTGTGTGTGTGTGTGTGTGTGTGTGTGTTACCTTAATCTGCTGTCGGCGCAGCATTGCCAGTTCCCTCATGTCCCTGAACGGCTGCAGCAGGTAGTGGTAGAGCTGGGTGGTGGCCTCCAGCAGCTCCCCGTACGCCTCGTCCTCCTCAGGGTAAACCTGCAGCAGCTCCACCATGCTGTCCATGGCTCGGTGCTTGTCCAACACCTGGGACACAGCAACACAACACACACACAGGGGACGGATGAAGACGGACCATGACAGCATCAGTCTTCTACTCCATTAAAGAGTTTTCAGAGTGTGTGTGTGTGTGTGTGTGTTCAGGAATGACGCCATAAAGTACATCGTTGGAGAGAAGCACAATGAGAATAAATTGGCTCGAACTGTTGTTGCTGATTCACTCCATATGTGTGTGTGTGTGTGTGTGTGTGTCCACAGACTGCTCGTTGTTGCTGAGATAAACGTTATCAAGAAAACTATTGTGCACACACACAACACAACACAATCCACGGCTCCTCATCGACACCACGGCAACAATGCCGCTCCTTCACCCCGTCCCTCAGATAATATTGAAATGTACCACCGCCCCAAATCCCTGCTGAATCAAGTGCTGCTCTCTCCATAGATATGAATGGAGACTCTTATATAGGAACCGCAGGCTGCTTTTCCACCACCGCGCCGGGCTCTGGGGTTTTTTAGACACTGCACGATTCAGCTCGAACAGTGCTCCCACTGTTTACCTTGGGCCTGCGTCTCCGTGGTAACCGCTGACCAGACCCAACCGTGCACCGGCTCCCTGCCCCTGCAGTCGCAGCCAGGCAGGAAAACCCCAGCGAAGAAGAAGAAGAAGAAGAAGAAGAAGAAGAAGAAGAAGAAGAAGAGCGAGACTTTTTTTTTTTTTTAACTAATAAAGTTTCAGATTCAAAGTGAGCTGGAGAATTTCAGAATAAAATCCCTGACACTGGACAGGCCTCCTCTCTTCCTGCTGTTTTTTTTTTTTTTTTTTTTAAATAATAATAAAACAACGTTCTCGTTCCCCGCTGCAACTTTATTTACATAGTCAAATCTATTTGTTGACGAGAGCCAGAGGGTCTGAGGCGGCTCAGTGTGAGAGCTGCTGAGCCGGCACTTCAAAGGCTGCAGGATTACACGTCTTATCGTTAAAGACACCAAACTATTACTCAACTAAACACACGCAAACAAAAGGCCAAACAAACCCAAAACGGAGGATTTCTGCTTCAGTCTGTCGGACGTGACGCGACGGAGAAAATGAGCAAATTCACTTCTGGAAACTGACTGGAAATGACATTATACACGTTATAAAGCAAAACAGTCATCAATCAATCAATAACAGATCGTGTTGATCTTCTGCAGGCTCAAGAAGGAGGTTACGTATTGATCTTTAGTTAAACTGCATCATTAAAGTATGATCAGGTTCTGATATCGTGATTAAAAACTATCATCCTCTTCATACGTCACATGTTACAGGGCAGAAACAACATGTTTACTGATTGATGTGTAACTATTGATAATTGTTTCACTTCACATCTTTTCATTATGATGATTTCATGCTTTTAATCTGAAAATCCTTCCGGTCAGTTCAAGAAAACTGGAGGAATCTGATGTTTTATAAGGCTTTTAACATTTTCTGCAGTAATTTCTGTATCTTCACTTCCTGGTTCCTTCGTGGCACTTTGACATTTGACCTTTAAAACGTGGATGCTGCAGTAAATATTCTTCCAAACAAGAACAATAGCTGAACTTGGGAGCGAGTGTCACGTTACAGGAGCTCGTTTTTCTCACTTTCCTAAGTTGAAAGATGTGATTGAAAGAAAAATAACTGTTCTTGTGCTAAATTTAGCCGCAGAGTAGCACAGAATGAGCTCCAATGTGTAATGAGCACATAATTACAGGACGTTCGGTTCAGAGTGATAGGAGCCCGGGCCCTGTCATCAGGACCGACTCTTCCAGTTTGTCGGCGCTAAATCTGCTCCGTCTCATTGGAGGACTTTTCTGTCTCCGTCTGAAATATCTCAGAGGAGGAGGAGGAGGAGGAGGAACACGCCTCGACCGATCTGATCCGAGCTCCTCTGAAACTCAACGCTGCGAACGACGAGCGGTGAAAAACAAACTTTCCCACAAACGCAACTCAGTGACCAGGTTCGTCTGCGGAGCGTCTGCCACCTGCGATGAATCAGACCACCTCAGGCCCGCGGCCACAAATCCTCTTGACTGAACTGGTTTTAATTGTGTTTACACCGATGAGCTCCTCTGACGGCTCAGACCAAACCGAGTCACCGCCGCTGCCGCGAGCCTCGACCTGCTGCGACCTCGTGTGACCTCAGCTTGGCTACAAGAACCAGTGGTTCAATCAGTGTCTGACAAATCTCAGAGCCTGAGCCGCGCTGCTCAAACCGTCTCATCAACATCATCCTCTTCACCTGTGAACGCTCGTTGACTTTTGCAGCTCATCAGCGTGGAAAACACCAGAGCTGCTGCTTCATGCTGCTTTAATGCTTTTTAATTTTCTCCCTCCTACTCTGGACTTCCTGGTCTACGTTTATGACGCTGGCTTCTTCTGCTGTTGTTCTCTCGTGTGGTTTTCCTTTATGTCGAAGCCCTCTGCAACACACGGGGTTAGAAGAGCGACGTTAAACTGACATGTCAGCGTCACATTACACTTTTACCATGTCATGATATTGTTGATATAAATCAGGTGAATATCAGAGACAGAAACAGCTCCACGATGACTAACGAGAGAAAACTGGTCTGAAAAGTGTGTGTAATCGAGAACACACTCGACAGATGTGATGACTCTGTTAATTAAAGTCAGACGCACCTGGATGTTTGAGGCCAGACGCCGCAGAGTGAAGGTGAAGAGTCACACCTGTTTGAATCCTCCCTGCATCGCACTGTAGTTAATGTTTCGTCAGATTTCAGAGGTTTTCACATTTCCACGGCCGGTAAACACAGAGCAGAGTCGTTAAGCGTGTGTAACTGTTGGCTCACAGCGTGTCGGGTTTACTGCGGCCGAGCTGGTCACAGATAAGGGAAAAAATAATAACCTGCAAGTCTTGGGTGAATGATTGACACGTGTTTGCCCTACATCAGCTGAGTGTGTTTTCTGGCCCAGTTACCACCACCACACATCACACGTTCTGGTCACTGAGGCTGCATCATGTGAGGAAGAGCGCTGGTGCTGGTGGTGGTGAGGACTCAGCCGTGGTCCTCCACCTGCTCCATCAGCTGGTTTGGGTTGTTTCAGTGAACTCCTCATGATCAAGAGGCTGAGATCAGCTGGTTTAATGCGGCTCCGCTTGGAAGATCAATAATCGGAATAAGTGCAGATGAAGTTGTGATCGCTGCAGGAGACGACAGAGGAACATGTGTCCTCCTTTCTGTCCTCTGTGACCAGGTCAGCGCGCTCTGCTTATTACACTAACGACTGTCAGGGTTTATCAGCGAGCGGGGACACGGAGGCACGTGCAGCCTCATAAAACTGTCCTATAATAAACACTGCTGCTGCTGCTGACTTCTGATTTATGAGAACGTATGATGATAACGACAACTGGTGTTTGACGAACGGTCGAAAACAAAAAGATGCAGGATTTTTGCTGTGTACAACTTCCTGGTGATTAATTGACTGCATCCCCGTCGGAGCCATGTACAGTCACATGCAGGCGGTCACATTTCACGACCTCCTTATCTTCCTTGTTTTGACTTTTTTTTCCCAGCAGCACAAAGGATCCAGGAAACTGACAACAAGATCCAAGACTTGGCCCAGATCTGTGTGGATAAAACTGAGCACAACAACTTTACTGGTGAAGGCAAACTGTTGTTGTGAGCTCGGCTGTATGTGGCTGCTGCTGTTGTTGTCGTCGTTGTTGTTGTTGTCTCGGTAATTAACATGGAGTTAGATTAGTATTTCCCACATTATCGTGGACTTTATGGCTGAGCTGGTGTGTTGGATTACATCAGATTCTGCCGGCGTACCTAATAAAGTGGCCTCTGACTGTGTAAGTGAGACATTATGTCATTAAAATAACTTCTTCCTGGTTGGACCAAGCCCTTCCCCAGCTGTTTGTGCTTTGTGTGTCAATCTGCTGAACAAAAAGAGCTGAAAGACCTGTGGCCTGAGGCTTTGTCTCCTCTCTCTCTCTCTCTCTCTTTCACACACACACACACACACACTGTGATCATGACCTTGGTTAAATTTAGACTTCACACACTGACTCTGCTTGGATTCATTCGGACTCAGTTCAGCTGCTCTAACGACCAGGTAACGCTCCGGCACACGTGGTCCAGACACGACTACGACCCAAAAAAAAAAAAAAAACGCAGAGCAGCGTCTCACGTGCTCGTCGAGCTACATTTGTGTCTTCAGCTGTGCGTTGGACCAGCAGTGAAAACGGCCCTCAACAGCTGCGGGCGACACGTCACTTCTCCGACTCCGCCTCTGATTGTTCTCCCACGTTTCTGCGCAACTCCCTTCGAACTGCCTCGGCCAACTGGAGTGTGATGTCTGGCCAGACCCCGCTCATATTACAGGCCTGCGAACGTGCAGCAACAGATGGTTTAATCACAGGGGGAAGGGGGCAAAGGAAGAGGAGGAGGAGGAGGAGGAGGAGAGCGAGCCGACCATGAGGCTCTGGAAACTACAAGCTGTGTGGGACCAGCTTCAGGAAGTCTGCTGCTGCTGCTGCTGCTGCTGCTGAAGTCCTGTCCAACACTTTTTAACATCACATTAAAACCAGTTTCATGTTCGTACTGGAGAAAGCACGAGGGACGCCGGTGTAAACCAGCAGTTCAAGTATTTCTGCATTCATTTAACACTTTTACCTGTGCTCCTGAACTATAAATCACCAATATCAACATTGATCACTGAACTAAAGCTACTGCTGATTAATCTGACTAATAAAAATGACTTGATGAAAGGGTTTATAATGAAAAAGTGATGAGATGATCAGAGGTTGGGAACAAAACCACATGCAAAAACACTTTGGAGTTAATGTTATTGGCCTGTTAAGGACTTTTCTAGACCGCAAATGGCCAAAGTCAAATGTGCCAAATGACTTCCTGTCCTGGCTTCAACCTAAGCTTCACACTACATGGAATAAAGATGGTTGTTTCACCTCTTGCATGCGTCTCTTGGCCCTCTCCAGAGCATCTTCGTAGCCCTTCTGCCTCAGCTCGCTCAGGCTCTCGTAGTACTCCTCCGTGTCGTCGCTCTCGGAGAACAGCACCTGTGAGAGGATCTTCCAGCCGCAGGTGTCCAGGGCATGACCCAGGTACACCTGCAGCTGGTAGCACAGGGCCTCCGTCTCCCGCTGCGACATCCCGGGGGCACCGAAAAGCACCGTCCACATTCCGGACTGCTCCTCCGGGAAGGACGGTAAACATGGCTCTAGGTCCGAGTTGACGGCGCACAGCTGCAGGTGGGCTGCCCTCAGGTCCTGGAAGGAGAACAGCCCGGCCCAGCTGAAGTCCTCGCGGCCGCTGCTCTCACGGTCCCCCGCGTCTGGGTCATCCGGAGACAGGAGGGCGTCCGCGGGGTCCAGGATCTCCATATCCACAGCCTTGGGTGTCACAATGTCCCAGGAGCCTGACGTGTGGCTGATGCACTCCAACGTCTGTGAACCCCCGGCTTTTAAACCCCTCTTATCCGCCTTGGTCGTGGACTTTCCTTTGGGGACGGAGTGAGGTCTAACTTTACCCGCTTGGCAAACTTCATCCTTCCTCGGCGTGTGCTTCTCTGCCACCGAGGCGCCGCCGGGGGCTGGAGGCGCTGTGGCGGGGCTAATGCAGTCGAGGAGCGGGTCCAGGAAAGTGGCCCGTCTCTGCACGGTTCTGTTGTGGCAGGTTATGGCGAACTTCCCCTCGATGTCGTTCCAGGCCACGATGAAGGCAAATTTGTGCCTCTCTTTTTCGTCAAAGACCCGCGGTCGGACGGACACCCACCCGGACTCCAAGTTGTCCTCCATGGTGAATGACATCTCATCCAGCCAGCCCAAAAAAGACAAGTAGATTAACGTTAGCTAGCAGGGTAAAAAAAAAAAAAAAAAAATCAACTCCGACGGCGAGGCTAAAGGCTTAAGCTAGCGAGCTAACGGTCGGGGCGCAGCTAGAAAAGTAAACCCCTCCGGAGCAAAGAAGCGAGCAAACCTGGGGGAAATTAAACGGTGACACAAAGGATTTCCAGCTTTGTTTACCCGCTGCCAGTCGTGTGCGAGCGGCCGAGGGCGAAGCTAACCTCGGGAACCGTCCGGAGCGTCGGATTTGGGGGATCCAGACGCGGAGAAGTTCACCGGACGTCGCGGTGTAAACGCAGCGGGAGAGTCGGCTTCATTTCGGGGCACAGAACGTCGGTTGTCATGGCACCTGGCCGCCGCCGGCGGACGGTAACGACAGTAAACGAAGACCGAGCAAGTTCTTTGTCCGCGAGGAGACAATGCGGCCGCGCGCTGTCACGTGTGAGCCTCTGTTTACAAGCAGTGAAGGTGCGTGCGTGTTTGTCAAATCCGGGGAGGGATCTCACCGCCGCAGCCAGCCCCCTCCGTCCAGATGCTGCGTTCGCGGCCACCACGAAAATAGGAAATACGAACCTTCTTGAAAATGACGTTTTACCGTTGCTTTTTAACGGCCGTAACAACAGCAGTACATGTTTTTAAAATTCGTTAAAAAACTCAAAATCTCCAACTTGAAAGTCGCAAATTTATGAGGAAAAACACCTGAAAAATCTCTGAAGGTAAAAAAAATCACTTGTCATGTTATAAACAAGTGTTGCCCTCGTGTCTGTAAATGCCACTAAGATGCTCTGTTTCTGAAATAGCTTGCTTGCTAGCATGTAGGGAGCTATTGCTGCAAAAATGGACACAACTTTGACCAGACCCAACTGTTGCACATGTAATCAGGTTGGCAGCAATAGAAATAAGAAAATATATCAAGATGTATAAGGTTATTTTTAAGCTTTTCCTCTGGGGTCTTCTGTGGTATAGAGAAATGTTATTATTAAGTAAATCAGGTTACTTTCATGTTCAGACCAGCACGTGCAGGTGATGAACGCCTCTGACCCGTAGAGGGCGCTGTAGCTGCACAATTTCATCGTCACTGGCAACAGCCCACGAAAAGATGTTTGACCAGTTTTTCAATCAAGTGAGTCAGTGATGTTTGCTTGGGCTTGTTTCGTTTTACCTGCCGCATTAGACGGTTTTAACAATGAAAGCAGCACAAATGTATTTATTGTTACACTTTTTTCTGACAGCAGCCGTCCTTGTAAATGCATTTGATCCCGTCTCAGTGGGTGTTGGGATTTTTCGAGCTGTGGGAATTTTTAACAGAAGATGAGAGCTCTTCAAGATCTCCACCAAAGGTAACCGGATATCCTTATTGGCTGCTTGAAAAAGTTTCACCTTTGATCGAAAAGGCCTCCTCAGCTCTAAAAGATTGGTTTTGGAGCTGTTCAGAGTGGATATCCTTCAACGCAGAAGGTGAGAGTGTGAGGAATGAAAAAGTGTGAATGTGAGAACAGTGGTATTGTGTTGATATGACTTGTTTGAACTCAACTTTAAGGACAAACTTCTGCCATTATTTACTTTAATGTATCGTCCAAATACACACACATAGCTAGTTAGTAGTTCATGTTGTTGTTGTCATTTCCTTACAATTAAAACCACATTCTGGTCTTTTTGCTGTGAACCATCCAGGCCTCAGGACTGACCTGGAAACCAAGCTCTTCGGGCAGCACATTGCGTCACGTATCATACTGAAAGCTGTGACTGGATTCATGAGTGATGACGACCCAAAGAAGCCTCTGGTGATCTCTCTGCATGGACCAACTGGCACAGGGAAGAACTTCATCAGTCAGATTATCGCTGAAAACATTTACAAGGACGGAACGAAGAGCCACTTTGTCCATGTTTTTATCTACGTTTCACTTTCCACATAAAAGTCAAATTGATTCCTACAAGGTACGATGAGACAGACACACACTGACATCGCTTACTTCAGCCTTCTGTGTGACTTCAACGAGCTGCTGCTTCCCCTCAGGCTCAGCTGCAGCAGTGGATCCAAGGCAACGTCAGCAGCTGCGAACGCTCCATGTTCATCTTTGACGAAATGGACAAGATGCATCCAGGTTTGATTGACAGTATCAAGCCGTACCTGGACTACTATGCCATTCTGGATGGGGTGTCTTATCAGAAGGCCATCTTCATCTTCCTCAGGTGAAAGCACGGACACATTAACTGACATGATCCCGAGTCCCTGCTGTTAGATAAAGCAGCACATTACACTTGATATCAACACTGAAAATCAATTCTATGTTTGCTTTGCATAGGAAATAGGTTTAAATGATTCCTGATGTATTCCTACATTAACAAAACAAGTCTCACGGTCAGAGCTGGTCATCAGAGTCAGATTGTAATGTGTTTCATGCGTCGTCTTCTCCATCCTCCTAGTAATGCTGGATCAGAGGACATCACAGCAACAGCTTTAAGTTTCTGGAAAGCAGGACGGAGCCGAGATGAAATCGAGCTGAAAGACCTGGAGGACTCAGTCTCTGCATCAGCATTTAATGACAAAAGTACTGAACAGCTCTTCAACAATGTCAAAGCAAAACAAAATAATCCTGATACATTAGTTTATGTGGACCTATAAACTGCTAACTGGATCTTTTAATCTTTTCCTATAGGTGGATTTCATCATTCAGACTTGATTGATGAGAACCTGGTGGATTTCTTTGTCCCCTTCCTGCCTCTGGAGTACAAACATGTTCTCCAGTGTATCATGGCAGCGATGAAAGACAAAGGACTGACACTAGACCAGGATGTGGCAGAAAAAGTGGCCAAAGATTTGGTCTATTTCCCCAAATCTGAAAGAGTCTTCTCTTCCAGTGGCTGCAAGAAGGTGGCAAATAGGCTGTACGATTACATGACGTCACTTTCTCCATCTGAGGATACAACACATTGATGTTGGTGGAGAGACTGTTTATTTTCCTTTTCTATGTATCATTCACTCCTTAGTTTTCTTTTCTCTTTTCTGGGATGTGGAATAAATATAAGAGTTTCTATGAATGTATAAATGAATACTGAGGTGAGTGTTTCCATACCAACAAGCATACATGTCTACAGCAGCGGGGGGTTGTCCAAAGTTTTCGTGTAAAGGGATGTATAGTAAATAAAAAATAGTTTTGTCTGTTGAAACTCAATCTGTCTAGAATAATTTGCATTGCATCTGGCTTCAATTCACCTTCAACTCATTCAACTTTCTCTGCTCTGTCTGATGACCTTTTGAATCAATGCCCCTCTATTTACACAAACCTTTTAGTGTAAAACTGTAAATGTGAAGCGCCTCGAACAGCTGCTCTGTTTTATTTTTAATTCCTTATTGTTTGTGATAATAAACATAAAGTTGGGTAAAATTACAAAATATTAAGGTCTTTCTTATTTACAAACGTAAATAATGAATTTTTAACGATAAATAAATCAGAAATGACAGATTACCATTAATCGAAGAATCTTTGGACTCTGACGTCACGACACCCTGCGTCTGCATGACAACGTGAACGCCTCCTCTTCCTCCACCTCTCAGAGAGTTGACTCCGCTTCAACGAGCTATTCAGACACTTTTTATTTTATTTTTTTTTTTACACTGATTTTGGATAAAGAGGTGACAGTTGGAAATGAAGCCGGGGGAACGACACGTCCTGCTGCTGTGGCTGCTGCTCTGCTCCGGCCTCACCGGGGCCATCGAACCCATCAGCACCAGCATAGCGGTTGGCATGGCTGCGACGCTAACGGCGTTTTTAGCTAGCTACCAAAACATTTTCTACCATTTCCACGAGTGCTGTCGACCCGAGTGGATTTCTTTCAACAAGACAGGTAACACAAGTGTGTCCGGGTGACGGTTTAGCGACTATAAAGGTGTGTTTTGTGGTCTTTTCTCAGTTAAACTGTTGAAAACTGCTGATTTATTGAACGTTAGCCAAGCTAACGCGCGTGCTACATTGTCAGTTAGCTACCTAAGCAACCTAACGGAATGTATCTGGCTTTAAGACTTTGGATGTAATCATTTTGTATTCTTTCTAACTTTACAAACGTTTCCAAGGCTGCGTTGAACTGATCATCGTCGCGTGTTGGTGACGTATCAGGAAGTTCCGCGTTGTAACGAAGCTAGCCTGCAGAGTTAGCGCGGTCTCGCCGTTGTCTGCAGCTTGTTTACCACACGGAAAACCACTCATGTCGGTAATTAAACGGTTTCAACGATGAAAGCGACACGTTTAAGCTTGTTATTGTATGTGTTATCGACGACCTGTGTTCTGGTGCACACGTTCGATCCGATCACGACAACGGTGGTGATAGGTGTCGGTGCTACCCTCGGCCGGACCATCTACAATTATTTACACGAGAGTTGCGATCAGAAATGGATAGCGTTAAATGCAACAGGTAAGCTTGTGCGGCTTTTTCCGATACAAACAAAGAGGCAAATAACGATCATTATTGGCAGCGACCTGTTGTCCAAATGAATTGGAGGTATAACGGCTCAACTGTTGGGTTTAAACGGTCAAATCCGAAACGTAACAGGGAAAGTCAGACTTTGCTCTTTGGACTTCGTACTCCGGTACTTTGAGCTTGTAATAAATGACTGACACTGCATTAATATGCCAAATCGGTCTGAAAGCAGGTGGATGAAAATCAGTGTTTAATATTTGGTGAGAATAACCAGCACTTTTCTGTGTTGAGGTCAGGTGACTGAATTTTCCTGCTTAATGATGAAATATGTGCCTGTGAACTTTGATGCATCAGTTAATGTGAGCACACAGAACCCTTTGCATTCATTGTGTTGCATCCAATCTCACTGTAGTCATCAATAATCGATGAATTAATCAATAAATAATGAAATTTCCCCTAGAAAAAGTATGCTAAGCTAAACATGCACAGACCACAACAGAGCCATTACAGTAGTGACTTACTCTTTGCAGCCAGTAAGCCCATTGACTCTATGTTGTTGTACTTCCTAGCCCTGAAGAATGACCTGGACAGGAACCTGTTCGGGCAGCACATCGCCTCACGGATCATCTTAAAAGCTGTGAACGGTTTCATGAATAATCCAACCCCGAAGAAGCCCCTGGTGCTCTCTCTGCACGGATGGACCGGCACGGGGAAGAACTATATGAGCGAGCTGATCGCTAAAAACGTGTACAAGGAGGGAATGGACAGCAGCTTCGTGCACGTTTTCACCTCCACGCTTCACTTCCCACATCCGAGTCAGTTTCCCATCTACAAGGTACAGAGAGTGAATACGTTCAGTCGCTTTAACTTCCGTTTGAAGCACAGTGACGTTGTTCCTCTTCAGCTTTCTGTGTGAATTCAACGAGCTGCTGTTTCTCCTCAGGCTCAGCTGCAGCAGTGGATCAGAGGCAACGTCAGCAACTGCGAACGCTCCATGTTCATCTTCGACGAGATGGACAAGATGCACCCCGGGTTGATTGACAGCATCAAGCCGTACCTGGACTACTACGACAAGCTGGATGGAGTTTCTTATCGGAAAGCCATCTTCATCTTCCTCAGGTGAGAAGCTGAAGGGATCACTGAGGGGTTTCACTCGTTGTCAGGCACTTCCTCCTGTTGATAGAGTTAGAGAGAGCTGTGAATGGTAGAGACTCCTGTGATCAGACTTTGGAAATACAAGTTTGACGGGAGCTGCTGAAGCTTTTTGACCACCCGTCATGCAGATGGCTGTTCTTTTGAACCATAGAAACTCTGTGTATGTGGTCCTGAAGTATTGACAAGGGGAAAAAGAGTTCAGAGCAGCTGAAGTCAACCTAGTCAATATGCTGACGTCTGCATCATTACATCAGTTCTCATGAGTTGGACCTTCAACTTGATGCCAGCTGTAAGATTTAATGACTGATGTGTCCTGTTTCTGATCGTCCTCGTAGCAACGCCGGCGGGGACAGCATCGCACAGACGGCTTTAAACTTCTGGAAGGAAGGTCGAAATCGAGAGGAGATTGAGCTGAAAGACCTGGAGATGGTGCTCTCACTGTCAGTGTTCAACAACAAAGACAGTGAGTATAAATGCAGGAGCTTCAGTGTCTTGATCATCGTTAGTCATTACCAGCTTTGATTCAAAATAAACCCGTCTGTCTCTGTCTCTCTGTCCCTGTAGGTGGCTTCTATCGTACAAGTTTGATTGACAAGAACCTGGTGGACTTCTTCGTCCCGTTCCTGCCCCTGGAGTACCGACACGTCATCCAGTGCGTCATGGCCGAGATGGTGGACAGAGGACTGCAGCCAGACCACAACCTGGCAGACAAACTGGCCAAAGATTTAGTCTATTTCCCCAAATCTGAAAGAGTCTTCTCCGTCAAAGGCTGCAAGACGATAGAGAGCAAGCTGGACTACTACACATAACGTCTCCATCGGACTGGACACACCACGCTCGATCACAACGTGCACTTTTATTTTTATCAAAACAAAACAAAAAAAAACTGCTCTCAGCCAAATGAGCGCGGAGAGGACGTCACGCTGACTGAACTGTGTGGACGTCTGTGTCTCTGTGACCTCGGGGTCACATGGAGGATCTGACCTTCTCCAACGTTTCCTCTCGATTACACTGAATGAAGGGTTGATGAAGGGGCTCAGCACCAGTCGAGTGAAGACTTAATGATATCATTTGTAACTGAATGAAGAGTTTGATCTCTTTTACGTCACAGTGAGGAGTTTCAGAGCCGCTGTTGTCTCGCTGAGAGATTCTTAATGATTGACGTGTCCTGAATCGACGACACGTTACTTTTCTGAATGAGTTTTTAAATCCGTGCTCCAGGTGTATGGACTACTGGAGAACACCTGCCTTAATCTTTGCTGTCTCTATTTTTATAAAAAAAGATGTCCTCTGTCTTATTTCACACACATACGAGTTCACGAACAGTGTTGGACGCTGAGGGCGAAAAAAACGTCTCGCTGTTCGAACACATCAGCTCATAATGCAGAAGGAAATAGTTTGTATCATATCAGAACCAACATTAGCAGGATGTTTTCTACACTGAGGAGCTGAGGAGTTGTAATGTGTAATATCTGATTAGATTAATATGATACATAACAGACTGATTTTGTTACGTATGAATGAAATATGACTGATGTCTTTGACAAATACTTAAATATCCAGATGTAAATTTCCTTCATAAGATACCTGGATTTTTTTTTCTCAGGATAAAGTCACAATATGTAAAAAACAAATTTTATCAAAATGTGATTTCTTTTCATTTCAAAGATGCTAAGTTCAAAATATAAAAGTCCCAAATTGATGTTGTATATAAAACTGGGTGGTTGATTTTAAACATGGTAGTATTTGTGCCTGAGTCCAGTGCAAATGTTTTTTTTTTTTTTAAAGCAGAACCTGTCTCTTTGATATTTTGATTTGAAAGAGGAGGAAGTCTTGAGTTGTACGTAGACCTGCGAAAACATTGTGAAAACAAATCGCTCTGTTGGTTCCTCAGTCTCCGACAGTCTGTAAGAGTGGATGTAGAGCTCACATTGTCCAGCTGCTTTGCTGTAAACATCACCAGGATGAAAAAACATCACAAATAAAAGAAGAAATAAGAAACTTGTTTCAAGTGCTGAGTTTATAAAAGAAGGTGAACAGCCACTGGACCACAGTGTTTCTCTGTATGAAACGTTAAGACTGGACTGAAACAGTTGTTATGTAATAATCAAACTTCTTGCTAAACACTGCTGTGCAAAGTGCAACTTCAGCTCCAGGCCTGAACTTAAACAAGAGAGATACAGTGACATCATGTTGCAGACAGGACAGTGAACGATGTGATTTTGTAAGTGCACAGTTAATTAATCTCATTTTTCATATTTCAAAGTGTAGCTGCATGATGGCAGCCTGTAAGGTTC
This sequence comes from Caranx ignobilis, assembly GCA_021432705.1. Taxonomy (NCBI): domain Eukaryota; kingdom Metazoa; phylum Chordata; class Actinopteri; order Carangiformes; family Carangidae; genus Caranx; species Caranx ignobilis. The sequence goes on along the minus strand of MU270004.1, from coordinate 536,754 downwards.
AGTAATCATGACTCAGTCTGTCCCTGCTCTACAGATCCTGGTGGATTGATGGGTCGTCCCGGTGCCCTCCTGTGCATGTCCGTGAATTGTGATGCCTTTCCTTTGCTTTTTCCACCCAACAATAACAAAGAGAGGAAGCTGAACACCACTCAAGTGCCATGAGGCCGCGACAAATGTGAGAACCTCATGTCGTAATAATGATAATAATCTTCATATCCAGTCGGAAACACTGCAGATGATTTAACTTTTCCTCATATTTTAGCATTTTGAATGAATCACGGACTGTGCATAAGGTGGTGCAATGCACATGGGCGGTTGTGGGAGGGGCACATGTTCACGCCCAGAATGCTGATAAAGTTTTGAACGGCAGCCCATCCACTTCCACTTCCAGCTGCGTCTCTGATCATGGCGAAGGGCCGTGGCGGCGGCGCGCCTTGGACCACCTTCTTTGTGATTCTGGTTGGAGTCGGTTATTACAAGTATCAGAACATTTACTTCTGTTACAATGAGTGCTGTGGACCCCAGTGGATGTCCTTCAAATGGAGAGGTAACACACACCTTTGACTGAATAATGCCACTGCACAGAGGTGTTGTTTTTCCTCAGTTTGTTCGTCAGGGTCGATATTCGTGTAGTTTTAATCCTGTGTGTCTCAGGTTGTCTCGTACAGAAGGAGACACCAGTCGTAACACGCTCAGTTTCTCCAGGCAGGAACAAGCTGCCTGAGTCTGTGAGTGTATGTAGGCTGTTTCCATGCTGTCTGTGCTAATGTGTTAGCTGTTAGCCTATGACCTATGTGCTAAGACCTATGTGCGAGTACTTTGGTCAGCTGAAGCTATGACAGCCTGTTTTGGTCATGTTGAAATGATGAAGGTGAAAAAGGGTCTGGTTATTCCGTCTCTTTCTGACTTCCCAGATCTCGGGGATGAACTGGACCTCAAACTGTTCGGTCAGCACATTGCTGCGTACAGCGTCTTAAAAGCTGTGGAAGGATTCATGAGCAACGAGAACCCGAGGAAGCCGCTGGTTCTGTCTCTGAACGGAGCGACCGGCACCGGGAAGAACTACATTAGTCAGCTGATCGCTGAAAGCATTTATAACAAAGGATCAAAGAGCAGATTCTTTCATGTTTTCTCGGCCACACATCACTTCCCACATCCACAGGAACATCTTCAAACCTACAAGGTACAGAGCACAAACACCTGTCACCTGAAACACACTGACTTGGTTCTGTATGACATTACATTTGCTCCTGTTCAGGCTCAGTTAAAGCAGCGGCTCAGGGAGGGTGTCAGCGACTGTGAACGCTCCATTTTCGTCTTTGACGAGGTGGATAAGATGCATCCTGAACTGATTGACAGCATCAAGCCAAACCTGGACCACTACGCAAACCTGGATGGAGTTTCTTATCAAAAATCCATCTTCATCTTCCTCAGGTGAGAAGCTTTGATTTTTCCGGCTGAAGGTCAAAGGTCAGGATCATGGTGAAGCTGAGAATTAGTCTCAGTGGCGGAGGGATACGACCACAAGAAGCTGGTTTTAACTTGACGTTTGTTATTGATCTTCCTCATAGCAACGCAGGGGCAGACGTCATCGCACAGATCACTTTAGATTTCCTCAAAGCAGGAAAAACCCGTGAGGAGATGAAGCTCAGAGACCTGGAGACGTCGCTCTCTGACTCCCTGTTCAAGGACGCTAAAAGTGAGTGAAGGAGCTTCAGGGTTCAGCTGTTTCAGTTTCATTCAGACTTTAACCTTCACTTCTGAACTCTCCCTGTAGGTGGCTTCTTCCATTCAACTTTGATTGACAGCAACCTGGTGGACTACTTCGTCCCGTTCCTGCCTCTGGAGTACAGACACGTCCTCCAGTGTGTCAATGCTGAGATGAAAGTCAGAGGACTTCTGCCAAACCAGGAAGTGGCAGACAAACTGGCCAAAGAGTTAATGTACTACCCCAAAGATGAAAAAGTCTTTGCCGCCAGTGGCTGCAAGACGATAGAGAAGAAGCTGCAGTTCTACTTATAACATCACTGAACTCAATCACTATGTGCATTTACCTAGTAACTAAGCCTGAGTGAACTCTAGTGACACTCCTGTTCCTGTGCACTAGGTGGTGCATGCACAGTTTATTATTCATGGGTCGTTGTAGGAGGGGCACATGTTCACACCTATTATGCCAATAAAGTTCAAAGTTTAAACCGCAGCGTCTTCACCTCCGTCCAGCTGTGTCTCACCCAAGGAGTCAGACGGTTTACTTTATAACACCTGATCATGGACGATGACACCGTCTGCGGCATTGCCATCGGCTTCTCGGTCGGCCTCATTGCAATTCTGGTTGGAGTTGGTTACCATAACTATTACCACGTTGAGTCCTGTGGGTCCCAGTGGATGTCCTTCAAATGGCGAGGTAACACACATTTGACTCGGTGTCACTGTGAACAGCGGTGCTGATTTTAAAAGTGAGGCTGTGGAGCGTCAAGTTCACTGACGCTTTAATTATGTGTCTCTCAGTTGATCACATACTGATTTATTCATACATGTCTATTTGTTTTTCTTGTTCCACATGCTAAGTTCCCTAAGACCTGCATATTTGTCATTATTTATACATGTACTTTGATCAGCTGAAGCAAAGTTCATCTCACCTGTACAAGGAGCAAGTCTTATCAAGATGACTGCCAGCTGTTGGCTGTTAAGGGTTTAACACACCACACACACACACACACACACAACTGTTATACAAACCACAATATCTAGAATTACACAAAAGGTATCTGATGTCAGAAATCAGGTGGCGGCGACGACGAGGACATTTACAGCACAAACTGTTTCACAGTTGTTCTCACGTGTGGCTAGCGGTCAGTGCTCTGGTGAACACGGTTGACCCAGCAGTGGTGCACGGTGTCGGTGCAACTCTGGGCCGGTCTACATTTGTAAGTTTTTACCTCACAAGTGTGTGTGTTTTTTGCTTTAACTTTTCTTTTTTTTAAGGTTTTTTATTGCAGTGTCAAAGAACAGCCACGATTTTCTCCTGGTACTTTAGGACTTTGAACTGCATTAGCTTCATGGCCATAAAGTGCTGTCAAACTACAGAGGTGATACAGTTCATTTGTGATCATGGACTGCTTTATTGTTGTTTTCGTAATGTGAAAGTGTGAAGGTGAAACTTATTAACTGTATTGATAAGATCAAGTATCTCGGTCTTTCAGATCTCGGGGATGAACTGGACCTCAAACTGTTCGGTCAGCACATTGCTGCGTACAGCATCTTAAAAGCTGTGGAAGGATTCATGAGCAACGAGAACCCGAGGAAGCCGCTGGTTCTGTCTCTGAACGGAGCGACCGGCACCGGGAAGAACTACATTAGTCAGCTGATCGCTGAAAGCATTTATAAGAAAGGATCAAAGAGCAGATTCTTTCACCTCTTTTCAGCCACACATCACTTCCCACATCCACAACAACATCTAAACACCTACAAGGTACAGAGCACAAACACATGTCACTGAAACACACTGACTTGGTTCTGTACGACATTACATTTGCTCCTGTTCGTCCTCAGGCTCAGTTAAAGCAGCGGCTCAGGGAGGGTGTCATCGAGTGTGAACGCTCCATTTTCGTCTTTGACGAGGTGGATAAGATGCATCCTGAACTGATTGACAGCATCAAGCCAAACCTGGACAACTATGCAAAGCTGGATGGAGTTTCTTATCAAAAATCCATCTTCATCTTCCTCAGGTGAGAAGCTGAGTGAATATTTTCAGGCAGTCTCTCCTCTGGAACAACTGGTTTGAGGTCAAAGGTCAGGATCATGGGGAAGCTGAACCTGGATACGACCACAAGAAGCTGGTTTTAACATGTTGTTTGTTATTGATCTTCCTCATAGCAACGCAGGGGCAGACGTCATCGCACAGATCACTTTAAATTTCCTCAAAGCAGGAAAAACCCGTGAGGAGATGAAGCTCACAGACGTGGAGACGTCGCTCTCTGACTCCCTGTTCAAGGACTCTAAAAGTGAGTGAAGGAGCTTCAGGGTTCAGCTGTTTCAGTTTCATTCAGACTTTAACCTTCACTTCTGAACTCTCCCTGTAGGTGGCTTCTTCCATTCAACTTTGATTAACAGCAACCTGGTGGACTACTTCGTCCCGTTCCTGCCTCTGGAGTACAGACACGTCCTCCAGTGTGTCAATGCTGAGATGAAAGTCAGAGGACTTCTGCCAAACCAGGAAGTGGCAGACAAACTGGCCAAAGATTTAATCTACTACCCCAAAGATGAGAAAGTCTTTGCCGCCAGTGGCTGCAAGACGATAGAGAAGAAGCTGCAGTTCTACTTATAACATCACCATCAGATGGATGCTGCACTTACTTAGAAAGAAAATTTTAACCTGAATGTCCTGAATCTGTGAGACATTTTATGATGCTGTCTTATTTTACACACACGTCCACCTCACCTACGAGTTCATGAACAGTGTTGGATTTTGTGGACGAGCCACACACCTGTAACATCCCCTTTGGTTAATATATGTTGTGTTATGTATGACTGGATTATTACTCACACAAAACTATGCTTTTTTTTTTTTTTTTTTTTAATCAAAACTCTGTATTTGTTATTTTCAAAGCCACTGTCTTAGTATATAAAATTGAATATTAAATTCTCTGTGGTCTCCAGTACTGGCTTGATACTCTGCTTATTTAAATCTGTCTATTGTCTAATTGTCATGGTTGTAAATTCAACATTTAGACCAGGCTGCAGCCAGGGATAATTGATTAGACAAAAATCAATCAATAAAAAACGCTTCCCCTTTAATAGTTGGACTTCCGGCTCAGAAGAATCCGCTCTCTCAGCAAAATGCTGCCCTCGGGTCTTAGTATTGTAGGCTACTTGTTTTATTCCACATTTATTACTTATACTGTTACAGTTGTGCGCCCAAATCTACAATTAAACCGAGTCACGAGGGGCGGTGTTTGACGAGGATCAACGCTAAAGCAGCCAGGGACGGCTGCTTGATACAGAGGGAAAAGTGACGCGTCCCCTTTAAATGTTTGACTTCCGCCTCGGAAGCCCCGCCCCCCGCTCCCTCAGCATAACACCGCTGTCTGGTCTCTTCCAGGTCTTGTGACTTCACTGCTCTTCATTCAACATGACCACCACGGTGAAGCTCGCCGTGCTGCTCGCGCTCCTCGGCTTCTGCCTGGGCAAACACCAAAACTACATCGACTACATTGAAGATTTAGTAGAAGAAGAAGAAGGAGGAGAAGACGAAGAAGAAATCGAGCTCGTTGCCCAGCCTTCAAAATACGGCTCCCTGTGGCCTCTTCCGCAGAAAGTGGAGACCACGGACATCCCCTTCAAGTTGTCCGGCTTTAGCTTTAAAATAGTTGACGCCAAAGAGTCGTCGGCCGGACCGAGCTGCAGCCTCCTGCAGAACGCCTACAGGAGGTGACTTACTCCTGGGTTGCTGTCAAAACAATGCGCCGTGCTGCGTTCACGGACCAGCGTCCGCTACATGAATAATCGCTCACCTGTCCGTCTCTGTCTGCAGGTATTATGAGTACATGTTTGGCGATGCTAGGAAGCAGAAGCCGAGTAAAAAGTGGCGGAGCGGCCCGTCGGACCTGACGGAGCTGCAGGTGTGGATCACATCATCTGACTCTGAGTGCGATGGGTTCCCCGGTGTCGCATCTGATGAGTCATGTGAGTCTCTTCCTCATTGACTTCCCGTTTAAAAGCTGCTGCTGCTGTTGTTGATGCAGGAGCTTAACAAGCACTGAGTTCATCTCTTCTATAACTTCCAACCATCTTTACCACCTTCTCTTTCACTTCCCCTCTTTCTTTACTTTCCTCCTTCTCTTGGACAGTTCTTCAAACTTACTTGCTATCATTACATTAATGCTGTTGCTTTCACGACAAAAGATGTTCCTATTATTTTGACCACCACATTCAATTTCATACATCGTGATATAAAACATTACTGCACGCACCTGACTGAAGGAGGATTTACTTAGAAAGTACTTCATAAAACTTTGTGTTGAAGGTGAAACAGTAAAAAGTTGTCACGCCGCTAAAATGCTGCTGACACTTGAACGCATCACAAGCAACACTCCTGTAATGTCATACGATACGAAACAAGTCACACAAATACTTTTACTTTGAACTCTTATAATGTAGTAGAGTATTTTTATGTTACTGTGTGGTATCAGTATTTTTACTTGAGTGAGTCATCAGAGTATTTTCTCCCCCACAGCTTCTGCAGAAACAGAAGTTGCATGTTGTTATCTCTGCACGTCTCTGCTGATCAGTGTCAGCGTCCTTTCTTTGCTCCATCAGCTTCTTCTGTGGTTTAATGTGCAATCCAATAAACACATGATGCTTATGTAATGATGATGATGATGATGATGACGATGATGATAATAAAAAAATAACCACTAAACCTATAAGTGGTCATGTGCTCGACAGCGTTGGGGTGGTGCATCCACCTGACCTCAGCTGACATCGTCACTTTCTATGTAAATTCAAAGGGGAAATTTGGTAATTTTGTTAATGCAATGTGTTTTTGAAAGGTCAAATGTATTTCGTTGTCTGTCCTATTTTCTTCTACCTGGACAACAGGTACGAGGATTAACATGGTTAATCCAGACTGAAGGTTAACACCCTGACTTCAGTCACCACCTGCTGAACTTTGACAACGTGTTTGTTTGTGTCCTCACAGACGAACTGACAGTGGATCAGCCGTTCGCCGTCCTGAAAGCACCAAAGGTGTGGGGAGCGCTGCACGGTACGACTTCCTGTTTCACGACCAACTCTGCTTTATTTTCAGTATCAATAATCAGGATTATCTTTTTTTTTTTTTGATATGACAAACAAACTCTTGTGTTTGTATAACATATGCGATCCCACAGCTAGGCACAGTGTAAAGCGTTGGAGTGTGCTAACAGTTAGCCTAGCTCTGTTAAAGCTGGGGTTGGTAATCCTGGAGAGCTAGCAAGATTTGAAAATGGCACCTGCTCTGAACGTCAACGTTCGTCCAAGCCACGCCCCCACAAACTGGAACGCGCACCGCACGAAAATGAGAAGCGGCAGGAGGAGTACTATGTGTATATATATATACAATAATATATTCAATACTAGCGTCACCGACCCGTTTTAAACCCACAGAGAAGCTAATATTAGCATTAGGCTAATACAAGCTACAAAAGTAGCTACGTTAGCAAAAGTCACACATTTCATAAAAATAACAAATCCTCCCCGAAGAAAAGCATATAATTACCTGTCCAACAGAAAGAGAGCAACCTCAGCATCACTTCAAATCCCTCAGTTGTCTCCACAAAAGCAACACCGATGTTTCCTCTGGTTTGACGTCTGGCTTTATCCAGAGCCTTTTTGTTAGCAGCCTTTTCAGCCTCCTTTCTCTTCCTCGCCTTTTTCTCGGGGCGAGCCGTTACAAGTAACGTTACAAGTAACGGTGGAAGTAGTAACTGGGGCTGCATTTTCTCAGCCACTGCTCATAAATGAGCATGAAACCCGTTCTGCTGTAACTCTGTACGCTGATTTCTTCCGGCAACAGCGACACGTGGAGATTGTGCACACCTGTTGGTGACAGGGATCGAGGGGGGCGGAGACAGAACTAGACATGAAGGCATCTGATTGGTTCTTGGTCTTTGGTGCGAAGAGCTTGGATTGGTCGGAGTTGTGTCAGTCCTGCAGCTGCCACAGAGGACTGATTACTGTCGTTCCTTTTTCTGATACATAATGTATTGATTACTCAGAAGGTAGAAGGACCATTTCACCCAGTGTAACAACACATGTTCTGAACAGGATACCAACCCCAGCTTTAAAGGTAATCAAACCTGTTCAGCTGCTCATCTATAGGTCACACCTGTTAATACATCATTTGGATTCTCATAAAACAAACTAGTTGATAAACTGGTTTTATGTGTGTGTGTGTGTGTGTGGGGGGGGGGGCTGGATGTTTCCAGTCCTACATGAACATTCACTTGATTAATGGTCTTACAGTTTGTTTTTAATGATTAGTCTTTTCCAAAGCTGTTTCTGATGAACATTTCTGACATTTATTGAATGTATTGGTTGTTTTTTTTTTTTTTTTTTGAAATGCATCCATCCACACATACTGTAAACGGCAGCATGTGAAGGCCACATTCAGTCAAAACATCAAGGAGCAATACTTGATCATCGTTATTGAATGTATAAGTTATTGAATGACTCCAAAACACCACAGGATTCATAACAACCTGTTTATTTTTCACCTTTTCTGGTTTTTCAGGTTTGGAAACGTTCAGCCAGTTGGTGTATGAAGATGAATATGGAGCTGTAAGTGAAAGGACGACATGAGAGTGTGTGAGGTAGTTTGGTTTCACTCGATCTTATTCACCTGTGTGCGTGTGTGTGTGTGTGTGTTTTCCAGAAAAGCATCAACCTGACTCTGATCAGCGACTTCCCCAGGTTTGCTCACAGAGGAATCCTGCTGGACACCTCTCGTCACTTCCTGCCCATCAAAGTCATCCTGGCGACTCTGGTACGTCGTTAGTTAAAATCTCGTTGTTTTCAACTTCATTTACTATTAAAACAAACAAACAGACAAACATTGTTTTATTTGTCTGTTCACGCAGGAAACGATGGCGATGAATAAGTTCAATGTCTTCCACTGGCACATCGTGGATGACCCGTCCTTTCCCTACCTGAGCCGGACGTTCCCTCAGCTGAGTCAGCAGGTCGGTGACACCCTGTTGTTGTTGTTGTTGTTGTTGTTGTTGTTGTTGTTTATATATGGGACTCTAACCCTTATTGATCACACTGTTCACAGGGAGCGTACCACCCATACACACACGTCTACACACCTGCCGATGTGAAGATGGTGATCGAGTTTGCACGTCTGAGGGGCATTCGGGTCATCCCAGAGTTTGATACTCCAGGACACACCCAGTCGTGGGGCAAAGGTGAGAATAAGTGGAGAGATGTTTTTACAGCGAGTGTATATAATGATGTAATGATGTAATGTCGTCTCTGTCGCTCACTCTCAGGTCAGAAAGATCTGCTCACTCCCTGCTACTCCGGCACCACACCCACCGGCACCTTCGGCCCGGTCAACCCCATCCTGAACACCACCTACGACTTCATGAAGCAGTTCTTCACCGAGGTCAGCTCCGTGTTCCCCGACGCCTACATCCACCTGGGAGGAGACGAGGTGGACTTCACCTGCTGGTGAGGCGGTTGTCGGAAACTTCTCAGCGTCTTCTCACACTAACACTGGACGACCGCGTTAATATCTGCTGCTGTTTCTCGCTCCCGTCCTGCAGGAAGTCCAACCCGGACATTAAGAAGTTCATGGAGCAGCAGGGATTCGGAGACGACTACAGCAAACTGGAGTCATTCTACATCCAAAAGTGTGTTTCATCTCTTTACTCCAGTGTTTTCCTCCTTATTCTTTTTTCTATCATGTTTTCTAATCTATTTCCTCATTTGATTGTGTTTTTAGACTCTTGGATATCGTCGCCACCACCAGGAAGGGCTACATGATCTGGCAGGAGGTCTTTGACAACGGCGTTAAGGTAAGAGAGCAACTGAAAATACTTCATCAACATTCACAGGTCGTTAGCGTTTTTTTATTTTTCCTCCTGTGTTCGAACTGTTTGACATTTTGGGAAATGATTTCCTGTTAAAGTTGGATGAAAAGATCAACACTCGGCGCTGGGCTAAGCTAAACCGATGCTTTCTTTGGCTTCATATAAAGCGTACAGACATGACGGTGGAGTCTTATCCACCTCACATTGCTCTCGAATGCATTTCCCATAAATGCTCGGCCTGTAACAATTGCAGCTAAAGCCAGACACAGTAGTGCATGTGTGGATCGGCGGCGAGAATGTCGAGATGGGCAAGGTGACGGCAGCGGGATACACCACCATCCTCTCCGCCCCATGGTACCTAGACTATATTAGCTACGGACAGGACTGGCAGAGGTACTACAAGGTTGAGCCGCTCAACTTCAACGGTCAGTTCCCATCAAGAACAACTGTCTTTCATGTCGAATCAGTTACTTTGATCAATAAAACTCTGATTTGGTCTTGATTTATTCATATTAATTCTTATCAACTGAACGAAACGAGACACAAAGCAAAGGATTCTGGACTTTGTTCAACAGGCTTACACTTTAAAACGGCACAGTTGTGACACAGAGAGTCGTGAGGTGAACATGGGGCCGTGTGGTTGGTGGTTGTTTTTCTTTCTTGAGTCGACTGTGGAGGATCAATCCTGGATCAACTGAAGCAATATCCAAGTAAACTCAATGAGATTTGGTTCATTAGTGACATGGCACCATAAGAAAGGTCCAGTCCTTCTTCTGGGTGTTCAAGGTTCAGGTCCGTCAAGGTTTGGTCCTCCATGACCATGAAAGAAGGTTTTCACGTTTCCGTCTTCACCCCCTCTTCTCTTTGCTCTTTCCCTCTGACCCTTGTATGTATTTCTGTATATTTATGTGCGTATGCTGTGTAGCTGAAACCAGACACAATTATCCACGTTTGGAAAGGAACCCAGAAGCAATACCAGAATGAGATGGCACATGTTACGTCGTCAGGGTACCAGACCCTGCTGTCCACTCCCTGGTACCTGAACCGTATCTCCTACGGCCAGGACTGGCAAGGCCATTACAAGGCCGACCCGCAGGACTTCAATGGTTTGTGTCTGCATGATTGATTCTTATTCAGCAAGATTTCTTCCTGGTTATTTCCTCAGTGCTTACATGAGTGTGTAGGGAGTTCCTCTCAGTCATATGATTGTTTTACTGCTCTGTTGTTTCTTCTGATAAAGATTTTATCAGTCGTGTTGATGGACTCTCGCCCCAAATCTGAATTGGTGTCACTGCTGTGCAGAGAGGTGTAAGCCTGTTGAACGAACAGAGTTGATATCAGAGGGAAAAAATATAATTCATTCTTTAATAATTTTAATTTTAGTTTGTGTTGTGTGGTCTGATTGTTAGTCTACGGTGGCCCTGAGGGCTCAGCTTCACTGCAACACATGCATCATCTGTTTGACAACACATGAGCTCCAGAAAGTGTTTTCTAAAGCTGCAGGGGGTTGAGCCCTCAGGGCCACCGTACTAGATCTTTATATCTCCTGGATTTTCAGCAGCGTTGCTTGTTCTTATCACATTTTACATTTCGAACCAGGAACTGAAGCACAGAAGAAGCTCGTGATTGGTGGAGAAGCCTGTTTGTGGGGAGAATACGTGGACGCCACCAACCTGACACCCAGACTCTGGTATGACTTGATTTTTTTATTATTTGGAAGTGTGTTGGGTCACATGACGGCCGACTGTTGATATCTTATCTTCTCATCACTCCCAGGCCTCGTGCCAGCGCTGTGGCAGAGCGGCTGTGGAGCTCCATGAACGTGACGGACATCAGCGACGCCTTCAACAGACTGTCCGCACACCGCTGTCGTATGGTGGAGTGAGTGTCATCATATAATACAATCATTACATCAGCTTATTCATCAAAAACTGTATTAAAACACATTCCTGTTCTTTTCCCTGTGAAGCCGTGGGATCCCAGCTGAGCCGCTGTTCTCCAGCTTCTGTCCCCGTGAGTACAGAGGCATCTGAGGAACCAGAGGACACAACGACCACGTGGACGGAAAAGGGAAAAGCAATCAAATCCATGTATGATCAGTTCTACGTTCGCATTTTTCAAGAAATCAACATCACTACACGTTTGTTGAGACGCACTGAGACTCTTGATCACATCTGATGCTGTTATACATCCCAAATACAAATCAATCATGCACTCGTTGTTTTTTTATGAATGTTTGTACAATTGTGAATAAAATGTTGATATTTTAAAGTTTCTGGAAGGATGTTCTCGCCTTGTGTGTGTTGTCGTGTTGTCTCGTGCAGAAAAACAAGGTTATGAGGTAAATGGTCGTATATTTATTTTACAGCAACAACAAAGAACATGAAATTATTTTCTCTCACATTATAAATAACACCTTTAAATCTGTTAATGCTGGGAATCACAGCAGACCACTCATTCTTTGAAGAAGCATGTTCTGGTCCTGAGGGTTCATGGCCTCGTAGTTGTCCAGCTCCAGGGAGAAGGTGGCGTTGCCGGACGTCAGCGTTCGCAGGACGGTTGAATATCCCTTCACGAAGAAAAACACGTGTGAATATTAATAATAATAATAAAAAAAATCAATCCTCAGTGCGACAAATTAAACCAAGAAGCTTCAGACTACATGTGTGAATCAGAAGGCCGAGCTCACCATTGTTTCCGCCAAGGGCACGGTTGCTAGCAGCACCTTGTTGTCATGGCGACTCTGGATGTCTCTGACGGTGCCTCGTCTTTGGGCCAAGTCCCCCAGCACAGTGCTGAGGTGTTCCTCCCCGACCGTCACCTCCAGGGACATCATGGGCTCCAGGATCTGACCTCCTGCCAGCCTCAGGGCCTGCGTCCAGAGAAAATATCCAGAAGGGTCAGAGGTCAGGGGTCAGGCGTGAACTCTTAGCGTGTACACTTAGGACCTGTGATGTTTTTACCTTCAGCATGCAGCGGGACACACAGGCAGACACCATGGCAGAAGACGTCCCTGGTTCCACGGAGACGCTCTGGATCTGTGTACATACACTCTGTAGAGGGTAACCTAGCAACAGGCCTGATGATGTAAACAGACACAATCATAGACTGTATAAAATAACATATCTCATTCTGGTGATATCTCAGTAGCACTTTGAAGAAACCTCTCAGGGGTCAAAGGTCAACATTATGGTGACCCCAACAAAACACATGTTTGTGTGTGTTACCTTGGAGATAAGAGCTGTTCACTCCATTCTCCACTGCCTCCTTCATTTCCTGTGGGATCTGCTCCCTGATTTCCTCTGTGAAAGTTAATTCAGCGGACACGTCGTCCACAGGTCTGACACTCAGCTCCACCGTCACCACATGTCTCCTCTCTCCGATGGTCCGGTCCAGTGTATCTACAGGAGGAAAATCACAGGTTATTTCCTCCTCCTCCTCCTCCTCCTCAGATGTGTGTTATTGTGTTACTTGTACCTGTAGCTGAGGCCTCGTGGAGAACTGTCTCGCGGTACGCCACCTGCAGGGGTCCCAGGTGAGTCTCGATGCCGTACTCTCGTCTGATTCGATCGTGGATGATCTCGATGTGCAGCTCGCCCATCCCACACAGGACAGTCTGAGAGAAGACAGAGGACGTTCAGTCAATATCTGAGGCCCTGGCTGGAGAATCGTCCACTGATGTGTTGTTGTTACCTGTCCAGAATCGGGGTCGACTCTGACTTTAAGGCTGGGGTCTTCTCTCTGGAGGCAGTTCAGTGCGTTCTCCAGGTCTTAAACAGAAAACACACACAGACACATAAAAGAGAGTGGCGACAAGTTTGCTGAGCTTTTCTGTGACCAAATCCACAGTGTGTGTCACTGACCGGCCTGTTTGGCCAAGGTGGGCGGTTCTATCGTGCAGAAGAAGACGGGGTCGGGGACCTCCACCCCTGAAAGCACCACAGTCGTGTTTTCTTTGTTCTTCTTCCCCACGCCGCCCTCGTTCTGGGCGCGGCGTCCTGCAGCTGCTGCTGAGGCTTTGGAGGAAACGATGGTGTCGCCTGTGACTGTCTTCAGACAAAAAAGAAAAATCAGTTATGTTTCAGTTTAAAAAATCTTCAATATAGCAAATAAGGAATGAGAGTGTGTGTGTGTGTGTGTGTGTGTGTGTGTGATGTTGTACCTGCTTCAGTCCGACAGTTAGTGCAATGTTTCCTGCTGACATCGAGGGGATTTCTACGTGTTGGTCAGCGAACGGCACCAGGAGCCGACTCATCCTCTCGCTGCAGATGACAGGGAGGTAAAAATAAGATAAAAACAAAGGACTGACACATGAAGAGATCTGCATCAAACCAGATCTGCAGAGGAGGAAGCGTGTACATACGTGTTGTTCCTGTTGATGTTGTGAACAGCCGTCTGTGCTTTCAGAGTCCCAGAGTAGATCCTGAGGAACACCAGAGGACCGCGCTGCCTGTCGTGGAGAACCTTGAAGGCCAAAGCGCAGAGGTCGTCTTTGTACCAGCGTCTGTGGGACCAGAGTCCAAAACACACACACCATTATATTTATTATTAGTTTGTAATTATTATGATTATTATCACTGTGTGAGTGTTATAAAGCCAGTCATTAAAAGCTCACTCACACCAGGTCGTGGTGGCGTTCGTTGGGGGCAGGCAGGTAGGAGACGATGGCGTCTAGAAGAGGCTGAACACCTTTGTTCTTCAACGAGCTCCCACAAAGCACCGGGACGCCTCGGCGGGCCAGAGTCAGGCGCCGCACGGCCTCTTGTAGCTGCAGACACATCAGAACAGGTCACTGACTGTGTGTTCACTGATCTTCTGCGCTGGTCCATCAGACTTTACTCACTTTGACCGAAGGAACGGCGTCGAAATTATCACTGAAGTCAGTGAGCAGCAGTTCAGCGAACTCATCGTCCAGGTCGGCGACCTGTGCGGGGACAGAAACAGTCACTGGAGAACAAAACACAACACGAAGAAGATCCCTGATCATCGGTGAAGATGACGACGTCTACCTGTTCGATTAAAGCCGCCCTGGCCTCGTTCACCTCCTGCAGGAGGTCGGGTTCATCAGTCTGGTCGAGGGTTTTGCTTTCAAATGTTCGTCCATCATCATCATCTCCCAGGGATCTCAGCTTCCAGGTCAGCTTCTGATTGGTTAACAGGTCGACCACACCTGTGAAGCTCCGGCCGCTGCCCACAGGAATCTACCAAACAGGAATTACATTCAAAATCCAATCCTTAAATGTTCGGTCTTTTCAATGTACTTTCTTTGTATTGTTTGTTTGTCTGAACAGTAATAAACACATTTAAACTACTTCAGTTTTTCTGAGGGCCGACCTGCAGGAGCACTGGGTTGGCCTTCAGCTTCTGTCTTATGCTGTCGATGGAAAAACTCAGGCTGAGAGAAGAAAACAGGAAGAGAAGTTTACAGTTACATTTTGGAAAAAAGAAAACAGGAGTTTCACAGTGTGGTCGTTGGATCGTTGAGTCACTCACTTCGCTGCAGGTTTGTCCATTTTATTCAGGAAACAAACGCAGGGGATGTGATGCTTCTGAGCCTGTCTCCACACGGTCAGAGTCTGAGCCTGTTGGTGTTTGTTGTCAAGGCAACAGAAGATGATGTGATCACAGTAGGTTTAATTTTTGCAACACTATCAATTATTTAATAATGAAAAGGAGAAGCTACGGTGGCCCTGAGAGCTCATGCAAAGACACAAGTTCCCCAGTGAGATGCAAAAACTCTCAACGCAACAGGAAGTGTTTCTGGGGACAGAATAAAGTGAGGGACCAGTCTGGGCCTTTAGTTGTTCTTCTTGAGTTTAGAAGTTGTGCAGACAGCTCTCTGTCAGTGGGGTTCGACAATGAGCTGAGTTTGTTTGGTTTATTAGAACGTCAGTATCACATGATTCACATAGTATTGATCAGATGGACTGTTAGCTTAGCATTAGCCCCTGTAAACAGTTTCTGCAGCAATTCGATCAAGCTGTTTTCTGAATTTGCATCATGTTTGTGTCTTTGCATGTGTTTTCCTAAGCTGCAGTGCACTGAGCCCTCAGGGCCACCGTCCATCAGAAGCAGTTTGACAGCAGTGGGCTGACCTCAACGCCAGCGGAGGCATCAAACACTGCAACAGCCCCATCGAGAACACGAAGCGCCCGCTCCACCTCCAGGGTGAAGTCAACATGTCCTGTAATCACACACACACACACACACACAGGCTTGTGAGTAGCTGCTTCTTCTTCTTCCATTGGGAAATAAGCAATGTTTGTGTAAAATCTCCACCTGGGGTGTCTATGAGGTTTATTCTGTGGCTTTTCCAGTCAAAGGTCACAGCTGCAGACTGTATGGTGATGCCTCGCTCCCTCTCCTGAGCCATAAAGTCTGTGACCGTGTCCCCGTCGTCCACGTCTAACAGCAACAGTGAGAGGAAATGAGCTGCGAGACAGAAACAAGCAGAGCAGCCTACGGTTTGTTAGGAATTATTCCCCACACACCTCCCAGCGCCCTCGTGTAGCCGAGTAATACAGCATCCTCTCTGTGGTCGTCGTCTTCCCCGCGTCGATGTGAGCCATGATGCCGATGTTTCTGATCCTAGAGACACAACACACGAGTCCACACAGAGCTGAGCAGAAACTGTTTTTATATATTTATAATAACAGTATATACACACATATCATATGGCAGGATGTAATTACTCACTTGGATATGTCAGGGTTGACCACGGCGCGTAACGACTTGACGTCATCTACGACAGTGGACATGGAAAACAACGATGATGATCTGACTGAATCAGAGCTGTTGACCTTTAAAAAGTAGCTGGTTTCATATCCTATGATCTTCAAAGACATGATCTGATAAGCATGTTGAAAAATACAGGAAATAGGAACATCTGGGTTTCCATGACAACATCGCAAACTTATCTGCTGATGAAGATCAGGTGATATGATTGAAAGCTTCAGCTATTAAATGAACTTCTGCAATAGTTAAATACATCATATACATCTGTAACAGATAAACCAGGTAATGATTTGACACATACTGAATCCAGTGATTGATTAGTTTCCTGATCAATAAAATGCATGTAGTTATGAAAGCAACGCACCAGGCAGGAGGCTGTAATGTCTCTTCACATGACAGCTCACTCTGCACCTGCAGCTCTGCAGCCCTGCACTCAACAAATACCTCCCCTGTGAAGACAACCAACCTGTTAATGTGACGTTAATGTGACAAAAGACATTTTTATAAAAGCTGTAACTCACCCAGGCCATCCTGCTAAACGTGCCAAAGGCTCTGAGGTGCATCATTTGTGTCTGTTTATCTTCCAAGCTTCATATAAGTCATGTTGGAGGAACATTCATGAAAAGACGCCTGGACGGAACTATATGTAACGGCTGCACCATAACAATGAAGATGAAGGAGACAGACAGACAGACAGACTACTGAGCAATGATAAACACCGAGAGTCTTTTATAAAGGCTTTCAAACGTCCTACAGAATAAAGCCATCTCCACAACTGTCAAGAAGTCACGCTTTCATAAGGTACCGCTCGAAAACAGACTCACAGCAACAGACGAGTGCGGCTTTCTGTTCCGGGCAAGAAAACAAACATGAGCTCCGTCCTATTTAAAAAAAAGTGTTTAATGTCTAAGATTCATTATTAACATCACAGAATTCATTATATACAGACTTTATATTTTAATATGGCGTTTGATGTGTGATTTATCCTTAAACCGTTAATGATTAACGAAGTCACGACGAGTCGTTCCCATTTAACGCGCGCACTTCCGGTTGCATGTTGATGACGTACTTCCTTCTAAGTTCAGGCTCCGTAGAAAACAACATCAGACGGAGCCCAGCCTCAAGAAAGAAACACCGAATAGCCGCGTCTGTACCAACTGAAACCTCCTCGCAACATTTCATCGTAACACAAAACACCTCAAAGACACAATGGTAAGAAAGCAAGTGTTTAAAAAATGCTGTTATTTGGCTTTAAACGGGTGGTTTGACGCGTTAGCATGTTGTGTTAGCATTAGCTTTGGTTGACATGTGGCGAGGTGACGTGCTGCTCAGCTCAGTGTTTCAAGTGTTTGTGTGTGTAAAGTGTTTACATGTAAAACACCTGACGTCTACCTGGTGTTAAACTTGTCGTATGATTCTGATTGTGTGGTTTTTGCGGAAGTTGTCTCACCTGTTTGTTTACCATCGATATCGTACAGTGTTTACTACACGTTACCCGGTTGTCGCCGTTATCCATGTTATGCTATTATGGGTTAGACATAGCCTTTAATGTTGAGATTATAAAGACCTCGATCTGAGAGTGAAGCTGTCAGTTGTTTTTGTAAGAATACAGATGCTTGTCTGTCCAACCATAACAAACTAGAAAACACCAATGTAAGTCATGATCATGTCTTAAAAGTCAGCAGGAAAAAAAAAGAAAACATAGATTCCTGCATCCAACCAAACTTGTGTTTCTTCACACCTCAAATCATCTAAACTGTGTGTTTGGATTTTCTTTTATAGCCCCAGAACGAGCACATTGAGTTGCACCGTAAGCGCCATGGCTACCGCCTGGACCACCATGAAAAGAAAAGGAAGAAGGAGAGCCGTGAGGCCCACGAGCGGTCGCATAAAGCCAGGAAGCTGATCGGTCTGAAGGCCAAACTGTACCACAAACAGAGACATGCCGAGAAGATCCAGATGAAGAAGACGTGAGTATAAGACGGAGAAAACTGACTCCGGCCTTTAGTCGTGTCTGTTTTTATAAATGTCTTGGAAAACAATTCTGATTCGTACTTTTACGTTTGCAGCATCAAAATGCACGAACAGAGGAAGACGAAACAGAAGAATGACGACAAGACGCCGGAGGGAGCGGTGCCAGCCTACCTCCTGGACAGAGAGGGACAGTCCCGAGCTAAAGTCCTCTCCAACATGATCAAACAGAAGAGGAAGGAGAAGGCTGTGAGTGCTGGCTTGTCAGCAGAAGAAGTTATTGGTGGTTTTATAGATGTATGAAAATGGTTTTCTGAACACGTGTGTGATATTTCCTGCAGGGTAAATGGGAGGTGCCGCTGCCGAAGGTGCGTGCCCAGGGAGAGACAGAAGTGCTGAAAGTCATCAGGACTGGAAAGAGACAGAAGAAAGCCTGGAAGAGGATGGTGACCAAAGTTTGCTTCGTCGGTGACGGCTTCACCCGTAAACCTCCAAAATATGAGCGTTTCATCAGACCCATGGTAAGATCCCGGTAGAGTTTTATTTTGAAAAGCCTTTACATATTACATGTGATATTCTCCACTTAAACTGATCCCAATACTGTGAATTAACGTTGGTGGCTTGTTGTTTTTCCTTAGGGTTTGCGTTTTAAGAAAGCTCACGTCACGCATCCAGAGCTGAAGGCCACATTCTGTCTTCCCATCCTCGGAGTGAAGAAGAACCCCTCCTCACCTCTCTACACCTCCCTGGGCGTCATCACCAAAGGAACAGTCGTAGAGGTCAACGTCAGCGAGCTGGGCCTGGTCACACAAGGAGGAAAGGTCGTCTGGGGTGAGTCTGTGTGTTGACGTGAACTGCAGGACACGCTGTATTCCCACTTTTGGGAATGATTCAGAAACGTCTCCCTCTAGATTCAGACTGTCTCACTGTCTCTTCAGCTCCATGATGTTCACACCAGGGTTCATTAAGCATCACAGTCATAAATTTAGCCTCAAAATGTGAAATAAATAACCGTATGTAGTATGTGATCCTGTCGTAACAGATCTTCTTCTGCCTCTCAGGTAAATACGCCCAAGTGACAAACAACCCAGAAAATGACGGCTGCATTAACGCAGTCCTGCTGGTATAAGACTCTGAACCTTTATACAGACTCTGTCTGGTGACTCTTCATTTACACGAGGAGTGGCCATTTCCACAAAGATGTAAACACGTCAGGAGCTTCAGCTCACGGGACTTTCAGGAGGAACGCGGACGCAACACAACATTTTTTTGTTTAATGTTTGAAGAAAATGAAATGAGGTGATTTCTGTTTTGAACTTGATATAAATAAACTTGATATGAAACCAGATGATGCTTCTGTTCCTGTCTTCTTACTTTCCACTGATCTGTCACATGAGAAGCTGAGAAGATGCTTGAGTTTTTAAATGTTGAGGTCTCTGGAGGACGTGTCTTTACAGAGACAGAGACGTGTCAGGCTGCTGAGAGGAAACATGGCACATCAGGATTACTACAAGAGAGTGACACAAATACAAGTTAAGATTTTATTTGTGTGTTTTCTTGGTTGTGTACCTTCATTCAGAAAAAAAACAATTTGAGAAAACAATGGATTTTGTAATTCTGTGAAGTAAATAAAGATCTGAATATTTCAGTATTTCTACAGTGTTAAAAACATCCTGCTGATGCTGATTCGAACATGACACATACAAACACATGTGATACAAACGTGTTAAAAACTGTGAGAAGATTAGGGAAAGTACCTACACATGAAAACTAAAATCATCCTAGAAACTGCTCATTGTCACAGAAGCTGAGATCAAACCACTCGTTCGTTCACAGTTGATAATTTTCCAGTTTTGAGTTCCAGTAACTCAGCTGGTGTTGACCTCAGAGGTAGAAGTGCAGTTTGGTTGCTACGGTCTTGCAGCCGCTCCTGGAGAAGATCTTCTCAGATTTTGGGTAGTCGGTTAAATCTTTGGCCAGTTTGTCTGCCACGTCCTTGTTTGGTTGAAGTCCTTGGGTCATCATCTCGGCAATGACGCACTGGAAGACGTGTTCGTACTCCAGAGGCAGGAACGGGACGTAGCAGTCTGCCATGTTCTTGGCGATCAAAGTTGAGTGATAAAAGCCGCCTGCAGGGAGAAGGTTAGATATTATTAGATCCCAAAGCTGTTTTTTCTCTTTCTGAAGATGACACCACAGAATTTCACATGAGTTTCATCCTCACTGTTTTTGTCGTTGAACAGTGACTGAGACAGAGACGGCTCCAGGTGTGTGTACTCGATCTCCTCTCGCTTTTGTCCTGCTTTCCAGAAATCTAGAGTCGTCTCTGTAACGAAGTTCCCCCCTGCGTTGCTATGAGGAAAAATAATAAGAGACAACATGTTAGAATCTCTCACAAAACCAATAAAAGTACAGATGTTCAGTGTCTGTGTTGTGTCTGTGTTGTTTTTTGTTACATTCCCAGACTTGCTGTTAACATGAAGTGATTTCATTAACTTCTACAGAGCAGTTCTGACCGAGCCTGAACCCAAACCCACAGGAACCCACTCAGCTTCTCACCTGAGGAAGATGAAGATGGATTTCCGATAAGAAACTCCATCCAGGTTTGCGTAGTGGTCCAGGTATGGGCTGATGCTGTCAATCAGTTCAGGATGCATCTTATCCACCTCATCAAAGATGAACATGGAGCGTTCACAGTTGGTGGTGCCTTCTTTGATCCACTTCTTTAACTGGGCCTGAGGAGGAACAGGAGCAAATGTACAGCTGTTCCTCCAGAACCAAGTCCCTGTGTTTCAGGTGAAAGGTGGTTTGTGCTCTGTGTTTACCTTGTAGGTGAGAAGATGTTCCTGTGGATGCGGGAAGTGATGTGTGGCTGAGAAAAGGTGAAAGTAGCTGCTGTCCATTCCCTTCTTGTAAATGTTCTCAGCGATCAGTTTACCGATGAAGTTCTTCCCTGTGCCGGGCGTCCCGTGCAGAGACAGCACCAGGGGTTTGCTCGGGTTGTCGTTGTTCATGAATCCATTCACGGCTTTGAACACCATGCGTGATGCAATGTGCTGCCCGAACAGTCTGTTGTCCAGGTCATTCTTCAGTCCTGGGAGCAGAGAGTCAACAGGGTTGGTGCTGAACCATCATGACCATATATGGATGGTGGTGTGGAGAATTTAACAACAGGAAGTTGCCCTAAAACCTCATTTGCATTGTGCATGTGATTTGTTTTAATGTTTACATGTGAAACACTTTGTTCTGATTTGTACTGACAGGTGCCATTTAAATAAACTACTGTTACTATCACAGTTAATAACCTACGTGTCCATATTATAGTTAATAACAGGTTGAACTAGTTAGAGGAAAGTCCAGAGCACAGAGGAACTGCACTGTTGATTTGTGCGGGAGGGAACCATGCACAGCCGGTAGCCTACATCCGGTTATCAGACAAATATTAGTCAACTCACTGTGGAAAGATAAAACTGTCTTTAATGTTGATTGTATTGATCTGTGCTTCATGTCCATTATAAAAGGCTGATATACAGCTCAGTAAACTGAGTCGGGAGGTGGGGGGGATGGGGCCTGGTGTGTGTCAGAGGCTGTGGGGGTTCTTACCTGCAGAGTTGAAGGAGACCCAGTCCGGTCGACAGCACTCTTTGAAGCTACAGTAGACCAGAGGTGCCAGCATCCCCGCAGCCGCCGCCGCCGCCCCGAACACTCCGGCGGTGAACGGATCAAACTGTGCTCCGGCCTCCTGACACAGCAGCACCACCATCATCCCCAGGACAAAGACGTGTCCCCCCTTCGGCTTCATCTCGCTTCCCCGCAAAAACCTACTGTAAATAGAAACTGAAACCCACGGAGTGAGGAGAGGAAATCGCTTGACTGTGTCTCTAGCAGAGTTCCTCCTGAAGGTGGCGCCACAGGGTAAGAAGCTGCTCCACCCTGCTCCAGCACAGGGTTCCTGATGTTTGATGTGGGTTTGACTGAAAGACCTAGAACTGTGACTGTTGTACAAATGCACAAAGTTATGGAAAAGTGTTGCTTCCTGTGTTTAATGAAACTGATGTCAGATATAAATATCACATGTCGAAACGTCTCTCCTGCTACTGATCTGACAAATATCCCAGCGATAAAACTACACTCACTGAAACACAGCATCAAGAGTCACTGCAGTAAAAGTCACAAGTCAAACACTGTTCAAAGGGTTTACTACTGATTTCTATGGTAAATCACTGAAATGTCAAATTTTCTTACCTCAAATGGCCATAAAGGTCATCTAGGTCAGATTTATGTGACATCAAGACGACTGAATGTATTCTTATATATTCTTTTCACACACGGTGGAGAGCAGAGAAATGATAAAAGTGAATGAATCTATCAAACAGTCCAAGACACGACTCTGAGAGGACGGATGGACGGAAGGAAGGAAGGAAGGAAGAGTCCATTTGACACAGATAACCTGGAACACCTGTTGTCAGGTCTGTACAACCCCACAAACCTGGAGAGTGTGTTTAAATTGCACAAGATCCCAAGCACCGAAACTGCACTGGTAAAAGTCTCTAACGATCTCGTTATAGCACCTGATGAAGGTCTTGTTTCTGTACGCATACTTCTGGACCTCAGTGCTGCATCTGACATTATTGATCACCGCATTTTACAGCAGAGAGTGGACCATGTGGGATTAAATGATCTGCCCTTATGTGGTCAGAATCACATCTGTCTGATAGCTTTCACTTCGTTAAAGTAAAGAATAGAGTTACTTAAGGTGTACCACAGGGTTCTGTGTGAGGGCCACTACCTTTTACTCTCTACATGCTTCGGTTAGGGGGTATAATTTGATCTCAAAGTTATTTTTGACCAGGATTTATCCTTGAACTCCCACATACAGCATGTCTGCCTTCGTATACAATTGTGCTGAGCTTTTGCCGTTTTCCAAAAGACCCGAGAGAAAAAAAGGTGGGATATATTTCACAGTAACAAGTAATACAAAGGTATTTCAGCAAATAGTTGGAGCCGTCGATCTTGCCTACATGTTCAGGAACACAGATATCCCAGCATGCAACAGGGAGCAACAAAGAGCTAACTGGAGTTGACTGGAAAGAGTTCACTCCTACAGTACAATGCTTGCCGTCATCCAACAAACATGCTCTGAGCTGTCCCTATTGTGTCAAGAGCCCCTGTAGTCCACTATGTAAACATCCCCCTTTGTACCCCATCACGACTATATTCAGACCCTGAGCAGGAAGTGATCTCATACCCAACATCCGCCCCAGTCTTCCTCTCTCAGGTGGCTAACGTTCCCGGCAGCAGAAACTCCCAGATCAAGGGGGAGGGCGATGTGGGAGGAGACAAAAAGGTTGGAGGTTTGTTACCTCAGTATGTTCGTAGTGTATTAAAACGTTATGACGGGAACCTGTGCATGCTGAGGACTGGGAATGACTGGCTGAAGATGGTGGTTCCCACAGTGAAAAGGATCCTTGAGGGGATCTAGAACTTGCATCACTGTGGTATAATCTCATCGTCTCTAATAAGCAAAACTCAATTCAGGGGTCTGTCATATGAAAAAGTTTGAGAAGCACTGGTTTAAGATCCATTATAGTCAAGTAAAACTGTCACTTTTATTAAATTACCTCAACACTGTTGGTGGATCATGTTGTGTTTCCATTCCCAGGTTGAGTCAGCTAATCAGTCCAGTCCGTTTAGAAAAGCACTGAAGCTGAGCGGCGGCGTCACTTCTTATTTTTTCTAGTGTCTGAAAACTTGACAAATTTGACTTAAAGTCACTGGGCTGCAACCAGCAACATGGAAAAAAACATGACAAGCGTATAAAAGATGATTAAATCTAATTTAATGGCAACATGGTAAAGATTACAGTGACATAACCAGACTTTACAGGGCTCAGTGTGTTTCAAGGTAACAGCAGAGTTACAGAGAATAAAGTCTGCTGGGGCCAGTAAAGGGACGGGAACAGACAAACACACCTGTGGTGACCTTCAAGGTTACCAGCCCTTAAAATCATGTTTGTTTGGGTATTTGTAAGTGAGTGAGTGAGTGAGTGTCCTTCTGGTCTAAAAGCTAAACAAACACACCCTGAACCAGGGTCACAGAGTCTTTAAACAGGTGTCTCACAGCTACTCAAGACGAAGCTCAATTCTGCTGTTAAAAAGTCAACGCAACAATGATTTACAATTTACAACCCAATCAGAGAAATGGATCAGGATGTGTGTGTGTGTGTGTGTGTGTGTGTGTGTAGTAATTAATCCATCAATAAATACTTATGGCGAAACAGCATAAAATTAAATAACTAATGCTAACTGTAAACTAACTAATAAATAACTGTTCACAAAAACAACTCAAAATTCTTATGAAATAAATATAAAATGAATAATAAATGCAGTTTGTTGTGTATTTCGGACAGAGGCTAACCAATTAGCATCACTCAGCTTCTCATTTTAGCATTTCTGTGACACCAACTAAGCTAAGCTAACTGTAAGCTAACTGATTGGTAAACAGCATTTTCGACTTCATGGATATCTGCTTTACAATTTCACTATTCTTCAATTTTCCACTTCCTTTTTCCTAATTGATTAGCTTAGTTATTTAGCGTCTCCGTTGAGCCATTAGCACTGAAAGCTAATGAGTTTAGCTGAGTCATGTAGCTTCTCAGATTAGCCTCTCCATTCAGCCTTTAGCACTGAACGCTAAAAGAAGAAGCTAAACAAACTAAGCTAACTGATTAGCTAAAAGAAAAAGGAGCTGAAATAAGAAGATTTTGTGAATCTTATTTGAATCCTACATGTTTAATGTTGGGTTAAAATAGTTTATTCATAATTTAGTTTTATAATTCGGATTTTAAAGCCTGTTAAATCACATCCATGACCTCCGCACCGCTGACCTGAGGCGGAGCTGCAGCTGCATCAGTGGCTGTTCAGTTCAACCTGTGAACTGTCTCTCCACCATCTGTGAATCCCTGCTGTGACAGGGAGCGAGGGATGAAACAAGGAAACCCAAAATAAATGGAGGGAGGGAGAAACAGCAGGTGAAGGAGGGGAGGGGGTGGGGGTAGAAACAAACAAACACAAGGGTAGATTTTACACCAGTCTGCTCCTCTGGTGGTTTTCTAGCTAACGGCTTCTGTTGGACCAGTCTCTGACCAAGACCCAATTAATCAATATTACTTTTTATGTCAAAGACCAAAAGTAAAGTGGATTTTTGTGCACTCGCTCTCTTCCCTTACACACACACACACACAGCTGATAAAAGCTGAAGTGACACTGAGTGAGTCAGGCCCAGTTGTGAGATAAGAGTTAATCACTTTAACTTTCCTGAGAGAGCGAGGTCGCTGAAGCCATCTGCAACCTCTACACCTCGTAACTCTGGGAATCCTTTTCATTTACTCTCTCTTCTTTACTCTTTGACCCCCCCCCCCACACACACACACAGAAGGAATCATGCTTTATCACAAAGTGCCGACTGGTCCGTGAAAGTGTCTCAGTGCAAACGGGCAGTGGACCAAGATGCTGATAAGAGCTGAAGGTGGTGATCAGTGCTCCTGTTTAAACTCACTCTACCCCCACGTCACTCCACTGATTAACGGCCTAAACCCACCTCCCCCCCAAAAAACAAGATTCAGCAAATGTTGAACTGTCTGAATACGAGAGTCAGTTTTCTCACCCTCAACAGTTTGATTTCTCCTTTGTCATATTTTACATTATAATAATGACACACCAAACATTTCAGAGGGCGACAGGTCAGGCTCTTTGACTACAGAGCTGTTGTTATAAAACTGCAGCCTGTGGTTTGGCATCGTCTCACTGAGACAATCAAGGACTTCCCTGAAACACACGTCGTTTACTTGGCAGCGACTGTTCCTCCAAACCTTGTGTTTGTGTCATAATGGTGTAACAGTGCCTCCACAGATGTGAAAGTTACTGTGTGCACCAACGTACTGCCATACCACCACCACCACCACCACCATGCATACTTTTCTTTTGACAACTGCGAACGGTGATTTCCAAAAGTGATTTCAAATTTTCACTCGGCAGACCACAGAACCGTTTTCACAACATGTTAAAAATGCTTTTTGGACAATAAGGCGAAGGGCGATCAGTGGCTGCAGATGTTGGGTTCATCTGGACCTGGGAGGCGTGGCCTGATTTGTCGCAAATGATCATTTGTCCAACGCCACTGATTGATTTGGAAAATCCCTGATCTTGAGTCTTGGGATATCGTAAACATAGCAAGTCGAGACAACAGCCAATGAGAGTGATCAGACCTTGAAGCGTCACCAACCAGATGTTGAAACTTTCACAGCTCACAAACTGAGCCAGATTAAAAATACACAAGAAGAAGTGCAGCTTGTGGAGCTCTCTAATGTGTCATGTTGGACAGACCATAATAGAGCCTACGAGGAAAAGGCGACAAGGATCGTCCTCCATATTGGTCTTTCTTCAAAGGTCACGCAGGTTTCTGTGAGATCTCGTGTCTCCGCCACATGTTGGTAGAAACCGTCCTCATACGTTTTGTTTCACACTTGGTTGAGATTTGAAACTCGTCCACTCAGTGAGCGTTCGCTAAAATCACGTCGTCGTCTTTTCATGTGAGACCTGGGTCATTTTTCAACCTGATAAATCCCTGAGCGCCGACTGACAGGGTCTCTGGGAAGACGGATGGGGCTGCAGAGACTTGTTAAACAGGGAGGGGGGGGGGGACCTCTGGGCAGGAGTGGGAGGATGGCGTTGCTCTAAAGGTCAACCCCCCCCCCAACCACCAACACACACACATTAGCGGCCTTTAAATCTTACCTCCCGTCACAAAACACAACATGTATTCATGTAGTTTCTCAGAGAGGAAACCTGAACTCATATTAGTGCGTGTGCTCATGTGATTGAACCGCGGGGTACCCCCCCCCTCCTGTAACTATGGGATGTCAGCACTTCATTATTATGTTCTTTCTCTTCTCTGGAGATGTGTCCTCCAGTGTATACATTACATGGCACAGATGGTGCCCACGACAGAGACCCAGGAGGATGATGAAGAGGCGGGGAGACAGGAACATGAATATCTGCATCCGCAGAGCAGGAAACACACTTGTCAGGCTTGTTCTGTGTCCGTCAGTGCAACTCGATCCTGAACCCGTGTGGTCGAGGAGGACCTCACTTTATTTCTTACTCTATTTCTTCAACACAAAGGGTCTACACCCCCCCTGCAGTGACATACAGTATAGACAGTGTCATCTTTCTGTGAAGCCTTGCACTGCACTACGTGTTGCCTTCACAAACCCAAGTGCAAGAAGTTTCCCGATCTTGTCGCTTTCCCCGATTTCCCTAAGTCCACTCCTGCAGCACGGTGAGACTTTGTCCGTCTTTTTTATCCCCCGTCTCAATCCGCCCTTCCCGCCCGGTCCTCCTCATCTATCAGCCCGTGTTGTTGTGACTCATGTATTATTGTAGCGTTAACGCAGGGAAGCACCCGTTGACCGGAAGATCTGCTTCTGGAGATTGAGTCAGTAGCTAAATGATGCTTCCTGTCTCCCACCCACCCCACTACCCCCCTACCCCCTGTCTAATGTTGCCTACAGACCCATTACATCAACATTAAAAGCCACATGCTATAGCTTTGCTAAATGACTCTTTTCTATAATGGAGATTAGAGCTGTAGGCTTATATAACCAACGCTGGAAAACAATCCCGTCTTTCATGCACTTGTTAATATATTATAGAGTCAAGCAGCTGTGGTGAGGAAACTGTGATATTTTCCATTATAGGAACAGCAGGATGAAAAATTTGTCACATTCAAATGAATCGTGACAAAATAAACAGTGGCGGAGCTCAGGGACTTCAGTGTGACGCCGCTGTGCCTCCCTGCTAGAGGATGCCATATGAATCAGAGGTCAGAGGTCACAGCAGGTTTGCATTGAATCAAGCGCAAAATACACCCTGACACATGTTACAGATGTATCCTCCACTTCTCGCCACCACCAATACATCTACATTTACGTCAAGCTGGAGGTCAAGGAGAAATTTAAGTTTTGGTGGGGTGGGGGGGTGGGGGTAATCACAACCAGGCTGAAGGTTCAAGATGATGAGGATCAAAGGAGGCGATTTGAAGACGTCGCTTTGCTTGACGTTAAAGTGTCAGGGGGGTTAACGCAACTGATGTCCGGGGACAAAAGGTTGGAGCAGCAAATCTGGTCTTTTTTTGTTTATGTGTGTGTGTGTGTGTGTGTGTGTGTGTGTGTGTGTGTGTGTGTGTGTGTGTGTGTGTGGCGTTGGGCTGGCTGGGTGGGTCTGAGCGGGAGAGCAAAGTCTGCAGGACTGAGATAAATTCAGAGGGGAGTCGATGGGAAGTGCTCTCACATCACTTCCTCTCTTTGTTTTAGCCGCTATTTTCAAGGCTTGGAATGTAGTTCCTGCAAAGAGGTGAAGGAATTCAAAACAAGTTCATTAACCTCCGAGGTGGGAAAGGACTCAAGGTGTGTGTGCATGGGTGTGTGTTGTGGTTGTAAGTTGTAATTGTTGTTGTGCTCGTGAATGAATGAAGAGAGAGGGCACCGAGAACAGCGCGTGTGTTTTCGACGTATCTGATGAGCTAAAGATCGACTGCTTTCTGCACAACCGTGTGTGTGTGTGTGTGTGTGTCGCAGGGTCTGTGGGAGAATGAGAAAAGTCGAGCACCACACCCTCATCACATCCTGTGGCAGGCCTGTCCTTGTGTGTGTGTGTGTCTCAGGCCGGAGTCCAGAGACATACCAAAGCCCTGTAGTCCCAGTGCACTGATATAAACACTGACCCTTAAAAGGAAGCCTGTGTGTGTGTGTGTGTGTGTGTGTGTGTGCGTCTTTGAACTGCCATCAGCTTCATATGTGAGATGCACATATTTGTTAGCATTGTTCCCTCTCAGCTCGACCTCCCTTGGCTCGACAGCAGCTCCAGCACCACCTGACACTTTGTCCATTGTGTGCTTGAAGGCAGGATGTCGGCCATGTCTGCACCACCTCAGGCTTTTATTAGTAAGTGGGCACATCTCTCTGGGGACCGAGTCAGCGATGCCCAGCTCTGCTGCTGCTGCTGCTGCTGTTGCTGCACACAGACATCCGGAAATCCAGAAAAGACGGCAGCAATGGCGGCGGCGGCGGCCTCGATAATGACTCTCTAGGAAACTGCAGTCAGCGGCCGCGTCGACCGACCCTGAGCCAAAACCACAGAGAATCTGGAGTCTGATCTTCTGAATCATATCTACAACATATTTTCTGATGTTCGTATATTGAAATAATACTTTGTGCAGTTGAAGTTTTTGTTTTTTTCTAAAATCTAGTGTCAGTTTCCAGCTCTCAGAAGGTGACGTGTATCTGCAGCCAGAGGTGGACGACAGTGAAGCACCATCATTGAGCCTGTTTATACTTGATGCGTTCAATGTGACTGTGTAATGGATATTCTCTTATTTTGAAAATCTGACAGACCACCTGCTGCTGTGATAAAGATGAACAAGAAGATGTTTTGTTGCTAAATTTAGGGCTGACGAGTGGTTAGGATTTGTACTGTGTAGTGTCTTAAAGGGATTTGTTAAGTTTTTATCAATGGACAAATATGCAGCTTTATGTAAATGGGTTGCAATATAATGGAATGTGCATTAATTACACATCAAAGAAATAAAGGACTTTGCATTAATGCGTTATTATCGCATTAACTTTGACGTGGTGCTAACTGTATCGTGCCAGACGGAACAACTTTCACTTGCGTTGGAGCCGTATTCGACCACGAGGATCTTGACTTTGTTGCTGTTTATTTCTGTCTCTCATTACAGTTCACCCAATTGGGCAATTCTGTCAGTTTTGATGGGACCAGTCAATAAATTTCCCTCTTTTTGCTCATTGCCTAATGCGACTGTACTTACAGCCACAGGGATGTAAAACGGCCCTGTGTTTCATAAGACCAGAGGCAGTCTTAAAAAATAAACACAAAGCTGTTCCCGTATATTTCCGTTGTAAGTGGCTGCTGCCTGTGGTTTCATATTTACCGTAAAGACATGAAAGTGATGTTGACCCTCTTGTTAACTCTCAGCCAGAGAGCAAAAGATGTTGAATTTTCCCAAACACATCGCAACTGGTCCTTTAAGACAAAATCAGAGAATAAACAGAGGGTTCTGTTGTTCACCATGACGTGCAGATGCTTTTAGTCAGGCAGCATTAAAAGCTTCAGAGAGACACACTCAGGAAAAAACAAAACAAAACAAAACCACTTCATCCACTCAACAATTGTTCATCTGAACTTTTTAACTTGTTAGTGTCTTTCAGTTTCTATATGTTTTGACTCCTGTTGAACTGCAGACACTTCGTTGGTGGTGAGATGCCACTCACACTTTGTGGGCGTATTAGGGCCCCATCGCTAATGTCTTTGACGTGGTTACAAGAGTGGCGGGCCTCATAAAGCTCATGTGCAGCAGCAGCAGCAGCGTGCAGTAGCTGTGAGCCTCATCAGGAGGAGGCCTGGTTGTCAGGCTGGTTTACTGACTGTATTTTTATTTATTATTTTTTCGGATCGACACCACTCTGCAGCCGTGGGTTTATTCTTAAGTAGTAGGAGTGGAGGTTCGGGATCTGATGCCCTGTGTGTGTGTGTATGTTCAACGGGATAGTTCACCACAGCAACGCTGGTCTGACTGTCACTTCTGATTTGCCCTGATCTGCCCAGCACACAGCTACAGTGAATAATCACATTTAATACAAAATGGACGTCAAGGACAGTGGAGACAGACAGGAGATCAAATGGCTGTAATGTTGAGACTGTTGCACAGTGTTCCCGGGGTTCAGCTGTGGTCTGACATAAATCTGATCCAGAGTCTGTCTGATATACCATAACTGCCCCCCCTTTTTTGGGGGAGGTGGGGGGGGGTGGGGGGTGGGGGTACATCTGTGCATGGTTAGAGAGCTAGATACCTTTTTAATGAAGCCATCATTAAGACTTTAGCAGAAAGTAACGGCTCTGGGCTGGTGTTCCCTCCCTGTGGTCCAACATCTCAAACTGCTCTCGCCATCACAGGACTGGGATCTCCACACTGAGGCAGAAAAACACAAACAGAAAACACAACAGTGAAAATCAATTCATTTTTTTTTTTTTTAATCTCCCATGCTCTCGTTTTAGTTTCAGCCCATGCAACTTTGCCTATGCTGCTATATCAATGCTCTTATGTCCATGCTACGACATCCACCCTGTCCATGCTAAGTATGTTATTGCTAACTACATTCACACGACAATGTTTACGCTGTTAGATTTTAGCTACTTAGTTTAATACATTTACGTTGCTACATCGTTGCTACTAGATTGAAGCAACTAGATTTAAGCTACTACATTTTAGCTACTACGTTTTCACTACTACGTCTGCGCTACTTCACCTACGCTAAGGTCCATGCTACTATGTCTATGCTAATAGGTCTATGCTACTATCTCTATGCTAATAGGTCCATGCTACTATGTCTACACTACATCTATGCTACTAATTATCTATACTACTACGTTTATGCTACTACATCCATGCTACTATACCCACGCTACATTCATGCTACTAGATTTTGTCTGGATTATTTCGCATGCAACTACGTCCATGTTACTAGCATGCTACTAGCTGATCTGTTGCAGAAATACCATGAACAAGTAACAGCTAAAAGCTGCAGGGTCAAAATATGGATGTATGGAGAGTTTGGCCTCTGTTCTTTAAAGCGTCACATCTGGTGGAAAGCAGACATGCATTAATGAAACATACATGTCTCTTTTAACCACTGTTGAAATGAATAATGGTCTCACTCCAGTATCATTTCCCCGTTTTGTCTATAATCTAAGAGGAAATCTATGGAAAACACACACACACACACACACAAAAAAAAAATCTGAAACCTGCCAAACACTGCTGTTGACAGGTCGTCGTAAAAGCCGGTAACACTATGAGAAACAGCCAAGAAACATTATATATCCTCTTGTAAGAAAGATCCTTGCTGTAAATATTTGTGTGGGATCAGAACATTAAATCATTGAGGAGCACGGGGGAGAAAACATTACAGGATTATTGTGGGAAGTGTCCACATTTAACACACTCACAGCTTCAAAGAAATAACATGTCGGACCACAGTGGACGAGGCCATCGGTCCAAACCCGAGCCTCAGAGCGGGAGAATTTGATTACTACGGTAAATCAGACTCATGAGTTTCTGAGACGCCGAGTGTTGGTGGAATGTGTTTAACTCCCTAATCTCTCTCCGCACTGTTGATGACAGACTGACAAGGAGAGCTGGCAGCAGCAGGACGGAAATACTGTATACTGTATGAAGCTGAAAGAGGCCGTTTAAGAGGGACATTACAACACGCAAGGACTTCGAAGGAAGAAAATACAGCACAATTAGGCAAGGGTATTTTTGGCTTGGTCCCTCGGAGTCCTCTACAGCAGGTCTGAGTGATGTATTTTCAAACTACAAGTGGAGAGCAGGAAGTGTTGCGACCACCGACACAAAGTCTTTTCATTTCCAGGAGGGCTGAGGATGAGCGCATGGCAGAGGGGGATGACGGGGGAGCGGTGGTACGGTGGCAGGCAGGCAGGCCTTGGACGACAGGATGTCCTGTTTGGCTGCTCAGCATGGAAATCCTACAGAGCACACAGAGACGTTACAGGCCTGAGTCTCATTCCCAGTTGCCACTTTGTGAATCAGCAAAGATGATCAAAACCTCACTGTAACGCTAGAAACAGGATTTTAAAACAGCAGGAACATTTGTATATTCACACCCAATAAACCACACAACACATTCACACAAACATTAAGCCTGGCTTCACTTTGCTCTCTTGCTGTAACTCCATTAAAGTATCAAATCTCCAAAAGCTGCAGTTATGTAAAACATTATTCATTCCTCCATTAGTGGTGATGACTAAACGTTGACTGGCACACAACACGAAACTCTTCTACTGTTGGCCATGTTTTTCCAATTTTCAAAATAAGGCAAAACATGCTGCAGGAATGTCATAATACGAATCCTGTAGTATTTTGTTTTCAGTTTCAACAAATCAGTATAAAACGTTGGCTTTCAACTGTTAAGCATTTTCCTAACGCTCTGCGTTTGCGGATTCCAGTCAAAAATCTGAAGCTAGTTGGTTAGCCTAGCTTGCAAACGTTAGCACTGATACCTGTTTGCCTATTCTTTCTTGGCGTAGCTAGCATTAGCTTCCAAAGGCTGCCAATAAAGATGGACGTAACCTCTGCGACATCACCTACAGGTTCATGAAAAGTAGTTTTGACGCTTTGAGGCGGCTGCTGCACCGTCGCCACCTGTGCTTCTAGCTAAAGGAGGAGCACGAGGTTTTCCTGTTTAGCTTGCGACTTCATTTTGAGTTTTTTGAGTTTTTATCGTATTAATTTTGACAGTCGCACACACACGCTCTCCCACCTGTCACTCAAAGAGGCCGAACTTTAAGCCTTAACAAAATGTTACAGGTGAGTCAGCCGTACCAGGCTGTAGACATGTTTGCTGTTTTAACATGGGAGTCTATGGGAACTGACTCTAACCCTCTAGAGGTCAGTAGTGGAACTGCAGCTTTTGGCACTGGGATGGAAAAATTAGCACAAAAACACATAAACTAGCGACAACAAAAGCGCTCCGACACTCCACCTCTACTGAAGACGCAGACAATATAACATCAACATAAAGTGGGAAGCTCTTGTTTAGATATATTTATGAGGAACAATAATATTTAACCTGTATTGTGTCGTCTACCTCTTCCTGTCACTTTTCAAGAATGTCCAGGCTGTTATTCCTTCACAGCGTTTATTTTGAACGTTCGGATGTTTCTTCCAACACCAATGCACCTGCTCTGCACGACGCTGCCTCGAAATCTACGTGTTTAAAATGTTTTGCATGAGTATTTTAAAAAGTTTTTTTTTTTTTTTTTATTGTAGGGCACAGCTGCCCTCGTATTCATGCCCCATCCATCCAGGGTCACCGCTACTGCCCTTTAGCAAAATCTGTCAGGTCCTCTTTGACGCAGATCCGCTTCCTGTCAAAGTGAGATTTTTATTGTTCCAAGGGAGCAGGCTCCAGAATCTGACTCCCTCAGCCTTTTCCTGTTTCCTCTCAAAGAGGAAGTGCTGCTATGCTCTTTTTTTTCTCCCCCCCTCCCGCATCTTCTCTCTGGGACAAATCTGGAACAACGACTGTAAAACTCGTGGTCGTGTCGGGGGCCAAGTGTTGATTTCAAAGAATGAAAAGAGTTCCTTAAAGTGAGATTAAATGCCCTCCTACCTTAGTCACACACACACACACACACACACAGAGTGGGTGTATTCACACAGACACACACACACACACACACACACACACTGATTTTGCATCCTATAGACTGTAATGCGCCCCCTCTGAGTGATCAGCCTTGAAGGGGTGTGTTGGTGTGAGCTCACCTGCGACCCCGAAGTGAAGCGTTCCCATGGTTCCTCTGCACGTAGTGATTCAAACAAATAGGTCTTTGTATCCAGGAGGATGAGGAGGGGGGGGGGGGTGTAATCTATCATTATATAAGAAAGAGAAACAAACTTTATGATTGATCAAGTCATTTCTTGTCATAAGTTTAAGTGGAGAGTTAAAGTCGTCCACGTTCTGGTTCATGACCCCCATGACACACACACACACACACAAACCTGCTGCATATATGTGTGTGTGTGTGTGTGTGTGTGTCTGCATGTGCTTAAAATGACAATGGCTGTCAGGCTGATTTCAGTGTCTAAGGCAGAAGAAAAGCAGCTCTCTGTACCTGATCTGATCTGAACTCACCTGCCGTCACCTGACCCAGTGTTGTGATGTAACGCAGTACAACTACCAAAGTCGTATTTTCACGTGTCCATACTTCACTTTCTTCTTTATAATCCTGGCAACTTTCACTTTTACTCCACAATAAAACGTGAACCTTTTTACTCTGATACTGCAGTTACACGTTACTACAAAGTAAAAGCCTGGTGAATCACAGCTGTGGTCAGATCTGCAAAGGAACATTTTTGGTTGTTTCCTGCCTTTTGTGCCGCCAGTGAAAGAAATATGTTGTCACGTCCTTGAATTTGTGCCTGGAAAATCCTGAAAAAGTCTTTGAATTTGATGTTAAAGAAACTGAGAACCTGCTTTACTATAAAGAAGACACAATAAAGTTGATCCACTTTTACTTTTGATACTTGAGTGCAGTTAAATATCAGATACTTTCAAGCCTTTTTACACAAATGCACTTTAACTTCTATTAAAGTCATTTCCTGGTCAGATATTTATACTTTTACTTTTACTATTACTCCAAAAACACCTGGAAATACTTAGGAAGTTGTTGTGCTATATGAAGACGTATACAGACAGGTGTGTCGGCCCATGACCTTTGACCCTGCACTTACATGGGTCTTCAGACCAAAATAATGTAAATGCATCAAAATGACCATTAAAGTGGAAAAAAAGTGGCCAAATTTATATTCGATCAGTATCTAAATACTGTTGTGTGACAGGTTTATCGTCCCCTGAGCTTCACTGCTCCCTCACTTCCATTAAAAGAAGTATACAAACGTACTTGGGCCAGTTGGTAGCTGCAGAGCAACCCAACATAACGAGTATAGACACGGATTTGCAACGGAAGAGTGAAAGTAAAAATGAATATACTTCAGGTTTTACATTTTGCTGCAGCAGAGCCATTCAAGGAAAAGTGTGCATGGGGGGAAAAGAAACTTCTTCCTTATCGTGCACAACTGTTTGGGTTTAACAAGCTGCAATTTACCAGATTGGATCTCCTGCACCACTGTAAACATGGGCCTATATGAGCCGCCTGCGACTCTGCAGAGTCTGACAGAGCTGTTGTATTAAACCTGCTGTTAAGGTTCACTAAGTACAAATAACCTCCCAGTGCTGCTAATTCCCATGTTTTTCTCTGGACTCTAAAGGCCGCGTGAGAAGGGAGGGGGCCTGCAGCCCATGGCTAGGAAGGCTAAGTATAATTTTAATTTTTAATCATAATTCACCTTATTATTGTGATGACTGCCTCCTTCAAGATGTGGAGGTGGAGGTGGAGGAGGTGGAGGAGGAGGAGGGAGGACAGAAAAATGCTTCAAAATCAGATTCGCGAAGCGGTTTGAGCAGGATGGAGAGTGTTTGTGCAGGAGAGGGGTTTTATCAGCGGCAAACACTCACAGGAAGTCCGGTTTGGGATTGTCCGTCCAATTCCTGCGTTCCACAGGAAGCTCTGCATAAAAAGCAACTGAAAAACGCCCAAAGACATTTCATTTGTCGCCGGTCCGCTCACGGGGAGCAGCTCGCCTCCCGCGCTTTTGCAACCGACGCAGCGGTTTTTGTTTAAAAAAAAAAAAAAAGTTTTCATTAAAAAGAAAACGCCGCCATGGAAGAGTCCTCTGATCCACCGGCCCGGCGGCTCGCGCCCATGGCTCGTGCTGCTCATCGGCCTGCGCGCGCACACGCACCTGACGACCCCATACTGCGAGGGTAAGTTTTTATAAAAGTGTGTGTGTGTGTTTTTTATTTCCTCGTGTCATTACAGCAAATGTGGCTAAAGAGATTTAAACATTGTGATCAGGCAGGAAGCGGACGACTAAAGCTGCAGGTACAGGTGAAGCTAACGCTGCTCTTAGAGCCATTTTAAATCCCATGTAGGCTTCTGTGTGGCAGTGAACGCATCATTAGGTGCCAGCTATTAAACACTGGGTGTTTAAACGTCTTTCTCTGTGGGAATAGTGATTCCCATACACTGTATATGAAGTTAAATCGGCTTGATATTGACTTTAAAGTCATTTATAACTAGTTTGCATTGGGTGTAAAATCAGAGGAAGAGACCTGGCGCTGGCTGAAGCTCTTAAAAGCTCACCTTTCTAGGTAGAACTGAACAGGTGTGAAGTTTTGTGCATATAGGAATGCGTTTTATTCTGAAATCTGGACCCTTATCTCTCGTCGTAACTTCCTGTGTGAAAATACGGTTTTATTGGCGTAAAATACACAGATATACATAAGACAGTGAATGATGTGGGGTGAAATCTACAGTGTAATGCAACAAAAACCACTTAAAACAAACACTTTGACGGCAAAAATGTAAGTTTAGTATCTATAAGTTTCATTCCCATTCACTTCCATTAAAAAGTGAACTCCCCCTTTAATGTGTAACGTCTTTACACAGCAGCTTGGGAAGTCTGGCTGGGTTATATATAAACAAAAACAAACATAAACAAACTAAAATAAGTAGTCTGTGCTATGACGTCACACCTGGGACCCCCCCCCCCCTCCTCCTCCTAGTCCTCATCCCCCTCCCTCCCTCCCTCTCTCCCTCCCCAGTCTGAGCTGCGGGACTCCCAGCTGGAGGAGAGGGAGGAGGTCCTTCCACCATCACCCCCCATGCGCTCTGACAGTCTCGAGCTCGGAGCGGACTCCTCGTTGAAGTCCTCGCGGAGGGATTATAACGTGTGTGTGTATGTGTGTGTGTGTGTGTGAGAGAGAGAGAGAGAGAGTGTATGAGTGTGGTGGACCTATGTGTGTTTTATTTTTCACGTCCACTTCCGGGAGTGTTTGTTTGTGTGGCGGATCTTACCCTCGGGGGGAAGTCGAGCTGATCATTTGATCATCTGCACGGTTTGTGATCATTACTCTCATGCATGCGCTCGCGGATTCCTTGTGCTGGCTCGTGCGTGCGTGCGTGCGTGCGCGCGCGTGCCGTCAGCATCCTCAGCCTGTTGCTCAGAGTAGATACGAGGTTTTCCTGTGTTTTATCCCTGCAGACACTTGCTTTATCAATAATATGTGTGTGAGTGTGTGTGTGTAACTTTTATGTGTGAGAGTGAAGCGTGTTGCTCTTAATCTGATCTGATCTCCAGATCTGAGAAACAGCGCCCTCTCATGGCGGAGAGAGGAAAGGTGTGTGTGTGTGTGTGTGTGTGTCAGTGAGTCACTTTGGAGGCTTAGACAGAACACACAGTTTTAGATGCAGAGACAAACACACACTCCGGAAAGTGAGACGTGTTCAGATTAAAGTCTTAGGCTTTTATTTTGAAATTCAGTTCAGAGGCCTGTGTAGAAATGCACTTTATACAAAATCAGAAACTTTATTGATCATCTAAGTATCTCTCTATGTTAAAAACTTTATTTAAATGTGTTTTGTAACAGACAAAAACAGAGCAAAGCAAAACCAGCAGCCGGGGTCACTGTAGGTCAGATAAACTTACAGACTGTCACACCCTGATGTCGTCTTTAAAGCCCCCCCCCCCCCACCCCCCCAAGAGAGTCACCCTCTCTCTGTGGTGATTTGTGAATGAACTCAGCCTCAGATGTTCATGTCCTGTCTCCAGGCGCTGAGCCAGCTGAGGATCAGGGAGACGTGAGCTCTGTCAGCCCACGACTCAGCCTCACCTCCAGGCTCAGTAACCTGCCCTCGATCCCTCCTTGGGGGGGGCGGTATAGTTAAGTGCCTGTGTAGCATCAGAGAGCAGGAGCTGGTCCAAGCTGAGTGTCATGCTGCAGCCTGGACGTCCATCGTTAGGACACCTCCTCCTCCTCCTCCTCGTCATGATCCTGTGCGGTGTGTAATGATGTGGTTAACATGGTGTGAAGGGATCAGAGCCAATCAGCTCTTTGTCTTCTTGTCTCAGGGTTCGTGCAGGTGCAGGTCAGAGAGAGTTCAACACCTCATGATGGTGCAGTGAGTGACTGTAGTTTCACATAAAAATGCATGTGGCCTTTTTTCAGTTCCAGGTTCAATCTGCCTAGCAACACGTCTCCTCCTGCTCGCAAATCAAACATCTGCACAAAGAGAACCACTGGTCCGATCTGTAGTGCTGCTCATAAAGACATGTCAGCCTGCAGGACGTGGAGCTGTTGAGTCAACACGCTACATCTATGTCTATGTTACACCCCCCCCCCCCTGCAGTTTTACGACTTGTCGAACCGCTCACCGGAGGGAAAATGTACTAAATCTACCAGGAATAAAAAAGTTAATGTAAAGAAATGATTTGAGAACTGAAGCAGGAAACGTGTGGGTTTAACTGCTGAGTGATGTTTTAATTAAAAAGGAGAAAAGTCTGAGTTTTGTTTTCGCAGCTCGAACTCGTTCCTGATGTTAAAATCTTCACCTGCACCGCCATCGGCGGCGGCGGCAGCGGCGTCAGCTGCTGCAGCTTCTCTACAGTTTTTTAAAAATGAGCTCTGATGGGGTTTTTTTTTATTTAAAGCGCTCTGCTCTCTGAGACACGACACAGCTGACAGTGACAGCTCCGTGTGCTCGGCCTCTTCAAAGGAAGTGACCTCTGACCTCTGGAGCAAACTCACTCCTCTGAAGAGTTAACTGTTCTTCTGTTGATGCTTCATCATCATCACGTCTCATGTCTTTGCCTCTCTGTCTCTGCAGGTAGCCGCCGCCGCCGCCGCCACCATCGTCCTCCTGGAGGAGAAAAACCACCACCGCCACACTGAAGAGTGAGGAGACATCGGCTGCTGTCCACGACCCCTCCTGCCCTGCCCTCCCCCTTCATCCTCCCCCCTCCATCCTCCTCCTCCTCCTCCTCCCTCCGACTGGTACAGCGAGCGACTGAGGGGTAACGTGGGAAAGAGGAAGACGATGTACCGCACGCTGCTGCTCTCCTCCTCCCTCTTCATCCTTCATGTGATGGGCACCCCCCACGTCTTCGCTCACCACCACCACCACCATGGGTAACCACTCACTTAATGCTCCTTCCTGTGTTTATTATGGGCTGTGGATCCTGTCACTCTGACGTCAGCGCACTCTCTCTGCTGATTTGCACCAAAGAGCAAAAATAAACCCAGAACAAAATACTGAAAAGAAAAAAAAAAAAAAAGGGTCGAGCGGAGCCGCAGAAGGTCAAAGGTCGACTCTTAACGTTGACACATTCGGGAGTGATTACATGAGTCAGTCAGGAACGATTAGGCTGCACGCCAGCAACCAGAAACTGCTCAGAATCAGATAGGAGGGGCTTAGAGGGCAGGTGGGAGGGGCTTAGAGTGCCACATTAACCGGCCTAATTAAAGCTCTTAATGGCTCAAATTCATTTCCTTTTTTGTGCATACAGGAAGTGGTTTTATTGTGAAATTCTGACATCTTTTCAAAAACAACCCACCCAGAGGAAACGCACTAAATCTATGAGAAATAACAAAGTTAAGAGTTTAAAAAATATTTGTACATAATATACAAATAATTTAAAAATCTGAAACAGGAAGTGGGATTTTAAACCGCAGATGTTTTCATTTTAAAGGAGAAGTTACTTTTGACCTCACTGGTCTTGTATATATTTATTTATTTATTTATTTATTTATTTATTTATTTTCCGGCAGGAGGAGGGTGTGCGGCCAGGACCTGCAACGTCACAACGTTGTCACGGCAACCGAGTCCTACGTCCGGCCGGTGCACAAGCCCTACATCACCGTGTGTCAGGGGCATCGACTCTGCAGCACGTACAAGTGAGACGAGCACACAACAACAACAACAACAACAACAACAACAACAATAACAACAACAGAAACTCACTTTAATTAGTTTTTTTTTGTTCATTAGTTTTTGTCTGAGCTCAGATGTGTGCTGCAGGTGAAGTCATGACTGTGTCAGAACCAGTTTCTTCTAACGAAGCCTCGATAAGATGTTTATTTAATTACAGGGTAAACAACAGTTGACATGTTTAGGACCGGAGAGGGTTCAGGAGGACGGAGGAGGAGGAGGAGAGGAGGATGGAAGGAGGAGGGAGGAGAGGGGGGTCATAAATAGATCTAGACTTTCTCCCACACAGACACACACACACACACTCTCACACACACACACACACACACACAATATGCATTTTGCACAGAACTGGGTCATGGTGGCACATATTTGGGTGGAATCTAAATATCGAGCACTTTGTGTAACTACGGGAAATGAACTGCTGCCTGCAGAGACTGTGGTCGTGTTTATTTTGGACCACGTCTCCCCCCTCCTCCTCCTCCCTCCCTCTCTCTCTCTCTCTCTCTCTCTCTCTCTTTCTGATTCCCTCCATTTTAATCATTTTCTCTCCTTTTTTTTTTTTTTTTTTTAACTCTTCTCTTTCCGTCACTGCAGTTTTTGTGTTTTTGGCCTCAGACAAGTTACAGGCCTCTTAAAACCTATGATGGTTCTTCTGACTTTGATTAAAGTATTATCATCATTATTATTATGGGATGCATTTCTTCTTTGCTTTTTAGCCGTTGCCTCGGTTTATCTCTGCTCGCCAACTGAACATACCAGAGTCTCAGCAGGCTGCAGAGGAATCTCACATTTTGCATCTGATCTCCGTCTCCATCTGATCTGACACATGCTTGGAAGTCACTCACCCGTGGTTTCCATGCTCCACCATATTCGTTGTCAAACATGGAGGCGATGACAGCGTGAACGACCTGTGACCCTCTGACTCTTGTTCTTGTTGTTCTTGTTGTTGTGTCATGTAGGACGGTGTACACGGTGGCGTACC
The DNA here is from genome assembly GCA_021432705.1 of Caranx ignobilis. NCBI lineage: Eukaryota > Metazoa > Chordata > Actinopteri > Carangiformes > Carangidae > Caranx > Caranx ignobilis. The sequence continues at coordinate 495,001 of MU270004.1, read as the reverse complement.
GAGAGGTGACCAGAGCGGGGGCGCCAATGTCACGTTTCTATCCAGAGTGCTGCCCGGGGTGGAGGAGGTTTCACTCTCACAACTGTAACCAAGGTAAACATGGAGGAGGAGGAGGGGGCGGGGCCTGTTGTATCACCTGGAGGAAGAGGAGGCTACTAGCTTAGCTTCAGTGTTTGAATCTTGAGCTTTGTATTTAATGTTTTGTCTCTGTGTCTGTCTTTGTCCTCCAGCTCTGTGTGGACAGGCCTGTGTGAATGGAGGCACCTGCTTGAGACCAAACCAGTGTGCTTGTCCACTGGGCTGGACGGGTCACCAGTGCCAAACAGGTAAACACACACACACATATATATTTACCTGTATGAACACCTGTTATGTCTGTATACCCACTGTCGCTCTCTTTCTCTCTCTCTCTGCCAGATGTGGACGAGTGCAGCGAGCGGCGTCCGTGCGCCCACGACTGCATCAACACAGCTGGAAGTTACCGATGCTCCTGCAGAGACGGATTCAGGCTGGACGGAGACGGACGCTCCTGTCAACACCTTCATCCTCCTCCTGCTGCTGCTGCCACACCTCCCCCTCCTCCTCCTCCTCAGCCCAGCCAGGCTCCAGTGGGTGGTCACCCTGACGCAGGTAACTGTCGTGTGCACGTGTTGACGTGATGTAACGTCTGAGTCCTGCAGGAAGAAGAAGAAGAAGAAGAAGCAGAACTTAACCAGCTTCGCGGTCCATTATTACTTTTGGTACGCGCTATGCCACTCTCAACTCGTACCGTGAGTAATAATGCACTGCGACTGGTGCCCACTCCAGACAGATGTGATGTAACATGATGTCATGTGATGTGTTCAGGGACCAGGTCAAGCTCTGTCGACTCCTCACGAGTTAATCAAAAAAAACAAAAAACATCTGAGTCCGACGTTCAGTTTCGTTGCGGTGGGGACTTTCACTTCTGTGTTCCCACTAGTATCCTAGCAACCAATAACAACAATAACAACAATAATAATACTCTCCATGTCTACAGATGTGGTAGTTGACCTCAGGTTGTTCAGTTTTTTATCTGTCTCAGTCTTATCGCTCTTTTTGTGGGATGTATGAAACATGAAACTTCGTCTGATTTCTCCCAAATTTTTCCACCTCTGGGGAAGAAGAGGAGGAGGAGGAGGAGGAGGAGGAGGAGGAGGAGGAGGAGGAACAGGAGGAGCTGTGTCATATATTGTAGAAAAAAACAAAATAAAATGAAATAAAAATCTCTATATTAATATGAAGCTGCCAGATTTTTCAGGCTCGGCTCCAAACTGCCTCCAATTTATCAGCAGAGAAAAAACATAAAAATCACACAAAGCGAAACTCCTCAGCTTCACCCCCGTGACTCTGTGTGATATGGATTGATGAGCGTCCTGTGAGCAGAGCTGAGTCATCGAAAAGAGTCAGGAAAAAAAAAACACATGAAGAAAGAAAGAGAGAAAGAGGGAAAAGGAAAAAAATGATGTGAGTTATTTGTGGGACTGAGTTCAGCTCCTCCACTCAGACGCCAACCACACGAAGCCAGAGGAGGAGTTTGAGTTTTTTTATCTGTGGGATCATCACAGATGTAAACACAGGTTTACGTGGTGATGAAGGAGACGGACGGTTGCCAAGCTACGGTGGAGGAGTGTTGGACTCTTTGTCCTCCTCTTTCTTTTTGTCTGTCTTTTTTTTTTTCTTCCCCCCCACGACGACGTCTCCATCTCCATCTTGGCCAACACTTGTGTTCTCATTCCAGCTCCATCAACCCTGTCTGCTGGGGGTCATCGCCAGCTCCCTCCTCCTCCTCCACCCTCCTCCTCCCCTCCTCCTCCCTCCCTCCTCCCTCCTCCTCCCAACTCATTCTTGTATCAGTAATCGACCACATCTGGGAGAGATTGAGCCTCTCGTCCTGTGGTGCTGAGCCACAGAGCAGAGGGGTCCCTCACTCTGCCATCCCCGATCTCCCCCGTCCCCCCTCCTCAGGGGACGAGGGGGGAGACAACAGGCAGGCAGGCGGGCAGACGATTCCCCCCTTGTTCCCATACCCCAAAAAATCCCCCCACCCGCCCCTCGGAGCATTGGAGCCGATGCAGAGGCCATGAATCACTCGTCATGAGGAGAGAGGACTGATGGGAACAGGATGTCTCCAAGGAAAGCATCAAGGCTCAGACACACATCAGTCTCGCCTCAGATCTAGACGCCATCATCGTCCTCTTGTCTGTCGTAAAAGTAAAACATCCCACAATGCATCTGTCAGAGCAGGAACAAGGACACAGAGAGGAGCTCAGCGTAAATAATGTCTTGTGATCAGGTTCATGATCAAACACCTGGATCTGCTGCAGATCTGCAGGTCACCTGCAGGTCGTCCCTGCAGTGGACAGAAGATTGAACATAATCGCATCAGTGGGGAAAATATTTACATTTCTGTATGTGTCTCATTTGTTGCATGTGCAGCCATTTTGCTGGTGCATTGTGGGAAATTTGTCACTGTGGTCGGGAAAAATCCAGTCTCTTTAAACTTTGCATGATGTTGATCCTCCATCTTTGTTTTTAGGTGAGGTATCAATAAAGTTTGTTTGTTTTTTGTTTGTCCAGGTGGGAGCCTCAGGCTGGTGGAGAACGTGACGGAGGAGGTTCAGAGCCTGAGGAACAGAGTGGAGCTCCTGGAGAAGGTATAGGAGCCCCAACACCCCCCCCCCCCCCCACACACACACACACTCTGCTTTCTTTGAAATGCCAGACCTGCTTTTTGAAATATTCTTTACGAGGTTTCTGAGCGTTAAAAAAAAAACGACAGATCATATGAAGTGTAATTATTTCTGTTTACGAGGTGATTAACGGCCTCTTCCTCCTCCTTCCTCCTCCTCCTCCTCCTCCTGTGCAGAAGTTGCAGTTGGTCCTGACTCCGTTCAGCAGCTTCTTCCCGCTGTCTCTGGATGAGGGTCTGTCGGAGAAGACCACCTTGCTGTCCCACTCCTTCCAGCAGCTCGACCGCATCGACTCCCTGAGCGAGCAGATCGGCTTCTTGGAGGAGCGACTCGGCACATGTGAGTGATGACAAACGACCAGCAGCAGATCACTCCACATTTAGTTCAACACCGAACTGAAAACTTTTTTTGAGTCCAAATTCTGCAGGACGATCATGAAAACCCTCAGGTGTCCCATAATTGAATAAAATCAAAAATCCAATAAGACAATAAAATCTTGTGTCTCTAATGTAATAAGCGTCTTGGCGGTGACACAATAAGTCAAATGGTGAAATCAAAAGTCAATCAAACTGGAGCTGAAATTCAATTTAAAGCCAATTACAGTAAGAGGAGGTTTTGTGCAGGTGTTTGGACACATTTAAAAAGGTCGACCTCATGGGGGCGCTAGAAGAGCGTCACCAGGGAAACGTGACAGACGTCCTCTGACCTACAGTCTAATAAACTCTGGAGGTTTCTTTTATCACATTTGGTTTTTATTACGTTATGTTCAATTATTGAATTCTGGGACTTCAGATCATAAATCTGAGTCCGTTTGGAAATTCCTCACTTCACAGTCTCCAATTATTAAGGAACTAATTCAACTTTCTGCTCCCCCCCACCCCCCCACCCCACCCTCCCTCTGCAGGTTCCTGTCAGGAGAATTAACGACCGAGCATCAAGTCGACGCTGTGATGCGTTCATGGCACAACAAATCATGTGATCATTTCCCCATAGGTTCATTTTTCACTCTTTCCCTGTCAAATGCTTGATTTTTTTTTTTTTTTTGTGTGTAAAAGTACCCATGTCAGGATGGATGTGTGTGTGTGTGAGTGTGTTACCATTACATCATCCCTGTAACATCCAAATCCAACCTCCTCCCGAGGGTCAAAGGTTAAACTGGCCACTTTGTTTCTGTGTTTTGTTTTTGAATCAGTGCAGCTGTGTCCTGTGTCTGAGCCTCGGACCTGGACATCTGTATTTATCTATTTAAATTATGATGATTACTTCGTAGTTATTTCTCAGCTCCACTAGACATTTCAATGTATTTTTTATTTTTTACTATTTTTTACCTAGTTTTGTAACGTTTTGTAATAAAAAGCTTTAATCAAGCATGTGGTGTGTTCACTGACAATATGACCTCTGACCTCTGATGCATTCAAAGCTTTAATGACGACATTTAAGAAGAATAAATAAAGGTATTAGTTAACTATACAGTATAAAATGTCAATTTGTAGTTTTATAAAGAAGCTATTTGTAAGTTCTGCTAACGCTACGCAGCTAACGTTCTCCTTTTCCTTATATAATGGAGTTTTTCCATATAATGGAGATAGCATGCTAACAAGTTAGCCCCAGGTTGGTCAGTCTGTCCCGTCCCTTTTCCTGATACCGAGTCACTGCACTGTGTAGTCTGGCTAAGACGGTAAGCTATTAATGCTAACGCTAGCTACATAGGTATAGCTAAACCTCCAGACATCTTAATTTAAAGTTAGCTCATTAAAGCGTTGTGAAATAAGTGTTACCACTTTGCTCCTGACTCAATTCTTTTAAGATAGTAAGACTTTTATAAGTCAAGTTGAAGATAACATGCGTTATAAGGGGTTATTTTAATTAAAGTTAAAGTTATTTTAATTTTTTGTCTTAACAAGCTGCATGTAAGTGGTTCAACAAATCTTATACAGATCCACAAGACTGACAATTTGCTCGTTATAGTCCAGCTGCGCCCCCGTGCGGTGCATTGTGGGAACTTCGCGCCAGACCAAATTAGTTCAAACTGTCCGTCTGAAGTTTGACAACATGGGAGACTGAACTTTAAGGTAAGAATAAAGTTAATGTTAGTGATATACCTGGTTAAATACTACAGTCTTTCAGGTTTGATATTGTTGTGTTGTGTTGTGTGTGTGTGTGTGTGTGTGTTTTCCTCCACGTGCGTTAATGAGACCACGCCGGGTGCCGTGTTTTCGTTAGCACCACGCTGTGCGGTGTTAGCCGTTAGCCGTTAGCTCCCGTGTGTTTCTGGGTGTGGGTGGCCGCGCTTCAGAGTTACTTTCTGGGGGGGTTTTGGTCGCAGCGGTGGCTGGAGGCAGTTATCCGCAGAACCGCAGGAGCGAGCACAACCGCAGGTGTTAGACAGCGCCGACTTCAGGGTTCCCAGAGAGAGAGGCCTCCGTACAGGGGGCAGTGTGAGGTGGTGCTGCTGCATAGACGGTCTCGTTGCTCTGTAGCACCAATCATAACATGTAGCATAGCAAACTGACCGGGAGAAGCTCAGCTTTATGCCCGTACCAAACACTGCAACTATCTGTGTGGTGACTTCCCTCTGGAGCACCAACTGTGTTTCTCATGTTTACCCATGGCTGCACAGAGCAAAGGCAGGTGAGCACCATGAATCAGGCCCAGGAAGTTTCTCTGTTGTTGTTCCTTAGTTTGACACCACACACACATATAAACTACATTATGCTCCTAGTTATTGCAGATCTGGGTTAATGTAATGTTTGGTTATTCACTTTGTTTATATTTCAAATTTCTATGCATATTAACCCTGACCTTTTGACCTTATTTGCAAAAGTAAGTTCAAATGACTTAAAATTAATGTTGTACATACAAAGTCTATTCTTGTTTAATCTATGGGATGAAATGATGCAAAAAGTTGCCTTATTATTATTATTTTTTTTTTTTAAAGTAGATCGAAATGTACGAAATGAAAATGCTCATGTCTAAAATTGTTCTTGAGTGAATTTACTTTCCATCCCTGACTTTAACAGGAGTGACAGTGGAAAGCGAAGCAGGCATTTCAACTTCACCAAAACAAAACAAAACAAAACAAAAAACTTAAGAAAAGAAAGAAAAAAAAAGAAAAGAATTTATTTTTATTTATTCTTTTGCAAAAGCATTCACCCAGAGGAATAGGTGAAATCAAGAACACTACATCATCAATGTTAAACCCGATACTATAATGGGCGTCTATACCATGTGTGCATATGTACACACACACACACACACACGCAGTAACATCAGTGGACCACACACATACAAGGCTCTGCAGGACGTCAGCTCTGGTTCTTGTATCCATCTAAAGCTACCACCAATTACACTTTAATAGCTTTGGTGAAAATCAGAGAAAAACTTGAAGTCCTCATTTGTTTTATTTTTGTTTTTTTTCCACCCAAACTCAGCATGAAAGGTGCTTTATTAAGGTTCAGAATACTTTTGACTCTTTTTTTTTTTTTTCCTCTCAGTATCTTACATATTAGTTTGTAAACGACTGCACAAAAATAAGAAAAAAAAAAAGAGGAAAAATAAAAACAACAAAATAATAAAATAAAATTAAAAAAAAAAAAGGAGTCGACCAGCAGCGGTTATTGCAGAGCCTGTTCAAGCTCGTGACATGAAGAAGAAGAAGCAAGAAGAAAATTACACATAAGAAACAAACAGGAAATCAATAATCAATGGATAAACACTCCATTAGCAAAACGTTTATGGTATAGTTCATATTTTGGAAGAAACCAGTTTGGTAAAGTACTTTTTTTTTTTTTCTTTTTAAACATTCAAACCATTTGCTGCAAAGGTTAAATCTGCTTCTTACAGTTAAGAAAAAGTCAATAAATACTAATATTCAAACTAAGAAAACAACAAAAAGTAATTGATTATTATTATTATTATTATTATTATTAATAATAAGGGGGCGATTATTTCACACTGGTGGTGAACATGGATGAAACGCAGCACGAATCAGTAAAAACAAACAAAACTACTGATTGACATGAACAGCAGCGTGCGGGGGGGCCCAACGAGTACCAACGTATTGATCACGTTATCGATCAATCCATTCCCCAGTTAATTAACCGTAAGCAGGTCAAAGTCTAAACTCGTAACGATTCCAATAAATACATTTCATAACTTTTGATGCAGACAGCAGCCGAACTTCAAAACAATAATAACTTCAATATTAATAATAAAAGAATGAAAAACAAAATAAACAGTTAAGATGCAGTTAGTAGCACATAAATGTTGAAATACATTCTCTGATGGCGTTTGAAGCGGCGAACAGTGATTTTTGCAAAAAAGGCAGTGAGTAAATGTGAAATTTAAGACCTGGATGTAAATAACTAAACTAAAACTAAACAAAAACAACAACAACAACAACAACAACAACTAAAAACAGAAACAGCTCAGTCAGTTCGGTTCAGTCTGGTTAGAAAACAGAGCAAATTACAAAAAAAAAAACAAAAAACAAAAAACCTGATCGTTAGCGAATGAGCGGGAAACAAAGTGCAACATCAACAAAACAACAACAACCGATCAAAGTTAAGGCCCAAAAATCTCCACAGTTTCAATTATCATCTAAATTTTCTCTATGAGGTTTAATTCGTAACAGTTAAAAATAATGTCATTCACTTTTTTTTTTTTATAACCATTACAAAAACAGGGGGGGTGACGCTTCACATTTCCAATCAATTAACAAAATATAATCAATAAACTCCTGTTGAGATGCAGGTTTAGACCATTAGTTAGTTATTAATGTTATTAGAATCTAAATAATAATGCCATTAATCATCATCATCATCATCATCATCATCCTTCCAGTCTGAACCAACTTCAGTCATTGGTACAAGATAAGAAAAAAGTGTGGGGGGGGGGGGGGGGGGGGGGCGACTGGTCGATCAGTGATTGGAAACGTCTCCTCAGTCACATGGCACAGCAGGTGGCTTGCACTTTGGAACGGTAAAGTTAAAACCGCTGGACATTGCACTTTTATGAAAATCACCGTTGTTGTTTTTCATTTTGACACATTTTATATTAGGTTCACTGGTGAAAACCTGTGATCGCGAAAAGAAAAAGAGAAGAAAACAAACAAAAAATCCAACGTGGAAATAAATAGAGCAAAAAAAAAACAAAACAAACACAGAAGACACTTGCTGCTCGGGTTTTTTCTAAACTTGTGGAGAAAGACAGAGCGAGAGCGCGACTGAAAGAAAGAAAGAAGCACAATGGTACACCGACGATGCACAACACCGACATCTGACCAGTCCACTGGAGTCTGTTAATCCGGGTCGTACGCTCCTCTGACATCATGAGGCGTGTCGATGAACTACTGGTCGCAAAAGAGCCGAAGAGCCGGAGCGACAGCAGAACCAGAACCAAAAAAAAAAAAACAAAACAAACAAACTGAAGTCCTCTGGTCAACAGGCGCCGTTGACCTTTCACCTCCACGTACGCACTCACGCATCTCCACCCACCCCTTCGTGGAGACCCCGCTCCTTTAAGTCTTTTTAGGCTTGAGACTGGAATGCAGAAAAAGGGGGTGAGCACACTAAGAGGAGGAGGAAGGAGGGAGGGAGGAGGGAGGAGGAGGAGGTGGGTTCTTTGAAATGTGTCTGAAGAAAAACTAAAAACAAAGGCAGCATGAGAGAAGCACAAACACCCACTGACATTTACCAACAGGACCGCGAAAATGCCAAAGTCTGTCTGCTGAACAGAAGCAGAAAGGAGAGACAAAATAAAAGTATAAAATGGTGATAAAGTCGATAACGGCGGCGGCGGCCGCGGGGGGGTGGGTGGGGCTTCCACGGCCGGAGAACAAAGCGTTGGAGGTGGACAGAGCCATCCAAAAAGGCATGCATGAAGAACGACACACATCCATACTGTTCGGCTCGCCGTCCGTCACTCCGCTCACGGCGTGCAGAGCAGAGCAGCGCTGCAGGACACAGTGAGGGTCGGGACTGACTGTGCTGTATGGTCGAGGGGGGGCCGGGGCCGGAGTCGGGCCGGACTGGACCAGGCGTCAACTAGACAAGAAGAGATTTCATGACAGAGAGAAAAACCTGTGTCATGTTGTTTCCTGGCCAGGTGATGGGGACGACCTGGGAGGGGGAGGTGGAGGAGGTGGAGGCTGGGGAGGGAGGAGGAATGGGGAGGGGCAGGGGCATGTAGGAGAGAGAAAGAGAGAGAGAGAGAGAGAGAGAGAGGCGGGAGGGGAAGTGTGGTAAATGTTCAGTGCCTCAAGGGCCCGTTGCTCTGGGTTACGGAGTCAGAGATGTCCAGGAAGGCCGAGCGCATCAGGTCGAAGGATTTGTCGGAGAGAGACGAGACGTCGTCTGACGTCATCCCCTTTGTCTCGATCTTTGGCAGGATCTTCAACCTGATGGTCCCTGAGGAGACACACACACACACACACACACACACACACACACACAAAACCTTTTATTGTCAGACGTCTCACGGAAACGTAGAGCAGCTCTTTCTTTGCATACAGATGTGGATGAGTCACACAGATGTGCTCGCAGGATGAGTTACCTGATTTGAACTGCTTTTCTTTCCGTAGGTAGAAGTTGCTGTAGGAGGAGAACACCACAGGTATGATGGGCGCCTGGAAAACACAACAACAACAACAACAACAGTCAACATCATCACCATGGAAACTTTATCATTCATCATCTTTTTGCCTTTGAACGTCACAATGGTTGGTATCTTTTTCAAGCTAAAACTATCATCTCTCCTGTTCTGCACTTTCAGGTGGAGTTGACAGCAGCTGCAGGTGACCTTTCGCCCTGTAAGTCATTCTCACTACAAATGTTTTACTTTATTTCTTTGGTTTAAAAAAATGAACCGAGGGGGAAAAAAAGTCACATCTGACATTTTACACACAGACTTGAAGCATGTGATGCTCCTTTAACCTGTAGTTTAACTCACCTGTGACTAGCAACAGGTGCTGCAATACAGGAATCATCGTTTTGTAATGATTGTCAGGGAGAAAATGGGGCTTTGGCCCTGATCTTAAACCCTGCAGGGTTTAACTTTAGATTTTGAACGTGGGAAGGAAAAGCTTCGTACACAGACTCAACGTGTCTCAGCACGACACAAGTGATCTCCATCTCCTCGTCTGTTGTTAATAGAGGCCTAGTTGCTCTCTCTCTCTCCCTCTCGTTCTCTCTCTCTCTCTCTCGAGGCCCCCAGTGGCCCTTCAGCAGGACCGGGCTGAGCCAAACGTGGCTCCCCCTGGGGGCTGTCCTGCTTCCACTCAACCGGGCTGGGCACAAACGCACTGAGAGACTGAGCAGCAGCAGCAGCAGCAGAGGAGGAGGAGACTGAAACACTCGACGTTCACATTCACTTTACACAGAAACAAAACACACACACTAAACAAATCTAACCACTATTTGTGTAACATATAAGCAGGTTCAGAGCCAATTGAACCCCCCCCCCCCCTTCCCAATAGAAAAATATTAATGTTTTTGCTAATTAGGAGCAGCGGGGTTTTATTTTCGTAGCCTCTAAGCCTGAGTGCACATCTGAACAGAGCTGATATTAATCTTTAGCAGCCAGTCTCACACACTCACACACACTCTGGAGAATGTCTTTTTGGAGTGAACCGAGTTGCGGTTTCTTTTTTTTCTTTCTTTCTTTCTTTAATTCATCCCACCTGTCTGTCTGACCCTGAGTGCTGTGTGCTACGAAACGTCGACTCAGAGGCAGAGACCTCCTCCTCTCTCTGTGTGTGTGTGTGTGTGTGCATGTCGATGCAGAGCTCGTAAAAAGGCACCGAGCTGATCTGTTAACTCTGGAGTCTGTCCTCTAATAATCTGCAGTGTTGGGAATAAGTTGCTTCAGATGAGAAAAAAAAAGAGAAAAAGCCAGACTAAACTTCTCCGAGGATTTCAAAGCATTCCTCCTGCGTTAAGTCTGGCTGATGCATTTGTGTACCAGACTGTGATGTGGTGAAATCATACTGTTCCCTGCTGCCATGTAAGCTTGCTAGCACCCCCGTGTGTCGGGAAGCTGCACGGTTTTCGGCAACATGACCCTCCTCCTCCTCCTCCTCCTCCCCCAAAACCTCCCCCTACATGTTGGCAGGAGTTTGATGAAGCAGAGCCAGGGCCATCACAAGTGTGGTGGAGGAGGGTGAGGGTGAGGGTGTTCGGTTACGCCACATGAAGCGTCGACTTAATTCACACGTTCAGGAGGTGAAACCTGAGGAGGAACAAAAAAATAAAACATAACAGGGGGGACTCACTTGTGCCTGCACTGCCAGGTGGAAAGCACCTTTTTTAAAGGGCAACAGGTCGCCTCTCTGGTTCCGCGTTCCTTCCGGGAACACCCACAGTCGGATCTGCCGGGGTCAAAGGTCGGAGAGAACGGAGATTTATTATCTTAGATCATCCCCAGAGAGTTTGGAAGACATATGAGTGACAGACTAAACTGAGCCCTTCAAAATAAGAGCCCTGATTTATCTTTGGTTATTTATCTGCAAAAACCAAACAAACAGAGAAGATAAAAAATAAAATATAAGATTTATAAAAAAAAAATCACACACAACACATCAAAGAAAGAAAAACAAACATTAGCTCGACACACAGAAGAAAAAACACTATCACATGTCATTTCAGATGCCACAGAAGCATTTTCTACCGTTACAACCGAAGAGGCCACAAAGTCGTCGTCTCACCACATGGGTTTAAAATGTGTGTGCGGAGGATCAGGATCGTGTTGCAGAGTAATAACACGGCGTTCATCTCCTCGCTGTGTTCCCCTCAATTTAACACCATCACATGTAAATGAGCCTGAGCTGACGACTCCGGCTCAGAATCTGAGAGACGCCCGAGGAGATGAAGGAAAATAAACATCAACGATGGAAACGGAAAATTAAAACCCCCACGAATCTGTTCGATTCCGATTTCAAAGCTCCGTCTGTCCGTCCGTCATCGCTGAGACAGGAGGCAGATTACCTGGTCGTCCAACATGGTTTTGGCTGCGTCGGCCATGACACTCTTGGCGTCGCTGGTCTTCTTGCGGTTGATGAAGACGATGCCGCCCAGCCAGCAGATGAGGCCCACCGTGCCGGCGTAGATCAGCTCCTTCTTGGCGATCATGGTGCAGCGGTCTGGGAGGATCTCCATCAGGCCTGAGGCATGAGAGGAGAAAGTGTTTGAATAAAAAGGGACGTCACAGGAAATGTAACGAAGCTTTTACTGTTTTAAGTAGAAAATGAAATGAAACAAAAGGAATTTATAAATAAACAAATAATCCATCAATAAATACTTAGGATTTAAAAACGGATTCACAAAATCAGCACAAAACTCATTAAATAACTCATGAAAAGTCACATAAATCATCAATATGCACCAGGTTTGTAGATTATTAAGTGTAAAGTGAAGTCTTTACTGAATCCTACTGTGAAGGTTGTCATCTGGTTCCTGTTTGGTGTTGATTGGTCGTTTCACACTGAGGCGTGTTTCTAACATCACGTCTGACTCATTTCTATCAGTGTGTGCAGAGTAAATAATAGAAACACCTGTCAGAGTGACACAAGCCAGCAGCACAAACAAACACCGACGCTCAACAGAGTCACGGCATTAAACAGGATTCAGGCTCTGGTTCACACTCACACTGGAGAGAGGCTGAGGCAGTCGAGGTGACAAACGGCCTTTTATTACCCGACAGACAAAAACATCGTGTCCTATTGGCTGGATGTGACGTCCAAAAACTGAGCGCAAGATGAACTTTGGTCTCAACATCATATTTTATCTACGACCTTGTGAAACCCTGGATTTCTCAAGTATAAACTTTACTGATGAGAGTTATCTCAGTGAGCGCCGCCTCCATGATGAAATGTGTTTGATTGACCTTTGTCCATATGATACAGCAGGAAACACGGGGTTAGAGACGGCGTGGACGTGTGCGTTCTGTCTGCTGTCGTCTCATCTCAGCACAAACATTATTAATTACGTCACAGCGAGTGTTTACGACCGCGGCCTCTCTGCAGAGGTGAGGGTTTTATCACATCATCTTGAGGATGAGCAGCTATTAATGGCTGGGTGTGCAACTGTCGGCATGGCAACTTGGACGCCAAATCAAGACTCGTGCTGAGTTTCCTCCGCACTAATTAGATGCCTGGTTCTCCCCCTGCTGTCTCTACCCTGGCCCGGAGCCGGGAGCCTGGCCTCATCACTCTCCCAGGCTCTGATGGGAGAGAAAACATACCAACCAGCTAAATTAGTGCCCTCAACAATGAGATATCGGACTGCGAGGAGCGATGGTGTGTTCAAAGACCTGGCCATAAAAATCAGACGAATGGGAATCTCGCTGCGACGTGCTCTCATTCAGTTCGACAGGTTTAAAACGCTGTCCAGTAAATTTACCGACGGCTTTTATCTCAGCGCGGGTCCTGTGAGGCCGGTGATGTATGAATCTTTTATTGGTGTATGTATTGATCAACACATTCCATGATCGTCTGAGCCAAATCCAAACCACTAACTACAGCGCTAAAATCATTTCTGCGGGTTGGACGGCACGGCAGCTGCATGCAGCACAAAGCCCGGGTCGTTTCACATTCGGTTTTAGGAGGACTGTGGCTTAACCTGCACTTCAGTCACGTTTAGAAACCAAATCCAGGAGAAGTGGCTCTGAAACGTAAAGTCGTCTGGATGTGATGAACTTGACAAGGTTTGATGTTTTGCAGGAGCAGGAGGGGAGGTGTTCTTCGTCCTGGATGGTGGGAACAGTCCTGACTGAGTCCGGTCTTGACCCCTGGTGTTGACTTGCATCTTCAGTGATCAACCATATTGATCAGCGCAAAGTTCATCTGTCTGCACCTGCTTCAAAACGCATCTCCACCACATGTGATCAGATCTCACTTAATGCTGTCTGTGATAATAAGCAGGTATGTGATGCAGAAGGTACATTGTCGGTCATTGAGAGGACGACAGTGAAGTAGACAGTCCTCCAGAGGAGGTGGTCAGGACACATTTGCATTCCCGCTGCTACTAGAAGGTGGACACGTGTGAACGTGGTCTGATTGATCGGTGCTGATCTCTTGTGATCAGATGTTTCTACCAGGTCTGAACGACCCTGAGCCTTCTTCGTGTCCTTGTGCCGTTTGATTAGCTAAGCTGATGAAATCCATATGTGAAACATTCATTCAGCTTCTAATTACGCTGGACCAGGGGTCAGGGGTCAGGGGTCAACCCTAGAGTAAAACACATGATCAGGTCATTAGTCAGTTGTTGTACAGTGTGAGGGGAGGGGACGGCGGTTTCCTGTGTCATGGTGTCACTGAGCTCATCCAGGTCAGTGCACTCAACAGCGACGGTGACCGCGGTCACTGGGTTAACAAGTCAAGTGCAGTCGCTGACCTCAGCATGGATTACCTGGTCAGTCAGGTGTGTAGCAGCATCGTGCTCACACTACGCAGGCGTCAGGCAGGCAGGCATCCGCTGCTAATAACAGCACATCCTCCTCACTCCACTTGTTCTCCTTGTTGACTCTGATGTGTAAAGGTTCACCTCACCACGTTGCAGAGCAGCAGAGTGTGAATAATCCTTGTTAGTTCCACTGAGCCGCAGCATCTTGTCCGTGTTACTGGCCGGGGGAGAGGAGATCCGCCTCATGTAGACTCACAGGCAACTTCAGAAATCCCCACCGTTGGCACACTTCTTCCATCTCTGACTCTTCTCTCTGCTGCCTGCAGTGGACCGTGGCTACTTCAAATTAAAACGCCCAGAAACCTCTCAGCTCCGCTCCAACACTTCTTCTTCTTCTTCTTCTTCTTTTAAGAGTCTGATTGTGTTTGAGCCGCTGAAGACAAGGAGACAAAAACAAACTAACAAAACAAAACAAAAAAAAAATCTGCTGAGGAGAAGCTGCCATCTGTGCAACCATCTTGCACCAGTCGTCATCATCCAAGAAAAACACTGCAGCCAGGATTGGAAAAAGCAAAGATGAGCGGGGCTGCCTTTCCTCACCTCTCACCGTTGTTTCAGACTCACTTTAACAGGAATGATGTTGGCAGGTACAGATCTGATTTTGAAGTGTTGACTCTGATTAATGCGAGCGTCACAGCTCTTTGTACACAAACACTCCCCAGTGTTTGAACAGTGCAGCAGGACAATAAGAAGGCAGTGACGCCCACATGCAGTGGGTGTTAATATCTAAAATTACAGCCACAAGTCAACACTTCAGCCTCAGGGTTACTGTTTGGTTTTAGATCCGATTCAATGGAGCAGAGTCCCAGAAACACTCTATACAACCTCTGTACTCACCCAAAACATCCAGGGAGCTCTGGTGGTTGGAGATGATGACGTAGGGCCCCTCCGTCTGCAGATGCTCCCAGCCGCTCACTTCAAACCGAAGACCCAGGAAATACTTCACATGTCGAACCAGGAAGCGGATAATCCTGCAGGGGGGGGGGGAGAAGGTTAATTACAGTCCTGAGTATAGGTTACTGTTCACAGTTGTGTGAGAGCAGCAGCCTACGTATTATTATTAAGGTTGACGGTAACGAGGAATGTTAAACACTGGAGGTATTTCCTTACGTAGCAGAAACATTTGACCTTAATCAGACAAAGTGCATGAGGTACAAGACATCTGGAAGATAATCTGTGTCCCACATTGCCCACATATTTAGCTTTGTTTGTTTCTTGGTTGGTTAAATAATTGCCTGGAGTGAGTCCTACCATCTGCCTGCCTGTCCGACACTGGAAACAAAGCCAAGATGCAGCCAACGTGGCCCTGTGACGAGTCCAATCAAATCAATACACTGTTTTATCTGCAGTTACCACTTTTTAAAGAAAATGGGGTCGTAAAATGTCCAGTTTTAGCCACAGAGCGTTAATATTTGATATACACATCACTTAGAAGTCATTGTTATTGATTTTTGTCCCACTGGGAGGAATAAAAACTTTCCAAAAAAAAAAAAAAAAAGGGGCTGAAAATATTTACAGGCAGCGCCATGACACCAGCTGATGATGTTGTAATTGGAAGCAGTGGCCTACTTTCACTCAGCATCCAGCAGACAGGAAGCAGCGTTACCACCATGATCACCTCGTGTCATATTTCCAGCCACTGGACAAATGCAACTTCAATACTGCCTCTCTCTTTAGCCCGAGAGAAATGTCCGGGTCTTTAGTTCCTGAACGTTCAACTCTGAATCAACTCAAAACTTCCTAAAAAAAAAGGTAAACCAGGAACAAAAACAATGAGCTAAAAGAGGCTAAAAGGTTCTGTCGAGCCAGCTGGTACGGTTCTGTTGACAACACATGTTACAGTTAAAGACAATGTGAGTTTCTCAGTTTCCTGTTTATAGCACAACTTGACCTTTGTAGCGCGAGGAGACGACGACGACGACGACGACTCTGAACTCTGTTAAGTCAGATCAAAAGGTGACCTCTGCCCCCCCCCCGACGCACCGAGGCTGTCATTGAGATTCAAAACAAGCAGCTCCAGGCTCACACCCATGTCATAAATTGATTATGCAGAATAGATGCTATTAAAATCCTCTCTCGCCAATCACCATGGCACCCGTCAAGGTTAAAGATTTAATCCCTTCCTATGTAAATTCACGGTAATATTTTTTCTCTCCAGCCCCCCCCGTCTCGCTCTGAAAACCGGCTCGTCTCTGTGTTACTGCCAGTTTAAATGTATCTGGACTCTGGTGTTGGTGTGGCGGGCTGCAGACAGGACCTGGGTGTTTCATGGCCAGACCAACTCCACGCTGCAACCAGCTAATCAGCTGCGCATTCCTCGCCACTATCTGATCATCGCTCGATTGTGGTTTCACTTCTTTTACCTCCTGCAGCTGGGAGGTAGCAACTAAATCTGAAAGTTACTCAACGCTGCAAGTGGTGAATGTTAATATATCAGTAAAATAAAAAGGAGCATTTGAAGCTCGCTGCAGAAACGAAGAGCACCTTGCAGGTCTGTTCAAAGCCTTTCATTGAATTTATGTTTGCAATCTGCTGCTAATTAACATCCAGAACTCCTCAGGCAGCAGCGGATTCCAGATCCCACACCTGTCACTGCCTTATACTGCCATCCTGCAAGTGTAAGGGGGGGGGCCCACCACCCATGCAGGTCATTTAAGCAAAAGGTAAAGCGGGCTAAAAATGTGGTGTGTGGCAATTTTCAAATATTTATTGAGGATTCATACGAGACTGGATCACTTGTAGTCTAGGGACAAAATGCCATGATGCACGGTTCAAAATCCGCCCCCACCCTTCGCCCCCCCCCTCCCCTCCATGCAAATCTGAACCACACATTTTGAATAACAAACCAGCTGTAACAAAACTGGCTTCTGTTACACCACCAACTTGAATGACCTTCCCTCTCAGGGAAAAACAGCAGAGTCACTCCCCGTCTTCTGTCTCAGCCGGAGAAACCATCACTTCAAAAAAAAAAAAACACCTCATGAATCATACCCCCCCTCCGCCCACACCCCACCCGGTCACTCCTCCTCTTCTCTCAAAACATGTCCGTCATGTTGTTGTCCTGATCTGCCCTCCTTTTAAACATGACTTCTACCCGTCCCCTCGTGATTTCAGGTCCATTTTTCCCCAGACGCGTCTTTAATCATAAAGTTGTAACTCCGGGTTCAGATTGGCTTGTTATCTATAGAAAGACACTTTGTGAAGGGAAAAACAAAAATGCACATTTCCACTACTAGTCCACAATCATGCCGCTGATAATCACACACTTCTAATCTTTTCCTTTCCAATATCCTGCTCCAAATGAAACCAAACTTAATGACGACGGCAGTGTGGTTTTGAAAACAGCAAAAGCCACTTAGTAAATTTCAATTAAGTTCATTTCACCCCCTGTTGCCAGAGCTGATCATCTTTTACCCATTCACTGAGGATGAGAGGAGCAGAGAGCACTTTTAACTGGACCTTAAACACTGTTGGACGCTGCTGCCGGCTGTAAATGAGAGGAGCAGGAGGCTGGACTGTGACACATGAACAAATCTCTCAGGTTTCTTTACTTGTGATGTCTTAGTGTTGGCCGGATCCTGCAGAAACGGAAACGGCCCATGAAGAAGCAGCTGCAAGGTGATGATCTGTAATAATTGTGGTTTTTATGTCATATTATAAAACCCAAACAAGCGTCACTGAAGCTCAAACTTCTAAACGCTAGTAGTGATTTAACCTTAAGCTGACTTTTTCCTATTTGCACATATGAGCTTCACTGGAGTCCAATGTAAAGCTGACACATCCATATCTCCATATCTCTCAGCAATTAATCTGGGAAGAGAGATAGCATCATGAACGAGACACAGACTTGAGCGTCTTGTCTTATGATGCAGATAAATGCGTGACAATCGGCTCGTTAACTCTTGCCGAGCTTCAGTTTTCTTACCATCTGTGAGACGGTTTGACTCGTGAAGACAGGAACCAGACAGATTTGATTAAATGAAAAAATAAAGCTCGCTTTGTTTTCCTAATCAAAGACATGAGGAAGTTCTTAGCTCACTTTAAGTTCTCTGCCATGTGACTCTACCTAATGCAATCACCCCTCACTGCTGCCTCACGTCGAGCTAAGCTTTTTTTTGCACATGCACGCTTGATTGTCTCACTATAGTGACAACAACTTCACCTTTAAACCAGAATACAGTCTTGGAGGGGGGGTTATCTTACAGCACACAAGTACAGTGATAACACACTCAGTCTAGTGTAAAAGTCCCTTGTTATGCAATGACTCAGCCAGTGTTGCTGCAATATTAAGACTGTTCAAGGGGAATGAAATGGCCTCGGTTGGAGTCTTTTTATGGCCAATCCACTAAAGCTTTTCATCGAGTTCATTTCATTATCTGTCACTAAATAAGTTGCTTGTGAACCTACAGAGCCTAACAGTATTTAGCTTGATGTGTCGGCAGCACAGGCTGCACACAACCCACCTGGCACCTCACGGATAGAAAGGTGAGTCTGACCCGTTAGCTTTAAAAAAAAATATTGTACCAACAAACAAAAAGATACGAGCGCTGGAGCTAATTCAGGTGCTGAAGGTCAGAGGGCTGTTCACGCCGTGGTGGTGGGGGGGCATGGTCACCGTATCAGGATGACACTGCAGAGGATACACTCATTCAGGACAAGAGGTGAGTTAACAGTGTAGGCTTGAAGTCAATCAGCGAACTGTCTGAGTGACAACAACAACAAGTCTCCCACTGACGTTAGACGCTGTTACACAGTGTGGAACCTGAGCTCGAGCCATTGTGAGTGAGAAAACCAAGCCTCTGTCCTTAATCAGTTGTCATGACATCCTACCTGATAATTAATGCCGCAGCAGTGGCTCACATGAAGTGACAGACTCCATGTGTGGGCATTTAAAATACACGAGAGCTGCAGTAAACACCAACTCAACAGTAAGAGGAACTGGACTTCTGTGGATGTCTGGTCACATTAAAGTCCTGTAAGTCAGCTGTGAAGCAAGCGCCCACCCCCACCCACCAGAATAGGGCCTTTTGTGTACCCGTCTGACAGCAAATGTCTGTGACAGACGACTCTGTCCTTGATGATTCACAAAGCACCCCCCCCCCCCTTTTTTTTTTTTTGCCACAGTTGGCTTAGTATGTAGAGTGTGCAGCCAAACGTCTATTCACTCCCTGTGCAAGGTCTGACCCCAATTCAGTCACTTTGTCAGAGTCAACAGGTCCCGATAACCTTTGAGCTGTCAGAATGGGACACTGGTGCAACATGACACCACCGGCACCACGGCTTAACGTGACTGCAAAACAGTTATTCCAAGAGCAGCCAGCCGGGCAGGCGGGCAGGCGGTAAGGTCTGACTGCTGTTGTAACTGTGACAGGGCCACTGTCAGCCAGACCAAGGCCATGTGAGGTTGCACCGAGGATTCAGGCCTCATAGGTATAACAGTAACCCAACTCTAATCAGGGGAAGCTTGCCATCTGGCATCTGTCTCTTCAAGGTAATTACTGGCATGCGGTCGTTTGTGTCCAGCAATCCATCCTCACCATCTAGGTTTAACCACAACAACAACAACAGCAGCAGCAGCAGCAGCAGCAACCCCCCTGCCCTCCCCCAGGTGGATGCTATACTATACTATACTTCCATCCTAACAGGTATCAGTTGACTTGGTCAATGTGTGCACATCCTGTATAAAAAGACATATTTCCTCCAGTGGTACAGGCCAAGGGGTCATTCCTATGGAGCCGGCCTGTGGTCTTATGGCATGCTGCTTTCACTTGAAATGGGAAAAAAAAAAATGCCTCATACATTTTGAACAAGAACTGAACATTACAAGCTTCTTAAGCAGCAGGTTTGTCCTGGTTTGCACAGATGTGCAGTGACACACTGACAGCTCAGTGTATATACCTACACCTATCAGCTGCTGCTTCATTACAACCCATTATATTCCAGCTGTTTCATTGATTAAAAAAAAAAAAAAAGAAACAGCAGCTGAAATACTAATGTCATGTTGTGATATGTAGAGGGGAGACTTGTGACTGAGGGACGTTATGTGCAGCTCACCTCATGCAACTTAGCTAACGCCAGGCATCTCATTTCACTGGAGGGAAAGTGGCAGGCATTCTTGCAGAAAATATAATTAAGGTGATTATCCTGATCTGAGGTTATCATTGTTTAACCTGGGCTGGTGATGGTCGGAGCGTGTCTCGACTTGGACATAAACACGTTAATGTTAGCAATCTTGTTTCCAGCTAACACGTCCCAACTGCCTAACTGAGTCCATAGGTGGTGGTGGTGGTGGTGGTGGTCGGGGCTAATGTTAGCATATGTGTGATTTATTAAAAATGCATCAAGTATTTATCTATATTTTTGTCATGTTTTCGTGTCACAAGTGAGATGGATCTGTGGAATAGAAGCTGGTTAAGGTTACGACGCTGTTATGCAAACGTAAAGAAGATCCACAATGAGAAACGTGATGTTGCTAGCGAGCCATATCTGAGTGTTCAAGATGAACCTGCTAGCCGGCTAACAGGCTAACGCTCGGGCTAGCCGTAGGAACGCTCGCGACTTTTATTACGCAAACAAAACTCACCTCATGTTTTCGATATCTCTGCCTCCGCTTTTCAATATGCACAGAGGGATCGCGAACAGGGCCAGGAACATCATCCAGGCGACGTAAAAGCACTTTTTGAAATAGAAAACAAACGTGCTGCTGGTCCACATCAGGAGCGGAACCAGCAGCAGCGGTAACATCCACAGCACATCCATAGCGATCCGCTATCACCGCCGCTGCCGACGCCACCGCCGCTACCACCGCTATCACTACGGAGCTTCACACCAGTGCCCAGCGGGGAACACACACTCTCACACTCTCTCTCTCTCTCACACACACACACACCACCACTCTCACT
Organism: Caranx ignobilis; assembly: GCA_021432705.1. Lineage (NCBI taxonomy): Eukaryota > Metazoa > Chordata > Actinopteri > Carangiformes > Carangidae > Caranx > Caranx ignobilis. Next base: position 473,932 of record MU270004.1, on the reverse strand, counting down.
GTGGAGGCTTGCCTTAGGGCGGACGAGAAAAGCCGCTAACACGCTGGTTAGCTACGGTGCGAGAGAGCAGGGAACCACCGGGACCCTGGCGAACATTACACACGCCGAAAAAAGTGCTCCTTTGACGGGGAGGAAGGGGGTGGGGGAGAACCGTGGCGGCGGCGGCGGCGGCGGCGACTGCAACGCTCGTCTCCGGCTGCCAGAAATGAACATGAAACGCTGCTCATCTGTTGCTAAATGGCATCATGAGGTGGAGTCAAGGCGTCATCGGTTGTATTTTTTTTTCCATTTCCGGTTACTGGACCACTATAGTCTGACGTCACCAACTACATGCAAGGAATTCATCTTCTTTTGCAGCAGTTTGAATAAGTTTTACACACCAAAACTGCCTTATAAGTTACTTTATACACACTTTTAACATATATATAGACACCTCTTGTTGGATACTTGCTGTTAACTTTTGACAAAAAATCCCCAACCTGCTGTTATAAGCCTGTGTGGATTCACTGACTCTCTCTACGAAAGGATATCCGTAGAAAAAGACCAGTTTGACAGCCGATTACATGAATAATTGGATTAGCAGTGGTAATCCAATCCTTGGCTATAATCTGACACTGTCCCAACAGCCTTGACCATGCTCCAGCCATGTCCAAGAGCTCTACTTGACATGATTTGGAAGATTAGGATCAATCAGTCATTAATCCTGTTTTAATAATATGTGTCATTATACCCCTAATCATTGGCTGACTCCAACGCTTGGCACCAGTCTCCTCAGGCAAATACTGAATCCACTCTATAAAATGGGTTGTTAAATTTGGTAACTACGAGGACTGATCGAGTGGTTGCAGTTGCAGTCAGGAAGTTGTTTGATATACTGGTGGGAAAAACAAACCCGTGTACCAACACCTCCCCTTTAATAAGTAAAAGGTGATGTGATGGTGCTTAAGAGCTCAAGGGGGAGTCAGGGGTGTTTGAAATATCCCAGCACATCCAGTGTTTTACTGGTGTGTTTACAGAACATCTGCACCAAGCTGGTAATGCAAAAGGCTCACAGCTACACCTACATCTAAGATTTATTAGGCAGGTGATTACGTACCAGGTTTAATAAGTAAATAAAAGCTCCGTCTGCTTTGTTGGAAACTCTCCAAGATGGAGTCATCATAGGAAATGGTAAAGCCTCTGTTCATCCAGGAGAACAACAAAGTCTAGCAGTAACCCGTGTACTGGATTTTGACACCGCTGTGTGGTTGAGCCCAGGTGCACAGTAAACACCTTTTCTCCAGAGAGCTGATGAAATCTTCTGAAATCTTCACTTTGCAACTCGTGTAAAAAGCAAAAAACAAAACATAACGAGATTCACTGAGATGTAAGAGGGAGCGATGGAGAGCCTCGATCACTGGCGCATGTTTGTTTGCTTTGGGAGTGTGTTTAGAGCTGTAGGTGTGTGTGTGTGTGTGTGTTTTCTATTGCCACATCACATGTGTATTCACAAAAAGTCCATCCAGCTGGTGATGTGCCAACAAAAATGAGCTCGACCACATGAATTTCAACAAACACGGTTGACAGATTGTTAGTGAATCGCCTTCAAGATCTCATTTCCTTTTCCCTTTTCTCGGCCCAAGTGCAACTGCCGCCGCTCTGTTTCACTTCTGCTTCTTTGCCACAAAACTTCTACAAGTAAAAACCGAAAGCTTGTTGAAACAAAGGTACACACAAGCCACTCAGTGAAAGTGTCCTCACGGAGATTATGGCGATATATCATCGACGACTGCTCCAGCTATGATCGGTGTTGTGAGTGATGGTCATTACATCAGCATTTCTGCACACAGATCGCTCCGATGGCGCCTTTTAATGAAGTCTAACTGTGCAGATTAGCTGGTAAAACTGACCCCCCCCCCCAATCTCTGCTTCTGCTGCGTCGTTATCACAACCATTACACTTCCTGACAACACTGTGTATGAAGTGGTGATAAATCCAAAGGTGTTCAACAGGGGATCCAGGTTATGGAGCTGTCAAAGGCCTTTGTACGAATAAGAAACATCCCAACTCTGACTGGACAAAGATTTCCAAAGGCGAAGCCAGATGAAACCGAGGGAGCGGTGCTTGCTGGGAAACTAAATGTGAAGCTGCTCGATGACTCTTGTGCGATTGATTGAAATGTTGGGGTTCACATTCAGGCTCTCTGTTGGCTCTGGATTCAAACGCCTCCATCTGGAGAGTGTAAAGACCCAACAGAGGTCTGGAGTACTCGGCAAGGCTTCAATGATCAGTCCGGCAAACTCACGGAGGAACCTTGAGAACAGTGATTAAGACACAGCTCAGTCATGAGCATGGTTTGTTGTCATTGGACATCTGTGTGAGCCACAATCTAAACATGGATTTGAAACACAAGTGGATGCACAGATGTTCCTGGTATCATGGTAACCTTGGGCCAAGGACTGATGTTGACTTTGGAGCTGTTGCATCGGACCTGTACAACTAGATGAAATACTGAGGGTCACCTGTCCCCATCTGCTGGCCTGTTGCATCATCCCATTGCTATCACAGCATCTGGACCCTTTCAGGCTCTCACACTCACTCACTTACAGCTGATCTTGTATATGTCAGTCAGGGTTCAGGGCCTGAGAGGAGGAAGGGAATTTGGCCCTTGTGTCCCCGGGTCCGTCACTTTGGTCCGTCACTTTGCTTTGTCCCCGGCCTGGTCCATCACTCTGCTTTGTCCCGGGCCTGGTCCATCAGCCAGTTCCAGTCCCGTCTCTTACAGACTACAAACTGTATAGGACTTAGGCTCATCCACATGAAGTGTGTGAGTGTCCCATTGTGACATCATCAAGTCAGTTTATGTCCCCTCACTTTCAGTCAGCATCCACACTGACTTTGCTTCATAAAATTACCCATAGTTCATAGCAACACGAAGTCAAATACAGAAGATGTCGTCGGAAGCATTGGAAGAGAACCACTCCCGGTCCCGGTTCTGGTCCCGGTACCGATCCCGGTTCAGGTTCCAGTTCCGGTTCGGGTTCAGGTCCCGGTTCGGGTTCAGGTCCCGGTACCGGTTCGGGTCCCGGTACCGGTCCGGTTCGGGTCCCGGTTCGGGTTCCGGTACCGGTCGCGGTTCGGGTTCGGTACCGGTCGCGGTTCGGGTTCGAGTCCCGGTACCGGTTCGGGTTCGGGTACCGGTTCCGGTTCGGGTCCCGGTACCGGTTCGGGTTCGGTACCGGTACCGGTTCGGGTCCCGGGTTCCGGTTCGGGTTCCGGTACCGGTTCGGGTTCCGGTACCGGTTCCGGTTCGGGCCCGGTACCGGTTCGGGTTCGGGTCCCGGTACCGGTTCCGGAACCGGAACCCGAACCCGAATCGGTACCGGAACCCGAACCGGAACCGGTACCGGGACTCGAACCCGAACCGGAACCGGGACTACGAACCCGAACCGGTACCGGGACCCGAACCGGGACCGGTACCGGGACTTGAACCGGTACCAGGACCCGAACCGGTACCGGGACCCGAACCGGAACTGGAACCGGGACCGAAACCGGGACCAGAACCGGGATCGGTACCGGGACCATGCCGACTGAAAAGTGAGGGGACATAAACTGACTTGATGTCACAATGGGACACTCACACACTTCATGTGTATGAGCCTAAGTCATATACAGTTTGTAATCTGTAAGACACCAGACTAGATCGGTACCAGACTGGATCGGTACTGGAACCCGAACTGGGATCGGTACCAGTTCGGGTTCGGGTCCCAGTGCCGGTTCCATTCCGGGTTCCTGATACTCTTATCGGTTCCGGTTCTGGTGGGCCTGGTCCCAGTCCTGGTACCGGTTCGGGCACTGTCCCGGCCCCATGGTCCTGGCTCTGATCCTCATCCCGGTTTCGGTACGGTCCCGGCTCCGGTGGTCCTGGGCCTGGTCCATCAGCCAAGCAGAGCTGTTGACAAGAATCAAAGAATCTCTTGTGGCTTCACAAGCTCCCGGTCCTTCAACACCGAGAGGAGCTGGTCAAAGATTATATTCTTTGGTTGTTAACAGCTCAGATTCCTTCATTACAACAGACCCAGTTGTGATTGTGCCCATACTGGTGTGTGGCAGGCAGTGGTGGTTGTAGGGCACCCCCTGTTGGTGAAAAGAAACACCACCTGATGTGATGTACAGTCTATCTTACAGCATCTTCTCTTTGAAGAAACAGTCTACACTCCAAATTAGTCAAAAAGGTTTTGTACAGAACCAAACTTGAAACTGCTTCGACCCCCAACACATGATTTGTCGTTAAAAAAAAACAACAAAAAAGCTAAAATGTACCAGTCAGACATGCTAATGATCCGTTAAGGCATGTTTGAGTTCAGCACAGACCCTGAAGTAATCATGCATCTTGAACTGTTTAGTACCACTGAATAATTTCAAAATAAGAGCTCACATTTCTGCAAATTCATCCTGAACATGTGGGTTTGTTCAGTTAAGTAGCTGCACAAAGGTGATGGGGATAAAAAACCTAACTACAAATGCTAGTGTTATTTCTACCAAAATATGATTCTTTCTCATTAATATTATTTATTGCAGTAAGAAAAACACTGGTGTCAATAATGAATGACTGATATTAAAGTTTTACTGCACAGACAAGTCTTGACTCTGAAATTCCTCTTTTTTTTATCTTGCACATGTTTAACCACTAGATGGCGGTGTTGTTGCACCAATACTGCACATAGCATTCACATCAAAGTGACTCTATGATTTAAAGGCATCATCACCATAAAACTTTACGATTATGTAATGATTCAGGTCATAATAATCACCTTGGCTATGCTAAGTGATGCAGTGCCGATGACGGGGGAACACATGTACGTGCATATATGGTAATGTAAAATACTGAATATTGAGGTATGGGACCAAAACAGGCTCCGTTTCACTGCAGGAGACATTTTGATTTGACAACAATGGTTGGTTTCTGTTTGATTTTTCACACCCCCATTAAAATATCTTTCCTATTTGACTAAAAAAATATACGAATATTAGACATCTGCAATACTTAAAAAGTAGAAATTCTAGGTCCCATTCATATAATGGTGTTTAAAGAGTGGCATCAAATCTGTGGTCAGAGTTTATCACAACACAGCACCCAGTTGTCATCATGCTGTTCACAGATTATCTCCTGATTCTTGCTGCATCAAAAAGTGTTTCTAAACTTTGCACCTTGAACGCAACATCCTGTCGTGCATTGCAAAGTGGAAACTTGCGTTATGTTGAGGCGTGAAGCAATGATGTGTTGTCATAGAGAAAGAGAGAGAGAGAGAGAAAGCCAAAAAAAAAAAAAACTGGTTGCACAGAGGTTGGTAACAAACCCACTGGGGCTTGTTCAATGGAACATCTGCCATGGGTGGTGACCTTTTTGAACCAACACCCACCACCACTACCACCACCACCACCACCGCCCTGTAGCCTCCCCCCCCTCCCCTTCCCTCCCTCTAACAGCAGCATTCAAGTCACACTACGACAAAAAGGGGTAGTAAAGATATTGTTAAAAAAAAGAGGCTGTATTGAACAACCCTGCAGGGGGACACACTCTCACACACACTCACTCTCATACACCCCACCAACCATTACAAGTGCGCGCGCAAGAGCAGCTGTCAGTGGGTTGAGGCGGGTGCCCGCGCGCTGCATATAGCGAGAGACTATCCTGTTTGGAGATTACGCTGCAGCAGCTCATGGCCATCTTGTATCAGACAGGATGAGACTGTGAAAAAAAAAGAAGCGTGAGTGAGAGAGTGTGTTTTTTTTCCCTTCTTCTTCTCTCTCCTCATCAGACGGCCGCTGACACCACAGAGGCTCAAAAATCACGTCTGCGCCGCCGCTGCTGCTGCTGTTGTTGGTGTGTGAGTGCGTGTGGACCGTGGACCACCTCATACGAGTTGTGGATTATTCCGAGGACATCGCACTGAAACCATGAGCTGGGGCTCAGAGCTATGGGTGAGTCTCGGTGCACTGCACTTGTAACGGCCGTTAACGGTCCTGTTCTAGAACGTAACGGTTCTCCAGTTTAAATAAACCTGCGCGTGCTGAGATGAGACGAAGGCGAAGCTTAACGGCTAAAAAAACGGCCGGTGGCTCGTTGTTGGATGTTCAACCACCACCACCCCTCCTCTTCTTCCTCCTCCTCTCCGGTGATGATAGTTAGCCAACAGGGGGGCTAATTTGTAAACGGTAGCCTAATCGCTGAAGCTTATCTACCGGGCTGTGTGCGTGTGCTAACGGTTGATTTCTGATCGATTACAACGACGTTGTTAGCAAAGGGAGCTAGCTTAACATCCATTTTACTTTAGCATGGAGCGTTTCAATTCAGACCACGCTTCGCACACATACACACCCCCTCACCATATAACACAGCTATCTGCCCCTGTGTGTGTGTGGTGCCACTTGTCTTTTGTGATGTGTAACAAACTAATAATATTACATTTAACTGTCAGTAGAGGAAGTGCACGAGGACATGAAGTTCTGTTATTGATCCCAGCTCTGCTGGTTAATCACGAGCTGAGATGAAAACTAACTTAACTATAATCATTTCCACTAACTGGTTAAACAGTATTAAAACAATTACCATAATAGCTGACTTAAGTGAGTAAGTGATTGGATGTATGATTTTTATATTTTGTTCAAAACATCCCAAAATCTGGGGCTAATCAGAATCAGAAAATCAAAGAATTTGACTTTTATACATAGAAAAATACAGAATAAGAGTCATTAGATGGCATTGTTTAAAGATGTGCTTTAGTTTCACAGTGTGTGTATATAAGCATTGATACTCCAGGGAACAGCCCAGTTGTGTTACAGTGGTACTGGCTTGGAGGAGATGAGTGACAGAGAAAGAGGAGTGAATGTCTAACAGGCATTTTACAATGTAAAACTTCATTATAATCTGATTATATATGAGGTAAAAGTCACCGTAAATGTCTTTATTCATCAGGAAAACATAAGCTGCCACTCTTTGTGAGCAATACCAGATGACTAAGAAGAAGTCAAGTGATCTTACTACAATGAATTCCTCTGCTATGATGTCACTTTTTTTTTTTTTTAAATCCCACTTATATTCAACTATTGCTGAACATATTACAACCTGGTATTGGTTCCCCCTTGTAATATGGGTATTTATACCTATATTCAGCCTCAGACATTTAAAAGCAGTGTGTTTTACACTATAGTACGGTAATAATGATGATTACAGGACAGTTTAATAAACACTTGCAGTGCGAGGAATTCCTGCTGTCAGGGGTGTTTTGTTTCAGTGGCTCGTCGTCCTGTTGTCATTTTGTTGTGGAAGTGATCCGGTGGGAGTAGCAGTCATTCTGCTGTCTGTGTGCTGACAAACAGCCCTGCTGGAGGACATGTCGAGCTTTGTCGACGAACGGCGCTGGTATATTTTCAGTACATGTGTATTTGCGTGTCAGTGCGAACGTGAATGTATAGGGTTGGCATTCGAAACCTACAAGGAAGGGTCAGGTTTGATTTCATTTGGCCTCCTGTTGCACCTCCTCACCGTGCACTGCACCAAGCAGCAGCAGCAGCAGCTTTTTCTTTATATATAGGTTGAGCAATTTAATGAATAATCTCAATGTATTGAATCTGGTTGAGGTCCAAACAGCACTGGTTCTGCAGCTGCGCAGCTTATCACAATACTTGCAGTGTATTGCACCCTTTTTCTCCCAGATGATAAAACTGCAGGCTAAAGTCAATATTATGGGGTTAGCTTTGTTGCTCCTCTACCAAGCTGGAGATAGTTCAATCAGGGATGTGTTTTTTTTCTAAAAACAAAAAAAGGAGGTGGGGGGGGGAGGAGGCACTGCACTGAATTCTCCAGCAATTTACCTGGTGCAAAGTTCACTGCAAAAACAAAAACACTAGTACACGTTCTTTGCGTTTTCCCCGGTGATGTCAGTGTAGCTTTACTTTACTATTGCTAATGCTTGACCGAGAATCACTCCTGCCCAGGTAGTCATGCACAGCCAACATGGCCTGGAGGTACTCGACAGGCTTTTTCATGTGTAGCCCAAGTCTGGAAAACATTTGCAAGTTTTTTAAACAGAGGCTGAGGTTTTGCAGAGAATAATGTATTACAACCAGATGCTTGCTGCGTGTGTGTGTGTGTGTGTGTGTTTTTCCTCTGTCTTTAGCCGGATGAATAGAGTCCAGACACTTGTTCCTGCTAATGCTGGTCCCTGCCGTACGACAGCAGACTGTGACGTTCAGCAGCGCATCTGCAGGTGGTTGTTGCCCCTGGAGAATCAACAGGGCTTATTTTGTTGTTTGGTCCGTAACCAGGTCAAACAGTGAAAAAGCAGGCTGTGATACCAGCACTGCTGTGGCTTTGCACCCACAGTTTTCATGCAGAGCAAGAGCAGGATGTTGCGGGTAAGGCTACGTGTACCTTTTTTAGAGATGACGCAACCAACGAGTGTTTTCATTAGCAAATCTCGATTAAATGAAAAGATATTGAGTGAAATACTCGACACAGTTATCCAGGCGACGCGTGTTTGTTCACTTCAACCGATTGAGCAACTAATCACTGCAGCACAATCCTACATTCGCCTGGTTTTTCAAAGTAAAATTCAAAACCAGCTTCCTTTTCGACCACGTTTTGATGGATGTTGCATTAACTTTTTGTCGGTGTGTTTCAGGGTAGCGGTAGCTTCAAGAATTAGCTGATGCAACATGACGCACGAAAGGATGAGGCGCCACATGCAGCAGCGCACGCTTGGTCACGCTCGTCCTGTTGTTCCTCACTGTGGACAGGAAAGAAAATGAGATTTCAGATAAGTCACAGTCGGTCACAAACATGACAGTAGTGTGAACTGTAGCCGTGCTGTGATGTTATCATTCTCATTTTTGACTGTGAGCTGATCTTGAATTGAATTATATTGATTAACTACCTTTACCTGATTGGATGCAGTGGACTTTGGGCTGGAAATCATCAGGGTTTACGCTCACACAAACCAACAGGGTAAATAAATAAACAGTGATGAGTGTGGTCGCTCGCCATTGTTTAGGCTCTTGTGAGTCACCGTGAGCGTGCGCACAGCCCCACAGTCAGAGCTGATGGACTCCAAGATGTCGAATGCCTTTGGTGCGGCATCATAGCTCTGATTATAGTCTTCACTATGTTCTTGAAAACAGACTCTGGGAATGTTTACCACCACGACAATAATGACCATGAGCGTCCTGTCCTTGTCACCAACCAACCAACCAACCAGTCACCAGCACATCGGCTTAATTACATCTTTGACCAAGTTGTGCCTGCAAGGGAGCCGACATGCACGCAGCCGGTTGTTTTTAATGCGAGCGAGGGACAAAGTAAATGGGTCAGCGTCACATGCATGCACGATGAGGACCCCCACCTCCACGAGCAGCAATTGCATGCAAACGCAACCAGGAAGGAGGAAGTTGAATGTGGTTGAACATATGACTAAGACTGGAGCAGAGGTCAGTAAAAAAAAAATGAAATCATAAATGAGTGTTGTATAAGAAACTGAAGAGGCGACGCAGTCTGAATACCTTTTCTAAATTAGGATGCATGTGCTCGACAGCCTGAAGAAAGGTAGACCACAACACCTCTGTGTGTCTATGTGTGTCTTCCTCCTCCTCCTCTTGCACCGGATGTCAGAGCTAGATCTTTGAAGCTCTTACAAGCAGCTCTCTCTGACTCCATATCGTCAGGACACAGTAGACAGCGATTATAATAATAATAAAAAAAGGTCACGTTAAACAGAGTAACCAGTGCACCTTTCCATTTGTGACACACCTTGAGCGTTTCACTTCTCTCGTGTGGTTAATTTGGGAACTGGATGTAAAGGACGGTTCTCACAGCCCCATGCAGGACTTCACTGCGTCTCCATAGTCTGTGGGATGTAAACGTGCCTTTTTACCCGTGGACACTAACTTACTGCTGAGACAAAATGGACAAGGTTGAAACGCTTCTCAAAGAACAGCAGCTGAAGGTGAGTTAGGGAGGGGGGCGGGCTGGGCTGATCTTATCCAAACTGGGGTGTTTAGTTGGTTTATTTGGTTCCAGCCGAGGCGTGAATATCTGCTGTTTGTTTGTTTTATGAGCAGATACACGCTGCTCTAATGCGTCTAATGTAATTGAGATGGGAAAGTGGCATTGTCTGGAGAGAGGCCTTGTAAATGGCACTTGTCCCCCCCCCCCCCATGTGTGTGGTTTAAGTGGAGTGCTCTCCAGACTTGGCCCGAGGGGCCGCAGACGGAGAAGTTCAGTCAAAGACGAGCTGGTGTTGTTTGTGTGGATCTCAGTCATGCATCTCGATGCAGCGGGGCCTTATCAGGGCGGATCTCCTGGTGATAGCGGCGCGGCGGCGGTGGTGGTGGTGGTGCTACTATTCAGAGCTTCGAAATAGCCCGGTGTTAGACTGAGATTTCCTGTGTTGCATCTCATCTCGTCTCCACCCCCCACCCCCACCCATCCCCCCAACCCCCTGGGGTCCCAGCCTCATCCCCTGCTGCTCACTTGACATTCAGGCCACTTCCAGGGCTGAAACCTGAGCTAGTATGTTTCCTTCTGTCAGTCTGTTGGAGGCAGAGGTGGGGAGACAGAAAGCTTTGGCAGGCTACAACAGACAGGACCCCCCCCACCCCACCCCACACACACACACACACACACACACCTACTGACCCTCTGCATTAAATCTTACACTCATCACCACCCACTTGCTGACTCAGTAGAACCACCCTGAGCCCATTTTCTCTCCACCTCTGTCTCTGAGCCCTGGTGACGGTAAAGTCGAGATGAATAGATCCTCATTTGGTCTTAAGGCCCCAGACTGGACTGGACTGCACCGCGGGGGGGGGGGGGGGGGGGGGGGGGGGGCAGGATGTGGGGTATTTAAACATGAGCTGGTTCACTAAGCTGAATTGCAAAAACACTAAATTGTTCCAGTTTCTTAAATGTGAGAGTTTATAACTTGGATATTCTTCTGGTTTCAGACAAAATGAGACGTTCTGATGCTTCGTGGTGGTTTTTTATGCACCAGAAGGAACGATCGATCGATCGACCGATTGATCGGGATGGTCTGACTGAGAGTCCAGGGCGTGTTCTCACCACAAGTTATAGCCCTTCCGCTTTTTTTCTACAAAACTTTGTCATCTTGTCCGTGAAAATGTGACTCAGTCCTTCCCACCACACGCTGCTGCTGCTGCAGCCTCTAATTTTTTTTTTAAGACGCTGGCTCTTCTGTTATTTGTAAAATTTCAGCCTCTAATCACTGCGGCGACGTGTGCCACATGGGCCCTCTGACATATTGTCACCTAAGCCTCACGGCTCTAAAATACTGTTGTGTTGTGCTACATAATGTACGTGTCGTTTGTTTCCTCAGGCTGTGTGTGGTATTTAGCCCCCCGTCCCTCCGTCCCCCCTCCCCGGCAGCGGACATGCAGAGATTGACATGTTACTGCTTCGCTGGCTGTTTTACGGCTGTTTCAAGGTGGATGCAACATCCTTTTTTTCCTAACGCGGCCTTTGAAACTCCTTGTGCATGAAGTTTGTGTAACTGTAGCTTGTAAACAAGTTATATTGGCAGCGATAGCGTTTTAACAGCCCGCCGTAAATCCTCCGCTACAGAGAAGATGTCCCATGACAAAAAAGTGCACTCATTTTGAAGGCGTTGAAATCCATTTTGGAAAAGAGAAACGGCACTTCAGGACTCATACGGAGGAACTGAACCACATGAGATGTAGTATTTACTGGTTTAAATAAAAGCTATGCTAGGGGCTGAACTTTATGAGTGCAGGTAGGTTCGTCCTCTGGAGGCTTTACGAGCCTCAAAGAGTAAATATACGACAGCACAGATGTTTGCTAGCAGCTAGCTAGCAAACACGTCCCCTGTCTCTGTGTGTGTGTGTGTGCCAAAGCGCTGAAGATGCTAGTGCAACTTTTATTAGCTCTGCTGTTCCAGTCGTCCCTCGGTCCTGTGCTGCGGCGGCGGTGAAGCTGGGAGATGCTTCTGAGCTCTGTTATTGTGCTTCCTGAAAAGCAAACCAGATGTGGTCGGTACCACGTGAAGCTTTTCAACTTTTTCTTTACAGATGTTTAATGTGCAGTGACTCAGAGCCCTGATGAACGCTGTCTCATGCAGCCATGCAGATAATCCACCGTCGTCTCCCACTGCTCCGAGATATTTGAACTGTCATATATCAGGGGCCGTTTACTGCAGCAGCTCACTTGTGCATTACCTTACAATTCCTCCTGTGCTGTGTGTGTTTTTGTTTTAGTCTCTCTTGCTTTCATCACGCTGACTCACTCCACCCCACCCCTGCCTCCTTCCTCTGGCTCTCCGAGAGACAGATGTTAATGGATACGTGCTTTGAACGTGCAGTGGAGGACAGATTTAAGATGTTTTTTTTTTTGCCTTAGGGTGGAATATCTATCTTAATTCAGTAATGACCTGAAAAGGGAAGGATGTAGTAAGATGTGTGGGTATTATTAATGTGCATGAAGCCAGACTGAGAGGGTGGAGGTCAGATATTGTATTATCTGTAAGTGATATTTGAAATGATATCCATCACTTCCTGCAGGGAGGCCTGGCTGCATCCAATAACGAAACACACAGCGCAGCCTTCCTCACAAATGTAATCGGTTTTGCATGTGTCTTTTCTTCAGATGATGCCACCGCCTCAGTGTAAGTGCTGTGTGTGTGTGTGTGTGTGTTGGCACAGAAAACACAGGCTGCCCCTGTCATGAAAATAAGATGAAATGCATTCAACGCGCCGAGACGTCGGAGTCCCGCCTCTTGAGCAGAGTCATCTTTACTCACATCCTGAGATCAGATGAGGAGGGTGGAGTGAAAGTGCTGCAACACAATTCGGAGAAACTTCCAGTGCAACTATGACCAACCACCAGCCAGTTTTTTTTTTTTTATTATTATCATCGTTAACCCTTCCTGCACAACTTTAACCCACTGCTCTGCACCGTGTGAAGCAGGAACCTGCAGCACATGGCTGAATCTCGAGGAGGTGACTCGACTCTTCTCATTCGAGGCCCACTTATGAAGCTGTGGCTGAGTAAAAGGGAAGCTGCAGAGCAGAGAAGCCCGACATGACGCCGACAGAAAAAGAATCAGACCGATCTATTTATGAACTGAAACCGTAGTGCACCTCTGCGTAAGCGCCAAACACATGAAATACTAATGTGTAAACGCTAGTCTCTCATTTCCTACCGTCGTGTTTGCCAGCAGAGTTAATTATAAGCCTGGACTGTTTGTGTGTGTGTGTGTGTGTGTGTCTTTTTTTTGTCTAAATTCCTCAAGATCCACGAGAGCTGTGATTACCTGTGAAGACTGACACCTATCGGCAGCAGGAGCAGAGTAAATCACAAGGCCGACCGCAGAGGAAAATACACTTATTATGTTCTTCAGAGGGGAAATGAGACATGTCATGGCAGCACATGGCGGCACGAGGGCCTTGGCATGAAGATCCACCTGAGCCATGTATAGCACCGACTGGCAGCTGAGCAGAGCCGGCCTTTACAGTAACACTGGGTCAACCAGGGGTCGCGTTGGCCGCATACTTTCCGTCATTTTATTTTAAACAAATGATGGGAAAATGTTTTTTTTTTAACAGATCAGAGCACATGCGACGTCAGTAACCACATGTAGGCCGCCTCACGTCAGCCTTAGATGTGTTTTTGACATTTTACACTCAAAAAATATCTTATTCTGATTATTTTTTTTTGCAATTTGGGTATAAAAATGAGGATTGTAGCAAAAAGGCATGTTCCTTTATGTCTGTAAAGTATCTGAGTTGTCGGCCGGAGCGTGTCTGTATAGTGCCACATCTATAGGAGCTGACCTTATTTATCAATAACACTGATAAATCCATCTCAGGTGAGCTTTACCAGCTGAAAGTAACCTGCAGGCTCTTCAAGTTCACAAACACTCAGCATGTCAACAATTGACCCTATAGTGTATATGATGTGATCAGGCGTACGGGCTGAGCGCGTCCACCTTGTTCGCTGCATAGTTTGTAAGGAGGAGGTGTGTGCACACGGCAAAGGTGTCACTTCTCAGTTCTCTCATATTCCTAAAGTCCAGACGTGAGTGTTATATAAGATCTAAAGAGCTTTATCCTCCCTGAAAAGAACAAAAACAGCTCAACAGGAACAATGGCTGGTGTGTGTTTGCCGGCCCAGCAGGATTAGTCCAGAGAACAGCCCATTGGACGGAGAAGGTAGTTACAGGGGAGGTGAACTAATCTGATTAATAACAACGTCATTTAATCAACTTCTGCGCCGGTTGTTTTTTTGTCGTCTCCTCTCACTGCACCTTCTGTTCTGCCAGGATATAGGATGTTTGTTTGGATGCCGTCTTTCTTTGCATTAGTACGTACAGGATCTGGTCGCCGTTAACCGCCGCGACGCTTCTTTCGCCGTACGCCGTGTCCCTCTGATATGGATTAAGATTTCCCCCTTTGTTTTTTTTTGTTTTTTTTGTCGACTTAGCAAAAGCATGACCATGTTGCGCAGAAAAAGTGAGTTTTTTGTTTTCCTGGACCACGTCCGCTCTGTGAAACAGGAAAAGGAGAAAGAGAAGGAGAAAGAGAGGGCGAAGGAGAAGGAGAAGGAGAAGCAGGAGAATGACCTGAGTCCGTATGAGGAGTATCTGCAGGTGCTGCTGCAGATGAAACTGACCAGCGCCGTAAGTGAGCGGAGAAGTTTTAAAAAAAAAAAAAAATGACTCACGCATTTGTAACGTACAACATCTGGAGTGTGTGTGTGTGTGTGTGTGTGTGTGTTTGCCATTCTTTCAATATGACAGTATCACTTTGTCAATGTCAAATGAAGAGGTCGTTTCATGCCAGCTTGTTCTCTTTTACAAGGGCCACGGCGGCCTGGAGCAGGAAGAGTTTCTTTCTGATGTCCATGAATGGGGCTGACCGCCGTTTCTGTTGCTATGACTCACAGCTGAGAGGAAGCAATTTCCTGTTCCCTAACCGGCATAAGAGAAAAGGTGGTGGTGGTGGCGGAGAGGGGGGGTCTGGTATTTCTAATCGAGAGAGAGCTGATGATTACTCATACATGCTACTTGCTCATGACTCTTAACTGATATGGTGAGGGAGGAGGGGAGGGGGGGGGGGCGGGAGAGAAGGAGCAGCAGCATTTTAAGAGCAGAGAAGAAGAATGATATACGTGTGCATATACAACCAACGCACATTCTTAAATTTCAGGCAGGCAGAGGCGTTGTCTCTATAAATATCTACGTGGCATGCAAAACAAGAGCTGCTCCGCGTTAAGGTCATCCACTGCCCCAAACAGCTGCTCGTGTTCTGCAGGAAGCTCATGAGTCTGTCTGTACATGTGCACCTGGTATTTGCCTGTGGACATGTGTGTATATGTGTGTGTGTGTGTCTAGTTCTTGCAGGGGAGTGCTCTGCATATCACCCACCAACATCGGGCCGTTGGATCCTGGGTAATAACAGTGGTATCCAGCAGAGCTGCACTGTGAGGCCTTGTGTCCTGATCAGTGCAGGGTGGGAAAGAAGGAAGAGGACGCTTTCTCAAAGGCAACTAGCTGAGGGCAGCTATTCAGCGTTGCATCATATGATCATCAGGTTTTTGCTAATGTGTGTGTGTGTGTGCACTTGAGTCTATAGTCTCTCTTCCTGTGACTCGTCTCTGACACAGGGGGTTACTCCGGGCTATGGCGGCATTGTTCCGCCCCGCCGCCTGCTCACTCGGACAAAGCTCGGTGTGTGTCCTAGAGAGGGTTTGGCATCCCCCCCCCCCTCCTCCCTTCCCCTCCCCATCCCAAATATTTGTCCTCGCTGCTGGACGCCCACTGTCCTGAGATACAGCGAGGCTTCTCTCTCTCTCTCTCTCTCTCTCTCTCTCTCTGGTGATAATCACTAATAAGAACATGAGACGTTTTCCACCTCTTTGCTTCGTTTGTCGAGGCCGAGCTCGTTGGGCCTGAACAACCGGGCCGTTTGTTTGTGCGTGATCTGGCAGGACACTCAACAGACTAATGATCAGCTCTGGATGGATGGATGAATGAATGCAGTTTCTCCGTCACCTCTCTCGTCCTCGCTGCGGTCGATGCCCAGAATAACTTCGGTCTTGTTTACGGTAAAAAGACGAGGACTGAAACAACCGGCTGCGATTATCCTTTCTGTGATTAAAGAGGAAAGGCTCCGGGTCCATTTGTCATACGTTACGACACACACACACACACACACACACACCGCTCTGTTTGTATCTCTAGGAAAAGTGAGGAAAGAAAGTTGGTTAGGCCTCAGATGTTTTCAGCTCAGCTCCACCACCCCCCCTCGCCTACTGTTCTTGCTCAGCACATTGATCCAGTAAAAAAAAAAAAAGACAAAAGCTTCCACAGGCCTCTTGTCCCATTGTCCACCCTCCAGCAGAACATCTGTCCCCTCACTCCCCCCCCCCCCCCCCCCGTGCCGCCCCAGCAGGAGCTCGGTTTCACATCGTCACCACTGACACAATCTCCAAACTTGAAACCGGCGGTGGAAAGTACGAAAGTTTAGTTGCGAAAGCTGGAGGGGTTAAAGACAGAGAGAGTTACTTCAGACGTAAAGTAAAAGACAGGATGTCACATTTCTGATTACAAACCACGCTGCTGCTGCTGCTGCTGCCGGCCGCTTCACTATCGACGTGTGTGTGTGTGTGTGTGTGTGTGTGTGTGTTAATGTGCTGTGAAGGCTGACTCACACCTGCATTTACATGTCCTTATCATATTTTGCCAGCGGTTTTTCCCGTCATCTGTTCAACCCCCCCACCCCTCGGCCTCAGTCGACCGGTGAAGCGGCTCAGAGTTTGTCTTTTTAATGCTTTATTGATTTTTTTACCTTGATCATCAGAGCAGCAAACCGACCTCTGCAGAGGGAGGGAGGCTGGAATAAAACAAAACGGTGCTTTCACTGACCTCGTCTTGAGGTCATCCTGCCCACTTCACTGATCTCGATCCTCTGTGTGTGTGTGTGTGTGTGTGTTTGAAGTTCTTGATCTCATTATCTCGCCTTATTCTCCTTTGAAAACAGAGATGACTGCATCAAGTGTGTGTGTGTGTGCGTGTTTTGTGCTGCGTCTGCGTTCCTGAATGCTCGCGAATCATCAATCAAACGTGTTCTCAGGTTTACAGGTGTGTTGTTATGTGAAACCCACGTGTGTGTGTGTGTTTCTTGTGGAAAGTTTTGCAGCCGGCTCGCAGACACAGTGTTCTACCAAAAACCAGCGGCGGCCGGCGGCCATGACAGCTGCGCGACCCGCCAGATATTTGTTTTTCTCATTAAATTAACCGTGTTATTTTGCACATCTTCTCATGGATCACTGTCGTCATGATCAGTCACTTCTTCGCTTTATCTCCTGTCGATGGCGAGGCGGTGTTTTTACTTTCTACTGCCCCCGGTGGTGGGAATGAAAACAACAGAGAGACAGGTAACAGATCACCCGCTTTTACTGTGGAGCTCAACACAACATGACATGAGGACTGACTTTGTTTTTGTCCACGCAGCATCATGATGTATCTTGTCTTTTCAGTGTAAAAGCCCCAGTGTTTTCTGTCATTTAGAGTCTTTTATTGTGAAGCAGCAGCAGCAGCAGCAGTGAGTTCACACAGCGAGTCGTAAAACCGAGGAGGCTGTTGTGCTGGATCAGATGCTGCATAGTTTCCCTGTGAGTCTGTTGTACTTTTGGTAGTTCAGCCCGAGTCCAGGTAGAACGGCGGACGCCACCTCTGCCAATAAAAACTACTGAATAAAGAGGTGATTAGTGGATGTAGAAACAGCATCGTGGATCAAAACCGAGTACAGATACATTCATGTACGTTGATCTGATGCTCACTGTGGTTTCCTCCCATCAGAAGCCCCGCCTCCCTCTGTGTTGTGTTGTGCAGTGGGGATGCAGGTCACTGGGTCCTCCAGCGTGGCTGAGATCAGGAGATGTGATCCAGGACTGGAGGCTAAATAACGTGCATTAGTTGAGATTAACAGGAGGCCCAGTCCTCTAAACTGCACCGTAATCCACATCAGCAGTTGGGAAGGGTTGCAGGTCAGGATGCTGATCCTTAAACAAGTGTGTGTTTGTTTGTTTGTTTTTTTTCCTCCCGCACACGCTGCAACTCGCATTATATTTAGAAAACGGCTAAAAAGTGTCTCCTTTGTTCTCAGTTTGAACCTGTTTCCACGTTTCCTGGATAATAAAGAGCATTTAGTTTAGCAGGTTTATTTATTTTCCTTGGTGTCCTGCCACAACAGAACAGACATGGGGCTGCGTCCTGAAACAACAAAGCCGTCCCAACCCAGCCCATCCCCTCCTGCAGGAGCAAGGTCAGAGGTCGCAGGAGTGTTGTCGTTCCTCCTGGACGACAGGCTCGGTCTGATTTGCGTGGAGAGACGGGGATTCGTTTTACAACAGCTGGTCAGATCTTTTTGGACCGAATCTTTTTCCTACTGAAAATATGTTTTACCAAAACAAGTGAAGAGGACGGGTCACATGATCTGTCCTTGGCGTCCCGCTGCTGCAGAGTTTCCACTGGAGCAATAACAACAGAGACAAAAGGAAGATACAGAGAGATGGAACGAATGGAAAGGGATTTTTGTCTTCACCTCCTTCATATGCGTCTCTCTCACCATCACTGTCTTCATTTCGACCCGTGACCTCTGACACCTGACCTCGCTCGGTTTCCTCCCCGCGTCCGTGAGTCTCTGTCACTCTGCGTGTTGACTCATCAAGGACACACGTCTACAGCTGGACAGATGTGACTTGTTTTCCTGCAGTGGAAGGAAACTCATCTGGATCCAGCAGCGAGGAAATACTTTGTGATCTGAGCCCAGGGTCATGTGATCATTCTGACTTCATGTTCAAGTGTTTTTTTTTTTTTTTACCTGGGGGGGGGGGGGTCAATCAGGGACAATCAGGATTTATCTGCTTTCTATGTGTGACATCGTCCATGAGGGAGGAGTCTGCTGCACTGTAAACCACCTGACTGACACGCTGTCTCATGATGTTGTGTTGTTATTGGTCATATAGCACCCCCCCCCCCTCTGATTCATAATTCAACCACATGCTTTCTCGTTGCGGGGGGGGGGGGGATATCTCTGTTGATGAACTGAAGTTTCCGTTCCTGACATTAAAGATTCATCAGCTCAGAGCGACTCATCATGTTGCTTTTCTATATCTATTAGCAGGACGACAGAGTTTACAAGGCCCTCAGCAGCGTAGCCCCCCCCCCCCCCCACCCCACCTCCTCCAAATTTAATCCCCTCCCATATAATCCCGCCTCTTCTGTCATTTCCAGCCCCCTCCCTCTGTTTTTTCCGCTGCCCTCTCTCTCTCTCTCTCACTATCTTTCTCTCCCATCCCACTTATTCCACCTTACGCCTGATGGAGCATTAAGCCTTTATGCTGTGGGCAGTCGTGGCCTCAGCCTCAGAGCGGTGTGTGTGTGTGAGTGTGAGCTGCACCGGCTCCTCTCCTGCTCTCTGGGATCTTTGCCTCTTCCTCCAGACATTCAGGAATAACTCGCAGCAACTGTACAGTTTGTCTTTGTTGTGGTGTGGGAGCAGGGTCAGCGGACATTGTTCGTTCATTCGCTCGCTCGCTCGCTCGCCTTCTGGAGACCTGGGACATGCTCTGGTGGACGCCTCCTCTAACCTAAAGCTCAGCCATCATTATTAGAGGAGTTGGATGGACGTTCAGTCCATTTGGACATCATCTCACATTCCTGGCTGAGACACTGGATAAGATGGTGCCCCTGCAAAAGAGGGTAATCTGAGTTGTGTGTGTGTGTGTGTGTGTGTGTGTGTGTGAGAGAGAGAGAGAGAGGAGGGTTTCATGTGGCGCATGATGTGGCTCATTGTTTCTACCTTTCTCTTCCTGTGAGCCCTGGTGGTAATGAAGTGACTGCACTTTGATGACTTTAACTGGCACGCAGCTCTGAGGGTGTGAGTGAGTGGGGGGGGCTTTTATTGTGAAGGGACGTTTGTTGTCAGGGACGAGGCTTTGCTTTAAAAGTCGGCTCATTATTTCACTCAGATGCAGCTTCATTGTTTTGGTTTTATCTCGTCATTCCTGTCTTGAGTGGCTCGTTGATGAGTAATTTGCTCATTGAAACTGACTAACAATGAAGACTGGAAAGCCCCCCCCCCCTTTCCCCCCTCCCCATCCTATAACGCACCCACTAACACAATCAAAGCACTCTCTATTGTTTTCCCTGAGCGCTTCAGTCGGAAGTTGTTCAATTAGCCGTTTTTTAAAGAGGTGTTGAAGATGTTTAATCACACTGACATCATGTGGCTTCACTTTGAGCAGGAGAGTCTCTTCTTCTTCTTCTTCTTCTTCTTCAAAGTGCTGCACCGCTGTGATGCCTCTCAAAAGTTCTCATCACCACAACCGCTTCCTGTGTGTGTGTGTTTGCTATCGAAAATGCTTTTAGTGCAGAGATGCTTAAAGCAGATGAGGAGGAGGAGGAGGAGGAGGAGGCGGCACCGCGGACGCCACTTGCTAGATCTCTGTCTGTGGTGCATAGAGGATAGAGGAGTCATAGTTGTGTTAATGCAGCCATAGTGCACGCCACGCTGCACGGTTTGCGCCGAGGTGGTTGAAAGTTTCCTCAACAAGCTCAAAGTGTGGCACCACACGGGAGCTAATAACTGGGAGGACGGAGGGAGAGTCCAGACATGGTGGAGGAGAGGATGGGGAACTGTTGGACCTACACCAAGGTTGTTGTTGTTGTTGTTGTTGTTGTTGTTGTTTGTGCATCTTTACAACTCTGTCGTTTCAAAGGACCTGTACACTTGTCAGTATCTTCATCGTGGCATGTGTGTGTGTGTGTGTGTGTGTGTGTAGTAATCGATGACCCAGATGAAAAGGCTGTCTTTTCTGAACTGGCATTAGCTTAGCCAAGTCTTGGCTAATTTTTTCCCCACAAGTCATGAGCAAATGGTGAATAATGAGTTCAGCCTGAACAGCTGTATTTGGTTATCAGTAGTGCCGGGCAGTCAAGTCCTGTTTTTTTCCTTTTTGTGTGTGTGTGTGTGTGTTTTTTTTTACTATGAAGCACAATGAGGCCGTGTGTCATCTCAGTGGAAATGGAAACGATGAGTCTGATGAGAAAAGTGTCACCTGTCACTGTGTCGATCGCAGGTGAGACGCTCAACAGTGCGAGGTGTTAAAATGGCTGGAGAGCGGAGAATAGGTCGTGTGTTCTCGTCTCTGATCACCGACCGACTGTGAATAAACACATTGACTGACATACATGTGCGGCGTAACGTCTGATCACTGTGGTCGACTGGAGCCGGGCGAGCGGTATTGTGCCAACACATGAACCACAGAGCTGATGTTGCAAGATGTTGTGCACTCTCATCATGTTGATTTAATCTGTGATGGGCGGGTTAACGATGATGGATCGAGTGATTTAATCATCACATTGTCTTCTTCTTCTTCTTCTTCTTCTTCTTCTCTGCAGGATCAGTTTGACAACTTGGAGAAGCATACACAGTGGGGGATCGAGTTTGTGGAGAAGTACACCAAATTCGTCAAGGAGCGATCGGAGATTGAGACCAATTATGCAAAACAAATTAGGTGAGTGCTCCGTCCGACCCCGTGGTCCATATTTTCTGGGGTTTGTCGCCAGCGAGCGCGAGTAATTAGGGTGGCTGTTTTCAATCCAGATGGCTTAGATAAAGAACGCCCCCCCCCCCCAATCCCTGCTCCCTCCTCCCTCCTCCTCTACAGCAGGATTTGACCTACTCAGGTGTCCTTGAAACAAGAGACTGGATCCTTACCAGCTCATTACATGGCTGACCCTGACCCCTGACCTCTGAAAGCTTGAAACGGCGGAAGCAAAAGAGAAATCACAGTGGCTCTGTCGCTTCTCTGCAGGGAAGCACAGGACGTCTTCATGCAAGCGTTAGATAAACAAGCAGAAGAGGGTGTCCGCCCCCCCCCCCCCCTCTTTTGGTCTACCTCTCATGCATGCACGCTGTCTGCTGCTGCTGCTGCTGGATTCAGCTTCAGGGAAGAGGAAGTCAGGTCGTTGGGGGTGGGGGCGGAGCTTCTGTTTCCATAGAGACTAGTAGGTATCAGCATTTTCAACCCCAGGTCTGACCCAGATTTTTTTTTTTTTTTTCTCCCCTCCAACCACAGAAGTGTCTGCCCCCCCCCCCCCCCCCCCCCCTCCTCCCTCCATCTCTCCTCTGTTTTGGTGCAGTCACTGATTTTTTTTGTAGCTTGAGTGCTTTAGCATCTCAACACAGTGGGAATCCACAATCCTCATCTTTAAACAGGCCTGACAATATGGCTAATGCTCTAAGTATTGACCCCCGCCCCCATGCCCACCCCCATTCCCACAGCGACTAGCCAATACGGATCAAGCGTTCACATAGCAACAACCCAGTGACAGATCCTGCACGCACCACAGCTCTCCTCTCCTCTTGTTTTTTTTTTTTTTGGAGAATATAGTCATCTTGAGATAATAGGACTAGCTGTCTGTGTTTACATGCACGCGTTATCCTCAGGCCTCATGCACCGACTCATCTGATCTCTCCTTAATTTTGTTCTATTTATAAATCTGAATCAGGAGAAACAGTCTCCAGCTTATTAAACACAAATGGGTCGCGAACAGGAAATATCAAAGTGCATTCGTTCACTTGTGGATGCTTCTTAGATCTGCAGCCGTTCGGGCCCCAAAATCAAATAAAATAGAATAAAATGCAGTGTTTTGAGCAAATATCGTATAAAGCAGAGTCTTTTACAGATTTGCACTTGCATTTGTAGTGCAAACAGACATCCCATAATTCAATTAGTCAGCATCTGTCTGCAGCATGTTTTGACAAAAGAACGGGCACGGGCTCATCTTGCTGCAGCAGGTCGGCCTTTATTGAACCTAAGGCTCCACAGATGGTGCGGATGTTTTCAGTCGCTGTGCTTACTCAGGCCGCTCCAATGTCAAACTGGGTCCGTTATCTGGTTGACACACACACACACACACACACACACACACACACACACACGGATGTCCACATTGCTAACTTGTCAGAAGAGGCTGAAATGAGGAAATTAGGACGCGCAGGCAGGACAGATTGAGTCATAAGGTTTTTCCTGTGTTTTCGACACACTGTGCTTCTTTGTTGTCGTGCTACTTGGCCGCACCTCAGGACTAATTATCCTCTGTAATCAACTTAGCCTGGGGAATCAGGTTTAATCTAACGGGCACACTCCAACCCACAGAAACTCACGGGCCGTTAGATCTAATAAACTAATGGAATTGGGCCTTTGATCTGGTCTTCTTCTCCTCCTCCTCCTCCATCATCTCTTTCCTTCTTCCCTTTTTTTTTTATAGTGATAATAGAGCTTTTCACACGCGGCGTCCTGCCATGATGTAACAGGAAATGCACAGGTGGAGCTGCGGTTATTAATAATGGATGCATTGTAAAGACCTGAACAGAGCCGGCGTCTGTGCTGCTGACTGACAAAGTAAACAGATCTGACTCATGGGGGGGGGGGTTTGGTGCAGTCTGATAATAATACATTTTATTTTTAAGTATCTTTCAGGACAAATAACAACATTCAGAAACATATAATCGATTGTTTTTACTATTAACTGACATCATACAGACCAGATCATTCATTGAGAAAACTGCCTGTGGCTTCTTCACTACTTTTTGTAACACACACACACACACACACACACACACTGCATTAATCCACCAATAATCCTCTTCCAATGCATTGGTGTAAACATGCACAATGCTTCAGTCTAGTCATTGCTGGGCAATGCATTAATGCCTCCTCCTCCTCCTCCTCCTCCTCCTCCTCCTCCTCCTCCTCCTCCTCCTCCTCCCTCAAATTCCAGTCTGGCATAATCCATAACACAGTGGGAATAAAGTCCAGTGAACAAAAGGGAGTGGGTGAGGGGGTGGAAAAATGTCCATGGTCATATTATCAACCATGTATAGGCATTTTTTCACAGTGTGTCGTCCACACAGACGCAACCAAACACACACACATATACACACCGAACAACCCTCCTGATTCAGAGCGACCTGTTACTGAACGTGGACGACTCTGTTAAATGTGTTGTATGTGATGCGAGCGGGCTGATGTTTAACATCTGACTGCGACTGTATGGAGGAGTGAGAACTATAATTAGAGATGGGCTGAGAAGGACATGGAGGGAAAGAGAGAGAGAGAGAGAGACTGACGGATCTGCCTAGCAACAGTGCAAACACCACCAGGGAGGAGAGGCGTGAGGGGAGGGCGGGGGGTGGAGAGGAGACACATATTACATGTTTTTTTTTTTTTTTTTATCACATGTATTATTTATTTGAGCAGGAATTGAACCTGTCTGTTTAAAACATGAACACAACGTGCTCATGAGACGTTCAAGTGCTTCAGTCTCACCACGAGGAGGGAACTGCATCTGATGTTATCAGCTCTTCAGAAGTAAACAACTGCAGCCACAATTACATTTAAAGACATTTTATGACAAACACCATTCATTTCTTATGATTATTGTACTATATAGATGGAAAAGTACAGTATGGCTCATTATGAGTCACACGCCTTGTTGTTTTAACTGGACAACAATGCTGTTCAATCAGACAGAGGATCCTGAACACACACACACACACACACACACACACACGGTGCATGTTATTATATTTTGCTGACAGAGCGCCGCTCGTGTGTTGCGCTGTCATGAGCTGAACATGACTTGATGCTCCGCAGCCTGTCAAACAACACAACAGTTGGCAGGTTGAAGGGGGTGGGGGGGGGGGCGTTGAGAGACGGCTGGGATCATAATGAAGAGGTTTGTTATTTGCGGCCTGTTCCCAGCATCACCTCCTCATCAGCACTCACGTCGTGCCACTAGACACGCAGCCACGGTCTAAACAAGGGCAATGGCTGCGTAAGAAAAGCATACTTGTTTCTGGTGACTGGCTCTGCATGCACAGTACTCCTGGGGGCGGATGATTAATGTCCGGGGGTGTACAGTAGTAGCCGGAGCTGAAAGCACTCTGCTGGATTGAATGGCGTCCGTCCCGGATGATGATCCTTTGGCAGCTCCATAAGGGGCAGAGTCAGGGGAGGTATAATGGTGATGCTGCTGCTGCTGCTGCTGCTGCTGCCCCCCCCTTCTCCCTCTTAGCAAAGCCACAGTATGAAATGTCTGACGATGCTCAACTCTTTTGTCTCCGCAGGAATTTATCAAAGAAGTATCAGCCCAAGAAGAACTCACGAGAAGAGGAGGAGAGCAAGTGAGTCAGAGGATCCACAGATACAGATACAGAACCTGCCCTGCTTAAGCTTCTCCGTGTGTTAAACACTTCACATAGCAATAAGTTAAGAGTCACTGAGCAGCCGTTTAAAGCTGGATGTTTTATTCTGGGTACAAGAAAAGGAGCATGATGCACATTTTATTTAATGCAGTTAATTAAACTGTGCAGACCCAACCAGTCTGGAGTAAATCTATCTTTCGGGTCTCCAGGGTCTGGTTGGTAATTAAGACGGCACTCACCTGCCTGAAAAGGTTTTTATCCGCTGTAAAGATGCAACAAACAAGAGCCAACTCGAACTGATTCATCGAGTCAAACTGACACCTTCCCCCCCTTGTCTCCGCAGATACACCTTCTGTCGAGCCTTCCTGACGACGCTTAACGAGTTGAACGACTACGCGGGTCAACACGAGGTCATAGCGGAGAACTTAACGTCTCAGATCATCTCCGAGCTTTCGCGCTACCTGCAGGAGCTCAAGACCGAGAGGAAATCGGTGAGGCATCCCTCCGTGCTGTCGGACTCTTTACGTACCAAATGTTGTCGCTGCCTTGTGTTTGGGTAAGCTGCGGTGGTGTGTTGAGCCGTCTTGGCCGCAGTGTAAACATTTAAGTTTAAACACATGGGTTCTGTAAAGGAAAACAGACATGCTGCCCTGCGAGAATTTAAGTAACCCATTTCCTCTGCATGCTCTCTCCTCCACGATCTGAGGTCATAGCTGAGTAAATATAGATGCACCCAGGGGCCGAGCCAGAACACGACCGACTGCCTCCTTTTTATGGAACAAAGTCGTCGCCGCCGCCGCCGTCTCTCTCTCTCTCTCTCTATTATTACAGCCTTATTTCTCCTTTTTAAAAAAACCAACTCACTAAATAATTGGTGTACCGCACACTGTACACTGCTCTTAAACGCTGAAGTCACCGACTTTACCCCTGCGCCAGAATAAAGTGATTTTGGGAAGAGCGGTGGACCTGCAGAGCATGATTAATAGATAACAGTGTGGTGCCCAGTGAAATCCTATAGAGCCTGTGAAAGAGCAGAGAGAAAAGCTTCCCAGCTGGAAAAAAAAAAAAAAAAAAAGAAGAAGAAGGGACTTTGTGAAAAATCTGTCATGGACTCTCGTGTCACGGAAGTCCAGCTGAGGGAACTGGAGTGGAAAACCCGAGAAACCAGAGGGCACAGAAGCACTGTGACTTCTTCTATTTTTATTTTTATTGACAGCACTTATTCATACGCACAGCTGGTGACATCATGTTGTGAATACAGGAAGCCCCGGGTCTCATTATTAGTGATCACTTTTGATTTTAGTTCAGTTTTAGCTGCTGTAAACAAAGGAGAAAAAGGGAATTTCCAATGCATCCAAAGGGGATTCAGGCCTGTTCTGCTCTTTTGGCTCTGCTTTAGCCTGGCTTGGTTTGGCTCCCGGGATAGCAGGCAGCAATGTGTGTGTGTGTGTGTGTGTGTGTGTGTCCAGAGTCCAGATTTGGCTCTCGTCATAGAGGGTCACAGGACAGACCCCCGCTGCCCCGAGGCTGCAGGATGTCACTCTGACACCTCCCTTCCTCCTCACTTCTCTGCACTTCTACAACCATTTTCTCAGCATCTTTTCTTTTCTTGCAGCTGATGTGGTGAATAGCTCGTCATGTGCCTCGACCAGAGAAGCCCACAACAGTATTTCCTCAGTCTGACAGTGTGTATGTGTGTGTGTGTGGGGGGGGGGGGGGGGGGGGGGGGTCCCTTCATAGCAATACACCAGAACTCACAGTATATTCTATGAACAGAGGATTCTTTCATCTGCACAAATAGTTTCTCCGTCACATTCGGACCAGTGTTTGAGTGAGGCTTTTGTTTTTGTAGGTCTTTGACGCTCTCATCAGAACAGAAGCAGATCTGTCGGAGAACTTGTCAGTGATATCCTGAGAGGTGGCTGAGAAGCCGTCGGGCCTCACCGACTTCCCGTCAAGTCTTTCCTCTGCTTTCACTCGCATGAATTTTTAAGCACCACTTAGTGTTTTCTCTCCTGTCGTTTCTTTTTTTCTTTCAACTCGTGTCCATGTTGTCAGGTGCAGCTCTGCAGGCAGGTGAACCCAGACAGGAGGATTAGATATGAGGAGCAGGCAGGGCCTCCTGGGTTTGGTACAGAGCTTATTGGACAGGTAAAAAAAAAAAAAATCCCACTACAGACGCAGGAGGGAGGACAAAATAATAAAACCTCATTAGTTTCCTCTGTGTGTGTGTGTGTTGTAACTCTCCCTGAGTGAACCTCTCACTAAGCTCAGCTTGGGGTGGCACAGGAGGTGAGGCCAAGAATGTTGTCTTAAAGGATTTCGTTTCAGAGCAGACATATTTGCTTTTACAGAAGTGGGACCTGTTGTTTTTTTTAGGAGAAGCTGCTTGATTTAATGTGTTACACAAACTCTTGTTATTCATCTTTCAGATTTACTGTAGATAAAATACAGTATAAACATGAAAACATCCAGTATCCTCTCCTCAGCGAGGACCACCCCCTCCCAGTGCCGTCAGCTGTTACACAGAGTAAAAGTAAACTTGAGGAAATTAAAATGCATCCATCATCAACATTTTTTTTTTACTCACTAGGCCTCCCAGCGTCGCAGCCAAACCAGCACCGCGGCCTGTTACGACGTATGTGCACGTTCAGTTTAAGTTGTAAGGAGCGCTGCAGCGAAGCCTTGAGACCGTGACAGTAGCGTGAGCAGAAATGATACGGAGGCCGTCGAGCGTAAAATGATTTGATGATGATGATGATGGAGACGTAGCCTCTGGGATGTTCCAGTATGACTTAACTCCAAGTATTGTGCAAACAAGTTCACTAACAGGGACAGACGTGTCCTTCCATATTTATATAACTTTATTGATATATTGCACCACTCCAGTGCCGGAGAAACCCCCTCCCTGACCCTGCACCACTTGTTCATGCTTAATAGTATAACAGGTAAGGATGCGGAGCAGGCAGGGTTAATATGGGATGAGGAGCCTAAGCCTCAGCGGACTGTGATTGTGCTGAGGAGTCATAATAAGCTGTCCAGTCAGCACACTGCCGTCCGCCCGGCCTGATAACGACCCTTAAACACTCCCAGGACTCCCAGCACTTCCTCGTAACATTTATAAATGTCTCAATATTGTAACGGCTGGTAGCTCTGTGTGTACTCTTTTGTATGCACTTGACCCCACCGACTCCCACCCCCACCCCGCTGCCGCCGCTGGTCCTCTGTCACAGCACATAGTTCTATCTTTTGGCGACACGGAGCAGTTGTATCAGTCTTATCCTGCTGCGGGTGACAAGTTCAACCAGCTAGAAAAAAATGAAAAGGCAAAAGAAAATGGCAAATCATCTCAGAAAGCCAAGGCTGCAGGAAAGTACACATCGCATTTACCGGAAACATAGTCAGCTGAAAGCCATAATGTGCTATAAAACATCTCTAGGTGGTTTTTGGCAGAAGATCGTCCTCAACTCATTTATCTGTGAGAGGGAGAGAGAGAGGAGCAGGCTCGGTGTGGAGTGGCCTCACATGCCTCCTCCTGCTGCTGAGTAGAAAGACAAATAGGAAACTGAGAGGCCGAATTGATCGGTGGATGTTGCCGTAGTCGCCGAATACATTTGGTTCGGTCTGAAGAGCCTCTGCAGGATCGGCCTGTAAACATCCGACCGATGTCTTGGTGTGAGTTTGGTCAGGTTTAATCACCTCCGTCCCTCCTCCCGTGTGACTTGTGGCTGTTATTGTGGATTACATGTGTGTTGACAGCTGCACAGGACTTTCAGGTGCACATTCCTGTGAACCATATCACGTCAATGAGTGACAGGTCGGTCGTGTGCACCTGTTCGCACAAGTTTGATATTTCCCATGTTGGAGTTTTTGTTCCTCAGTCAGAGAGGAGATGTTTGTTTTCTTTGTTTTGTTTAAAGTGTGTTGCAGACTGTGTTCCCACCTCGGCTCGGTCTGATACAAGCCACAGCGCTGGAGAGGAGAGAGGCTGATAAGGCAGGCAGGCAGCAGATACTGTTGTAGCACCAGCAGCTGGAGATACTGTGACACAATAACAAGGAGGAGAGCCTGGAGGAACATGAGAACATGAGTCCTGTTGATTTCAGGGCAAAAAGTTGTCAGTACCAGGCTGTAAACATGTTAAAGTTGGACATTTTAACATCAGAGTCTATGGAGAGTGACTCACTTCTGGATGCAGACTCTAGTGGCCTGTAGAGGAACTGCAGCCTCAGTGGTTGCTGCATGTGCATGACCACAGGAGCCTTATTGAGGGATGTGCTTTGTCTTTAAAGACGTAGCACACAGACTGACAGACAGACTGGACTGCTGCTTCCTCTTATTAAGTGAATGTTAAATCTGCGTTTGGATGGATAACGATCATTTTACAGCCTTGCTTTAAAAAAAAAAAAGGAAAAGTGTTTGTTATTGGCATGTTAAATCCCTCTCTCTCTCCCTCTTTCACACACCATGGTAACTGAGAGTGGCAGCTTCAGGTCAGCGACCTGTTGGAGCAGCCCAGATGTCCCTGACAGCGCCAGCAGCCGTCACATGCTGTTGCCGAGAGAGAGAGAGAGAGAGAGAGAGAGAGAGGGAGAAAGACGAAGGGGTGCATCTGCTCTTTTCTTCTGCATCTCCACAAGCCCTGTGAATTTAAACACAGCAGGACCAAACGCTGCAGAACATCTGCAGCAGCATTCACTCGCTGTTATACCTCCGTCTCAGATGGCTGATTGGCTGGAGTGAATGAGGCTCATGTGTCTTTGTTTGGTTTGGTCGAAGCGTCTCCTTCATCCTCCACAATCCAGCAGCTTCCTCTGAACCCGACAGAGGTGTTTGTTTGGGGAAGAGTGTCAGCGTAGTTTGTTCGTCTTCATAGCGACGGGAACGTTTGTTGACGCAGACGGTTTGAAATGTTGGGTATTTTTACAGAAATGTTGTTATGGAGACAAATATTTGGCTGGAAGTATGCTTCACACTAACAATGACGTCACCCAGGCTTGTGGGCCAGGCCGTGCAAAGCCTTCGCAGCATCTTCGCTGCATCTCATCGACATTTTTAGAGCGCACATCATCGCTCCGATCGACCAGGAATCTGAAGGTCAGGGTCTCAGCAGCTTAAAAAAAAAAAAAAAAAAAAAAATGCGACACATGATGCGCTGTGTGTTTGTGAAGACTCCACACAATGTCCCATTTTCTGTTTGAGCTCAAATACTTCCTCTGAAACTGAGGAGCGCTTCCTCATTTCACGCAGCTTCCCGTGAAACTGTGGGGAATGAGAAGTGCGAGTAGCTGAGGTGAACCAGAGCGCACTCTCACTAACTGCTCTCATGTCCAGTCGTATTCAGGTGGGATTAACCTTCACGCCTCTTTTGCATCAGTCTTAATTTCACATCTCTTGTTTGTGTTTGTGTGTGTGTGTGTGTGTTAACACAAAGAGCACTGAGGACTTCCTTGTGCTGTCCAAGTACTGAAATTCCAGAGAAGTACAAGCTGCAGCTTTCTGTTCTTTATAAGGGTCTGAATGGCAGCATCGATATTCAGCTCAGTCACCGGCTTCCGCAGGCTGCGTAACCACGGGAACCCTCCATTGATGGTCGAGTCTGAGTCCTGTGGCGTTTTTTCTTTTTATTTAACTCCCATTCTTTTGTTTTTTGTTTTGTTTTTCAATAGCAGATTAACGTGACAGCAGGAGCACCGGAGGAATCACGGCCTTCGCATATTTTTTTTAAGATTCAAGTAATCGCGAACTAATTGAGAAACAGGTTTCAGTGGCTCTGCGTTTCCACTTTTACACACACACACACACACACACACACACACACACACACACACACAGATCTGACTCCAGGCCAAGTCCTCTGCTCTCCTGGAGCGGGATAGTCCAAGTGAGGCCCGTTTATAAAAACACACAGTCGCTGCCACCTTTTACTTTCCACGTCCAGTGTGCCACATGTGGCTTTTCCCAGAATCCACTGCGGCCCGTCTCTATCTCCTCCCTCGATTACCTTTCAGCAGCTCAAAGATAAAACAGCTCCTCTTCGTTTTTTATTTGTGAAGCGTTGAAGGTTTGACCTGATGACGGCCCCTGGAGGAAAAGTCAGGGGATCGCCGACTGTTGGTTTGACATTACACTCAGAAGCCCCGATGTTAACCACACTGTGGCTCTGCTGATATATTAGGAAATCCCCCACATCTCCATACACAGACACGTGCTGCTAGCTTGACTACAGACTCACCACCATCAGTGGGGAGAAGCTAGCAAGCTGAACACGTGTGTGTGTGTGTGTGTGTTTTGTCTTGTTATTACTATGTAAACATGAGGGTAAACCTTGTTGGTGGTGCTGTGCTCTTTAACAGCATCTGGTCTCTGGGTTGTCTGTGTTTTTTTTTATGTATTTCTCTGGAATTTCTACTTTTCGAGTTGATTCATTTGATTATTTCTCTGGTAGTTGATGATTTAATGTGAGTTTTCATAAACACACAGTGTTTATGCACCTGTGTTGAACTGCCAGGGATGTGATCTGGTTTCTGTTTAATCAAATCGACGTCCAGCCATCTGCGCGAGCTCATACAAATCTCTGGGAGTTAAGCTTGCGGTTATAATTTTTCTATCTATTTGAATTTGTCCTACTTTCCCAGTTCGCATTAATACTTTCCTGTCACCGTGAGTAATATGCAGAGTGTTTAATGGTATGGTTGAGACTCCGATTCCCACAGATTCCCAATGATTCATCGCTCCGACTGTGTCGAGGTCGGGTTCACCTGCTGCTTTTAAAATCCCCTTTAAGCCTTAAAACAAGATGATAATTTGTGTTTTCCTTCTCTTTCTCCCAACTCTTCTTGCTTGCAGCACTTCCATGATGGACGCAAGGCACAGCAGCAAATCGAGAGCTCGTGGAAACAGCTGGAATCGGTGAGTATACGATCTGCTTTCCAGTCCAACCTGAGGCCCTTTGAACCATGTCATCCCTCTAGTCAATGCTTTTTACTTTAAGAGTCACAATTAGGAGGAGAACAAGAAGTCCCGGTCATGGTCGACACTTTTTAATGGCCCCCCCCCGGAAACACTCTGTAGTGTCTCGGCTGCAGGGCCGAGTGGTAAAACAAACAGACAGCAGATAAGAGCAGATCCAGGAGTGTCCGTTATATTTGTTTTAGTGGAGGAGCTAAGGCAGAGATTGCACAGAGCACCAGCTCTTATCTCCGCCTGGCCCCTTTGACGGGGCGGGCGGGGGGTGGGGGGGTGGGGGGAGAGAGAGAGAGAGAGAGAGAGATGCATAACTGCCTTGTCCTCCTCAAACTTCTCTGTGTGTTCAATGATCCCATTGTGAGTGCGCGAGGCAAGATAGGCAGAGTTCAGAGTGCACGCCGCTGGTCCAACAAACACTGATTGTTCGCTTGGAGGGGTCGAAAGAGGAGCTTGTTTTTCTCAACACAAACGGCCTCTATGAACATTTGTTTAATCTGCAGGCCCGCCGGCTGCGTCAGCGACATAAACTAACCTCAGCGCCGGCGCCGTAAATGTATATGACGCATACGTACACGTTATGACGTCCTGATTAAAAGGTCATTTTATATCCTGCTCTGTGTGTGTGTGTGTGTGTGTGTGTGTGTGTGTCTGATGATTAAAGTGGTTTTCTCCTGTGTCTCTCAGTGTAAAAGAAGGTTTGAGCGGGACTGCAAAGAGGCCGACAGAGCGCAGCAGTACTTTGAGAAGATGGACGCTGACATCAACGTGACTAAGGCCGACGTGGAGAAGGTACGTGTCGCCTCAAAGCCGACAGCCAATCACACGACACGAGCTCATCCCATTGCTTCCAACACGGCTTTGTCCACATGCTGATTGCCTGGCCTTCCTCACTCTCCCACCTTAGCACCCCCCCCCCCTTTTTTTTTTTTCGACATCTTCATGCCTCACCCCCCCCCCCCCCCCCCTTCAGTCCGCTGAGCTCCAGAGACAGTAAAGATTGACTGACCATGTGTTGGATGCCAGGGCCTGTGTGTAAAAGCTGGCATTGTCTCAGCGGCGCAGTGAAAAGCTGATCGCGGCACCGAGTCCTCATTATCACTCTGCTGCTGCTGTGCTGTTGCTGCTGTGCTGTAAAGGCCTTAGCAACAAAAGACGACTGTGTGTGTTCATGGTGGTTCGTGCGTGTGTGTTTATGTGACTATGAATTATACACACTAGCCTGCTTTGCCTTTTTCTTCTGTTTCTTTTGGTGATGATTCGTCCTCCCGCTTCAATACATCAACACACACGCAGCCGTCGTCCGATTCTTAGGAACCGTAGACCAGAGCGACCCCCCCCCCTCCGCTCCGCTCCCCTCGGGCCTGCAGCTGATGTCATTTCCTGTTGTCACAACCAATTAAACGAGCCCTCTCTGAATCTCAGGCCTTTAACCCACACAGCTCCCACGGCCGCAAGGCATCATGGGGTCAGCAGCGCGTGCTCCTGCTGCCTCATCAGCTGTTGGAGCCGAGCTCGGGCTCCGAGTCGACACAGTTCAGACCCGATTATTATGCAAATACAGGCCCGAATAAAGAGCCTTTCTGCAGCCTGGACATACAGCCAAAGAGCTACAATAGGCTTAGGCTAACACTGAACTCAACTGGAAAGACCCCGGCACAGCAGCTCCAAAAAAAAAAAAAACAAGAGTTGTGTTGTTTCTGATGACAGTTATTCCATTTATGGAAGAATGAAAGACTCACAGAGCTCTGCAAGAGGAAGAGAAACCCTTCTTGCTCTCTTTTTACAATAATAATAGTAATAACTCTTTAAAATGTCAGATCTAAAAGATCATACCGCTGTGCATTAATCACACATCTGCTCATCATCTTCTCTTGATTGTTCAGTTTGGTTCAGTCTCTGTTGGTGCTTTACGTTTGCTTTATGATATCGAAAGGACGACTAATACCAACGTAAACTACCACCCTCTCCCGTCCATCGTGTCATCGTGTGTTGTTTCTTTTTGCTTGTTCCTCCTCTCGCCTCCTTCGTTGTAGAGACGTGGAAACGAGCGCACCGGTCGAATGGGAAATTTCAGTTCTTATATGAAGCGTCAGGAGTTTCCATGTGTCTATAACGAAAGCGGTGAAGCTGCCACGACCCAGAGTGAGAGAACAAAATGCCCTCGAAGTGTCGCAAGCTAAATAACATGAGATGCACAGAGTAAACAGATATGATATATATCAGCCTTCTCATTTCTGATCCTCCTCTGTGGGGGTGTTTTGACCGCCCGCTGCTCTCCCTTCCACCTACTCACATTTCCATCGTTCAGAACCGAAGAACTAACAATAGAGAAGACCTGCTCTTACTCTGCTCTCATCTGTGTTGTGTTTTCTTAACAGGTGCTTTCTTTCCTTCCCCTGTTGTATCTGTCAGTGTGCAGATGTGTGCCTGTTCCTGAAGGTCCTTCAGCTCAGTACCACCTCGATAATACAGTGCAGATACAAGCTCAGTGCTGTTTCATATCATGTTTATATCTAAGCAACATTAATCATCGTTTGCTCAGTTTGTTTGGAGCTGATAAACAGATGTGGGCCGTGAAACCAAGCCACAGAAAACAACAGATCATGTGTGTGTGTGTGTGTTTGAGTCAAGCTCCTCTAATTATACGAAAGGCCTCCGAGTATTTATCACCGGAAGGGACGAAATGTCACAACCTCAACCGAGATGGTGTTTTTCAAGTCGTAGTTAAAGCCTCTGGGCGGAGGAAGGTCTGGAAGGGGGACGGAGCAGATGTGTGGTCGGAGACGAAAACAAGAGAGGAAACTGTGTTTGTGCTTGTTTGTGGGCACGGTTGTGCCGTTGTGTCTGTTTACACTGAGCTCCTGCAGCTGAAGGAAACGTTAGGACTTGATGAATCATTCAGCTCCGTCGACAACGT
Organism: Caranx ignobilis; assembly: GCA_021432705.1. NCBI lineage: Eukaryota > Metazoa > Chordata > Actinopteri > Carangiformes > Carangidae > Caranx > Caranx ignobilis. The sequence goes on along the minus strand of MU270004.1, from coordinate 438,753 downwards.
TACCTGTCAGTAACAGTAAAGACTTGAAAGTGTGAATGTTTGAGGTGGATTCATGTTGACAGGCTGAGTTTGCAGGAGCGGCTTCGTTCTCGGTCCTGATGTTGAACGAGCTGCTGCTGCTGTTTGCCGAGCTGAGGTCTTGTGGTCTCTCTCCGCAGCTGGAGCAGACCTCTAACTGTTCCCTCTTTGCTCCTCTGGCAAACAAAATCCCTCAATTTGAGGTTTGGATTCACAGCCCAGATATCCACAAAGCTCGTTCCAGTTGTGTGACGGACCCCTGGCCCCCGACACACACACACACAGTCACCGAGAGCTTCAGTCGTAGGATGATTGCCTTAACTTAAAGCACCAGACAGTGGTTAACAATACTGGTATTTTAGTGGTTATTGTGTGTGTGTGTGTGTGTGTGTAGGGTGATACCAGCTTCCCCTTTCTGGCTGACGACAGGCCTGGTGGTCCAGGAAGTGCATCTATGGCGACTTCTTGTTTAGCTGGAAACGGCTAACAATCCCTCTTTTTGTTTTGTGTGTGTGTGTGTGTTTGTATATTTACTTTATGCCCTGCCTTGAAGCGAAGTTCCCACAAGGTAGGTCAAGAGCGGACAAGAGCCTGTTATATCTGTGGGAACACACACTGTCTCGTCGACTTGTGTGTCAGTACACACACATATATATACACTCACACACATGTAGAGTCTGACACACAGCCTCCACCGGCCTCCCTGTTAACACGCCCACCCCCCCCGTCCTGTCTGACCGTGATCAGTGGCTTGCCTCGCCGTCTCCTGCTCAGCTCCGTGTCACCCTGAGGTTTCTGTGTGTGATGTAACGACAGTGAAATGAGAGAAATGTTGCATCAGGCTTTCATACCGACCTCCATTCACAACGTTGCTCTTCATTCTCAGCTCTGTTAATAATAATGATAAGATGTGTATTCATAGACACACAGATGCACCTATAATTACACACACACACACGCGCACACACACACGCACGTATGCAGAAATGTGAGTAACAGTGAAACCGGTAATTTCCAGAATATGACAACAGGATGTGATGTGGCTGCAGACCGGGCGGCTCGTCTCGAGGTTTTTGTCCGTTGTCGCCAGGTTACCATGGCGATGTCTCAAAAACTTTTTTTTTTTTTGGGTGGGGTGGGGGGGGTATTTTCTGATCACTTTGCATGTGCGCATGCCGACACTGCAGCACGTGGTCTCCGTAAACGCACGCACACACTGACGGGCCTGCACATGGAGCTGGACTTTTTCACATGTGCTTTTTCAGCTTCAGTCTGGATTCTCTTCTTTTTCTCTTGACTGTCGTTTTTCCACTGAAAGTATCATCTGCCATCATCCCTCATGTGCTGCCTGGACATAATGTACCTTTTGTCTGACAAGCACCTCGGCTCCGATGTCGTCGTCCTCCTCCTCCTCCTCCTCCTCTTCTTCTTCTATTATGTCATCTATGACTTACCCATATGTGTGCGAGAGAGTGTGAGTGTGAGAGACCTGAGTCTTGCCTCGGATGCAGATGAAGTCCTTTTTTAAATGTGTCCCTCAGGACCGGGACGGATCAGGGTTTACGTTTCCGCACAGTTTAAAAAAAAAAAAACAGCTGCAGTTGTTTTGGTTTGTCTGTTATTCGGCAAAACCAAAGGCTGATTGCGATCGCAGGTTCACGAGGTGACACTCTTTGTCATGACCCACCCAATGAAATCCCTTTTTTTAAGTGCGGACAGGCCACACAGATCTGATGAAAAGAGGAAACAGATATGAGCACTTAGCTGCACACACACACACACACACACTGATACACGCACCCCACATGCTGTCTAGCTGAGATAATCTCATCTCCATCTGCTTGCCGTGGGTCTGTAATAGGCTGCGCCTGCTGCGTTTCTGACTGCCTGAGACCGAACTAGCTTAAAATAATCGACATCATCGACAGCAGAAAGAGGCTAGACGGGGCGGGCAATCAAAATCTCCAAATCCCTGCGTTCTGCAGCCGGTGCAGGCTGTTTGTTGTCTCCCTCTGTATATGTTTGTTCTGGCCTACATTGAGTCTAATGCCAAAGGCTGCTGCTGCTGCCTGACTTGGATTTGCACCTGTGACCCTGTTTGTGTGTGTGTGTGTGTACATGAGCATGCATGAACACTCGTATGCACAACTGTGTCAGCTCGTATAGGTTTTTTTTTTTCATGCTCTGGCTCTCTGTGTGTGTGTGTGTGTTTGTGTCCCATATCTGTGATCAGGGAACACAGGGGTCGGAGCGAGGGGAGCGTGTCGCTGACGTGCAGTGTTTGTGTGTTTTGTTTTCTTCAGGCACGACAGCAAGCTCAGATGAGACACCAGATGGCTGCTGACAGTAAGGGCGATTACTCCTCCTACCTGCAGAAGTTCAACCAGGAGCAGAATGACCATTACTACACAATTATCCCCAACATATTCCAGGTAAACAACACAACACAACATGTTCAATATGATCAAACGTGAGATCATGAGGTCGACTCCACCCTAGTGTTTTATGCTGGTGTTTATCAGCTTTCAAAGCTCCGTGTGCAAATGTAGCTGAAAGTGCAGACTGATTGAAAAGTTGGCCACAAAGGTGCATTCATGTGCAATCATTAGTTCGCTTGTGAATACAGCCACCCCCCACCACTGCCCATGCACTCCCCTCTGGGTCAGCAACTAAAAATAAACCCTCCCATGTGGGAAACACTGACGGTAACGAGCCATTATTATAAAGAGTGCACACACACACACACACACACACACACAGAGCTGTTTGTTGTGCATTTTGACAAATGTTGTGAGTCTGAGACCAGTTTAGTTGTTTTTCCACACGTTCACCATCTTTGAGTTTTCACTTCTGAAGTGAAGAGTCAAATATTAAAAAAAAAAAAAAAGATGGAAAGTGCATTAGAGACGTTCCAGATGTTCAATCTTTGATGCTCGATATCAAAAGGCGCCTCTTTCTCCAGTTTTACTCCAAGCTCAGTGTTTCATTTTCAAAGCACTCGCTTGCTTCTCTAACACGTGCACATGACGCTTGTGTTTTTACGTAGAAACTTCAAGACATGGAGGAGAAGCGCATCGAGAGGATAGGCGTGTGCATGAAGACGTTTGCGGACGTGGATCGCCAGGTGCTGCCCATCGTGGGGAAGTGTTTAGACGGCATGACGAAAGCCGCCGAGTCCATCGAGCCCAAGACTGTGAGTAAACGCACACACACACACACACATACAGCGCCATGTGGGACATATTACTCACTCAGCCAAGCTGTCGGTCACACAGCACAGGAATAAGTGTGCTGGGGGGGCTGATGGACCCCCCTGTGTTGTAGCAGAGAGAAGAGCTGAATAAAATGATTCAGTTTTAAGTGTTGACCTCCTTTATAGTGAGAAAATCAATGTGCCCCACACACACACACACACATACACACTGTATTTTCCCCCCTGCACTTCTCTTAGGACTTTGTGATGCCTATAAATACACCCAGTGGGGGCCCCCCCCTCCTCTCCTCCTTCCCCTTACAGGGGCCTTCCGATGATTTTTACCAAGGAGGTCAGGTTAACTGTAACTGGCTTTGTTTACTCCTCAGCCTGTGAAAACAGTTGGATAAAGTCTCGAGTGGTTCTGAAGGGGAGATTTCCGAAGACTGGAAAAATAACGATGATGTCATCGTGGTTATATCAGCTCTGGCCTGAGAGAAATAACCCGGAGGTGTGAGGTTTAAAACAACACAGGGTCTCAGCGTGATGAAAGACAATAGAAAATGAAAATGTCTTTTTGATCGTTATTGTCTTTTGGTTTTGTTTAGTTTTTTGTTTTTTTCAGCCTGTGTGTCATGAAGTGGAGTGAAAGAGCAGCTCTGGATTACCCCTGCTGGTTTCATATGACGTGATCAGTGCACGCACATACGCAGCTTCCTTGAAGGTGCTTCCCCCTCGAGCTCAGGAGTTTCAGCCGTAGACGCTGCTGAAGATCTGAGGAGAGTCGTTGTTTTTGTCGTCGAAGCTGACGAGGCCTGACTTGAGAGCTGGGCACCGGCATATATACACAGGACAGCAGGCTGGGCTGGCCGTCCTCCAAAGGACGTTTCACTCTTGATGCACACACACACAGGGATTAGCGCACACACACGCGCGCGCACGGTTCGCTGTGGTCCATTAAATTTAAAGGAATAGTTGATATGATATTTTCAGGAAGTCTGCGCACTCATTTTCTGCTGAAGTGTGGAGAAGATTAACGCCACTCCCTGCAACGTCTGCTGTGCATTAGAAGCTAATGTGAGCAGCCAGTTAGCTTAGCATAAAGACGCAGAGCAGCAGTTTACCTCGGAGGCTGCGAATCCTGCCAGTCAGCACCTTTAAGGCAAACTTATTCACACACCATATGTTGTTGTGTGCATTTAGTGAGCTCTAAAGGTGCTAGTTGGAGGATTTACTACTGTTGGCCAAAGCTAGGCTAGTTCTGTTTATGCTAAGTTATGCTAAAGACTGAAGCCTTTTTCTATATCTATAGATATAATACAGAGTCTTTCAATGATACCTGCACATTACCTGCTCCGGTAAGAGGATGGAGGTCAGTCACTTTGTCTCCTATAGTTTTAACCCTCTGTGGACCAGAGCCTGTTCTGTTCTGACCTTAAAAACTCCTCCGCAGCTGATCTGCAGTCGTTGGCTTCACGTTTGTGCTGCGGTTTATTATTTAATTTCTCTTGGCTTTTTCTTAGGATTTGCCGGCGTTAAACAGAAAATGAGCAGTGTGATATATTGAGATGTCACATGTTGGCCGTCTGCCGTATGACAGAAAAAAAAAAAACAACAAGACTATCCTCAGGGATCGCGTACTGTGCGTGGTGTATGTGTGTGTGTGTGTGTGTGTGTGCATGGCCCAGCTCCAGGGAGATGACTCCAGCCTGTGACTGCCAGTCTGCTGCAGTAAACAACAGTGGGGAATAACATATCACATGCTCTTTTGCCTCGCTGTCTCCTCTTCTTCTCTCATGTATATACAGTGCACTAGATCAGATCTTTGACCCCTGGTCCTAACTGCAACCAGACCCCCCCCCCCCCCCACATACACACACACACACACTTTTATCAGTGCAGATAGGTCGACGTGCACTGCACTTGATTAATGTGGCTCTTCCTGTGTCTGACGAGCCCGGCTGTGTCCCCGACCACTGTGTTGGTCATAACTCCTGCCTGACAGATTTAGGTCTTTTCCTCTTTTCTTCTTCTGCGGCCCACAGACTGAATCACCACGGTCCCTGAAGTCCTCTTCCTTTCATGACACACTCGCTCACTCTTATCAGACAGGACCTACTCGAAACAACACAGTCGCCACCAGGCCGCCATTGTGCTGCATCTTATCTGCCGACCTGCTGATTTAGCTGGACAGTTCAAACAAACAGCCCCCCCCCCCCCCACCTCCTCCCCTCGAAGTTTTAAATGGCTGTAAACGTAAAAACATACCATGAATAAGTCTGTCCTTGACTGCTGTGATTTACCCCCCCCCCCTTTCCCTCTTCCCTCCCCTCTTTTAGGACTCAAAGCAGGTGGTGGAGTCGTACAAGTCTGGGTTCGAGCCCCCGGGTGACGTGGAGTTCGAGGACTACGGCCAGCCCATGAAGAGGACGGCGTCCGAAACCAGCCTGTCCAACACCAGGGAGGGCAAAGAGAAGCCCGCCGGCAAGAGCAAGGGCAAACTGTGGCCTTTCATTAAGAACAAGAACAAGGTAACACATGAACGCAGCACAGTCGCACCTGAACGCACCACAGAGCCTCACTTGGTTGTAGAGGGTTTGGTTCTGCACATGTGGAGGTCACATTTTATGGGGCGGGGGCTGATATGATATGACAGGGTGTTACTTTCTGTTGGTTATGTCTCTGGCTGTAGCGTTATACATGTGTTCAATGTTACATTGCTATCAGCGGCTATGAATTTGATTTAGCTTCGTTTTTACGTAGACGCTTTGGTTAAGCTGAAGAACTCTGTTGCTAGTTCTCTGTTGGTGTTGCCATTTTTGTTGTTATTATTATTTGCCACCCGTTATTTCCCCCTCCTCCTCCTCCTCCTCCCCCCCGCCTGCCCCCCCGGCAATCACCCTCACCGATTTTTGGGAGCCCTCCTCCTCTCTGTAACGCACACTAATGCATTTCTGCCTGGACGGACTCATCTGGCAGATATTAACTGTGATCTTAAAGTTAACCGTCTCTCTTCACCGTTTTGTTTTTTTTTTCCCCTCCATTGACTGGTGATCGGCTTCGAGTAGCCTCCTTCAGTTTCCTGCTTCTGAACAGCAAAAACTGACCTCTGACCGTCTTATGGGCTGGTGGCACTGTTGGTATTGAATTAGATAAGAGCATGAGTGAGTAACTGGCTGCGTTTGCTTGTGTGTGTGTGTGTGTGTGTGTGTGTGGAAGAAGGAGAAGAAGAAGAAGAAGGCTGGAAACAGGTGTGTGCAATGCTAGCAGAGAAACACCAGCATACTGACTGTGTGTGTGTGTGTGTGTGTGTGTGTGTGTGTGTGTGCAGAAAATGGTGTTTTAAAACTCCCAAACATAACATAACATGCACTTGGGAGCAGCCACACACACACACACACATGCACACACACACACACACACACATACTGTACATTCACACACCTCCTGCATGCAAATATAACAGAAAACGCACAAAAATAAAACCTTATACTGACCTTTCAGTATAAAAGCTTAAGGAAGCCGGGGTTTTTTAAGGGATTTTCTCAGGCTCTTATTTTGTAAACGAGGGGTTTCCTGACTCACTCGCTCATGCATGCGCAATGTGCGGCATCTTTAGATCTGGTCGCTGCTTCACCTCCTCTCAAACCGGTCGATGAGTTATGCAGTCACATGTCCGATGACGACGATGACGTCAAATCCAGCTGCTGGTGTCTGCGGTGGTGGGGTGGGGGGGATGTCGGAGGGAAATAAAAAAAGAAAGCAAAGGATTTCTAAAGTGAAGCCTGCATGCGCTTTGACTGATCCTCTTTGCTGTTTGCTTCGTTGCAGCCGCTTGCTTTAACACATTTTTCGCTTCCCACTCACTCTGGTTGTCGTTCTCTTCCTTATTTACCCGTTGTTTTTTTTTTTATGTTGATGTTTCGTTACGTGTTGTTTTAACTTTTTGTTTTTCTCTCCACGACATAACGACTGATTCACTAGGTTTGACGTTCCTTCAGTTGTCTCTTACGTTCCTGTTTGGGTTTTTCTGTTGTGTGTTTATTTTTTAATATTTGTAGGAGGCTTATTTATTTCGTTTTGTGTTCCCTCCTCCTTTTCCTCTTTTTCGTTGGATTCTCGACCCCCTCTTCTTCTTCTTCTTCTTCTTCTTCCATGTTTTTCCTCCTCCTCCTCCTCCTCCTCCTCCTCCTCCGTCACGGCTCCCTCTCTTACTGGTAGCTTATGTCCCTGTTAACATCCCCCCACCAGCCCCCACCTGCCCCCCCAGCCTCATCCCCGCCCTCACCCTCTGCTGTTCCCAACGACCCCCAGTCTCCCAAGCAGCACAAGGAGCCCCTCTCCCACCGCCTCAACGACTTCATGACCTCCAAACCCAAAATGCACTGCCTCCGGAGCCTGAGGCGAGGGGTAAGTGTGTGTGTCCAGCAAGCTTTTCGTGCACGTGTGCGCGTGCGTGTATTTGTGTGTGTGTTTGTGTCCGTACTCCTTGTATTTGAGCTCTGTACCTGCCGCGCCGTATGGGTGAAGGTAGAGCACAACGCCTGTAACATCCTGCATCAGAGCTCAGGTAGACGTCTTCACACTTCCTGCCTTCTGACTTGAAAAAATATAAACAGTAGAACTGGACCAATCAGAGCAGAGCAAAGGCACAACAGGCGTCCGTGCTCCGCCCATACAGCGCTCAGGCCTCTTCGCTTCTCTAGCATGCTTTTCGTAGCGCGTAACTATGAATCCGTGGTTCTTGTCTGACTGACACACCAGCAGCAGTCTCTCCATCTCGTCCCCTCATCCTTCATATTAACTGTGCTCACGACGACAGTCCCTCTCATCCACCTCCCCTCCCTCCCTCCCTCCCCTTCCCCTCCCCTCCTGAAATAAACTAGCAAGACGCCTGAGCAGTCTTGGCAGTAGCATGGAGACTGCAGCAGTAGCTCCCTGCGCACTTCTCTGCAGTCTGTGCTGGAGGCAGATTGTTCTTGTTTTGGGTTTTTTTTTGTTTTTTTTGCACGTCACATGAGGAGAAGAAGAAGTTAAATATGATATGATGGAGTTCAGGTCGTGGGTGTGGCAGCAGGCTGAGAGAGAGTCGGCCCTGTGTGCAGCCAGCAGGGTAATTTTTAGAAAGCTTCCTGTGAGGGTGGCTTTATCAGCAGCAGCTCCGGGGCCTGGTGGGGTGTCATCGCATGGCAGGTCATGGCCCTCCACCCTCCAGCTCTCCCTGACCTCAGGAACGGGCGTCGCCTCACGTGTTCCTTCCGCCCCCCCCCCCCCCCCCCCACACACCTACCCCTCCTCCCATATGAGGTTTTTTGTTTACTCTCATATAAAGGGGGTCAGAGTCGCTCAACATGAAAACACGGGCATGAATCGGTGCTAACGTGACGTCTGAAAAGACCGCAGAACAATACGGCGCTGCGGTGCCGTGTGTGTGTGAGCGTAGCAGGGAGGAAATGATGGAAGGTCAGCAGAAAAAAAAAAGGGGGAAGCGTGTTTTATTTATTTTTTTTTTTTTTTTTTGTTCTAGCGTCAGACTGATCTAACAGGAAGTGCCCGTTTCTCAAAGCGGAAGTGCTGCAACAACTCTCGAGAAGAGCGATAAAAAAAAACTGTTCAAAGTAAAATCAGACTCATTGTATTCAAGCTGACAAAGATTAAAAAGAGTTGATGTTTGACCTTACTGCAACATCCACAGCAACAGTTAAAGGTCAGGCGATGTATTTCTGAAGCCAGGGGGGGTTTGGACTCCGTCAGCTCTCCTCTCATTACCTCATAACAATACATTGAACTGAGTTGTACTCCTCTGCATGTCTCATGGCAGGTACCTGTTTCTGTTTTCCATGTATATAGATGTTGTTTGATTGAGAGGACATGTCGCAGTAGAGCTGCTTCTTGTTTGTTTTTGTTTTTGTTTTCTGCTCTTTTTGGCAGGGGGGGGGGGGAGAAGCACCATATATGACAGGTAAAGAAAAGACAACAGAAGGCGCATGGTTAATCCAGTAGGATGACATGAGGACACTGACACTGATGAACAGGCCTGCACCCATCTGGTCACAGCAAGCTAAACTCTCCTGTCACCAGCACCGTACAGTAGTATCTTACATTCAGCTGATTATTCACAGGGCGTCTGCAGGAGCTTTGGCGCCACAGACTCTCGTCTTGACGTCGGGAGAAATCACAGACTAACTGATTAAAGCAGGGTTGTTGCGATGTGCGCGCACAGGAAGCCGCTCAGTCGCTCTTCCTTTCACTCAGCAGCAAACGCTGTCACTAGCCGACGCGCTGACTCATGATGAGTATAATAATAATGAGGGTTGATTTTAGCAAAAACTTCATATCTAGGTCCATGTTGCATCTTTAAGAGTGAGGATAAGATGATGTAATAAACACAAACAGGTGTAAACAGGTGTTAAATACACAACGATGTGGCATTAGAGGGGATTTAAAAAGTCAGCGAGCTCTGCAGAAACCAGATCTAAAAAAACACTGCAGGTTAATACAGCAAATGGAAAGGCCTCCCTCTCCCACCTCCTGCACGGAGAACATAGTGACACATTAGGGATTAGAGTGGGGGGGGGGGTGCACAGTAGAGGGATGTCTACCTCTGCAGGAGAGAGCCTTTGTGTGTTGCATATTAGCTGTGTAATCCATCCACAGTCAGTCCACCACCACCACCACCACCACTGTGTATGTGTGTGTGTGTGTGTGTGTGTGTGTGTGCTGCTGCTGCTTTGGAGGAAAAAAGAGAGAAAGTGTGTATTGTGTTGTGTTTTTTTTTTTTTGTTGCTAAGCTAACGTACAGTATAAGAGCTGTAAGTCGTCACTGCTGATGTGTGAGCTCTCATTGACAAAGCTGTGTTCTCTCCGACGACCACCACAGCAGCAATCCCCGCGCTCGCTCATTTGTCACAAAGAGCTCATGAAGAGGACTCTGGGCCGACCCACATATGCTTTCGAAGCCAGGCAATATGTTGTAAGTGTGTGTGTGTGTGTGTGTGTGTGTGTGTGTTAGATGGGCGACCGTGAGTAGCAGCGCTGTGTGTGTGTGTGTGTGTGTGTGCAGGTGCGTGGTTGAAAAGTATGAATGAACATTGTATGTGTGTGATGAGTAAAAGCCATGTGCAGCACAGACAGTAGTACGGTGGCCCGGAGAGGTCAACACATGCACTGTGACTTAAAAAACACACACGCAAATAAATAAAGAAAACTCTTGTGTGTGTGTGTGTGTGTGTGTGTGTGTGTGTGTCGAGCTCTCCGGGCCACCGTACCGTGTCCTCATTAATAATAATAATAATAACAATTTGTTGTGTGACTCGCTCCGTCTCTACGACGAGGAGATTGTTCGTCACAGTTAATGAGGGAAGTTGCTGTCACAAAGGAGGCGAGTGTCTGCTCCTGGCTCGTTATTGATCACATGGCCCGGACACGTGTAGGAGCAGGACGAATGATCAGAGGAGGCGATGACTTCATCCCACATCACATGTATCTTGCTTGAGGTTTTTTCTGCGATGCTCGTTGTGTCCTGCAGCTGTTTCAGACCCTGCCCCCCCACACCCCCACCCCCCACCCCCCCTGTCCCACCACTGAGCATCCACAAGGGGTCAATTCACAAAGTGTCACAAGCACCTGTGGATGTGGGGATATATATACATATATATATACACATGGGTGTGCGGATGCTACTCATCCCATCCAACCAGTTAAACCTCATCGCCGTCAGGTGGAGGTAACAACAATGAGGCGAGGTGTTGGTCACACTTTGGATCTGATCTGGGTTCAGTCTCCTGGTCACCCAGAATTCACCCCTGCAGGGCTTTTCTTTGTGCTGGTGTGCCATACAGCAGCTGCAATGTTATACATACCTGTGTGTTGAGTACCATGATGATCTTTCTACCTGTGTATCTGTGTCTGTGTGTCCGTGTGGCGGTTGGGGAAGAGCTCAGGTAGATCATAAAAGAGTGAAGAGCTGAGAGTGGAAGGTAAAAAAAAACACTTACATCATACAAGTCACTGCTGCTCAGTGCAAACAGCAGGTTTCAAGCGATTGCATGGTTTATCACATGTGCACTCAGGGGGGGGGGGGGGGGGGGGGGGACAGCCAATCAGAGACGAGGACTTACCTAGGGTCTGCTTCAGTGGCATGCTTCTGCACAAATAACTAATATACACGGATATGAATAAAGATGTGAAACGGAAACAGAGCAACTCAAGGATTCAGCATCACGTCACGTGCATCCAATCAGATGTTAGAAATCTCACACAGTCTTTATTGATATTATTAAAAAAATGGATCTTTACAGGTAAAGAGTCATATTTTTCTCATAGAAAAGAGTGAAAGAACCAGACTTAGCTTTGTAACTGGTGATGTAGCAGCGGTCAGGTGGTCATCAGGTGAGGTGGGGGGGGGTCACCACAGTCCGCTCCAGGTGGCCGACTCCTGGATGAGAGGGTTAAAGCGAGCGGAGCTCCTCCAGTGCACCAGCCTGTGAGCCTCTAACAGGATTACCCAGTCATCTGCTCCAGCTATACCAGCCAATGGTCGCTAACACGCTCTCTGCTCTCCTTCTTCTTTGTCTTCAAAACATAACCACCACCCTCCCCCCCCAACCCACAAACCCACCCACCCACCCACCCCCCTCCCTCTCCACTTAAATGCTCGCTCAGCAAAATGATCCCAAACAAATAAATTTTTGTTCATTTGTTTTGTTTTTTATCTCTTAGTTCACGGTTGCTCTCTCTCTCTCTTGTTTTCTACGCTCACTCAGCTGCTTTTGTTTTGTCGTTGAAGTTTGGGTTGGTTTTTTTTTTGGGGGGGGGGGTTGTCTCTCCAGCTTGTCAGTGTGCTCAGTTATCTGCCTCCATGTCAGCGTACAGTGTGGACCTAATGTGACATATGCTTTTGGCGCCCTCTGCTGTCTGCTGCCCTGCCTGTCATTGTCACCGGCAGCAGGATCAAGAAGTAAAAAAAAAAAAAAAAAAAAAGGGGGGGGGGGTACATCCGCATCCTTATCGCAGCCATAAAACCACCCCTCCCCATCCATCCATCCCTCTCTGTACATTTTGTTTTCACCTGCCCCCCTGTGATTGTTTTCACCCTCCATGCTTGAGCCTCCTGGTGTTTCTCCTTCCTCATTAATCCTCCATCATCATCATCATAATTACAGCTGTTAAATTTCATCACATTCAGAGAAAAGAGTGGGAAGCTCTCGAGGGGGGAAAACGCCACCATCCACATAAATCCACACGAACCCCTCACCCCCCCCAGAGCTGAACCCTCTTTTAGCTAAAATGGTGAAGTTTGGCAAAGCAAAGCGTTTTCATCCATTATAGAAACTATACATTTTGTTTTTATTGAAAGGAAAATGAAACGAATGGCCGTGATGTTCTTCTGATGTTGACTTGTGTCTGTTGTCTCTTTTTCTCTCCTGCTCCTCGCCCATTTCTATCTCTTCTACTCCCCCCCCTCCTCCCCCCCTCCATGAAGCTTTCTCTCAAGCTGGTAAGCATGACCGTATAACCGCACAACCGTAGCGGCATGACCATAGCACGCATGTCACGTCCTCCCAGTAACACATTGTTAATAACGTCCTGTACGCCGTTATGTTTATTTATTTTGTTGTTGTTGTTGTGTTTTTGTTTTTTGTTTTTGTTGTTTGATTCTTTTTGGAATTTGAGTTGATTCATTTTTTTTGCTGTGACACAACGATGGATCCTCACACTCGTGTCGTTGTCTCATTTTATTTATGTCATTTTGTTTGTTTTTTATGTGTGTGTGTGTGTTTTGTGGATGTGTTGTCGTCATGTCTCTCCCCCCCCCCAAAAACTGTGTCTGTGGTCTCTGTGGTGCAGATCACACTCAATTCCCACGTCCGGAATCTCATTGAGGTGATCACATTTACTCTATGTTTTACCTGTCCGTCTCGTAGCCTTGTTGTCTACCTAGTCCCTGCTGCCTCCGTGAAACTCTTGTGTCATCGTAACCAATACTAATCTGATCTGGTCTAATAGTAGCTCACATTCATGTCCTCACACTGCATGCCCAGTTTCATGTGTTCATTTTTTTTTTTTTTTTGTTTAGCAGAGTGATGTTTTGTTTAAAGTCGTCAGGTTATGATTAGTTTCCTATTAGTGGTTAGTTAGCTTAGCATAAAGACTGGAAACAGGTTGACACTGGCTCGTGATTTGACAGGAAACAGCAGTGGAAGTCAGCAGTGTTTATGCTAAGCTAAGCTAAGCTAACTATTTCCTGATGAAATGTAGTGAAGAAATGAAAACGCTCCTGTTTAACTTGTATGTGTTTGTTTAAATCTTTGCCTGATTCCACACAGAGCAATGAATTAGTAAGTTCATCATCATCATCATCATCATCATCACACACACTGTAGTTTTGTTTTGTTTTGGTCTTTTACACCTGATCATGTAGCGTTGAATCATAGATCACTAATACTTGAGCAGCATGTCTCTGCATGACGACTGACGATAGATGTGTGTTGTTATTGTTGCATGCCCGGTTTAAAGTGTTGCGTGGTGATGCGGGGAGAAAGGGTAAGGTTGCCACGGTAACCTAGCTGCTGAGTTGTTGTTTTTTTTGTTTTTGTTTTTTTTCTAACGACGTGACTCCTGTGTGCGGTTGAGTCCGTAGCTCCAGCAGTTAAAGTTATCACCCGTGGTGCCGCTGTGACCCATCTCAATGAGATCCAATCACAGGCCTTGATCTATTCAGTCCACACAGATGATGATGATAAGAAAAAAGATGAATACAATATATTATAAAGACAAAGACACAAACATGATCATATAATGTGCCAAAATATTAAAAAATAGGTCCATGCATTCAGGTTATTTCCTGTCACAATATTGTCACTAGTTTCCGCCCCCCCTCATCTTTCAGCCAATCACAATCCTCAAACCCTAACAGTGGCTTTTTACATTCAATGCCAAGTTATGATTAAAGTTTAGAAACCAGCCTGGCCAGCTTGTGTCGAGTTATTGGAATAAATAAAGTTAAATTCAAATTAGCGAATGATTCATTTATATATATATTTAGTTTGTCCTTTCACATAATCATCAGTGTGATTCATTTTGAGCGTCCCAGGCTCCATACAGACCAGGATCCCTCTCATATACAATGCAGGCACATTACGTCTGCAGGAGGTTCAGCGTTGCCGTCTGGAAACCATCTCATCAGGAGATATCAGCCATTATCCTGCTCACACATCCACTGTTGGGCTTCGGCCACATCAGCCAGCTCACGCTGATGCTCTATATGGGCGATAATAGGATGTAGGTATTAACAGTATTACATTTCCGATGGATTCACATGAGGTGTGGTTACTGAATAGGTGAAAGGCCTCGAGTCTATAACACAGACAAACAGCCCAGCTCTCAGTGAGTGTGTGTTAGAGAGCGGCTGCAGTATCTCCTCCTTCATGTTGAATTATGTGGTCGGGTCATAAAATAGGAAAAAGAGGAGCTCCATTTGTGAGGCTGTTATCTATTTATCTCTGAGTCCTGGTTCACAGGGTTCACAGCAAAGCGGAGATACTGCACCTGACTAGATCCCTGGCAAAACAGCAGCACAACAGAAAATGGATCTTCAAAGTTATGTTTCTTTTATCTAACAGTTTCTTTTTTCCTTTTTTTTATGTTTTTCCCTCCCTCGTTCTTTCTTCTTCGTCGTCCTTCTCAGGGATCTGGACCAGAGGACTTCAGCCACCTGCCGCCGGAGCAGAGGAGGAAGAAGCTGCAGGGAAAGATAGATGAATTGAATAAAGACATTCAGAAAGAGATGGACCAGAGGTTCGTGTTGTGTGTTTCTCTGCGTGCGTTTACTCAGAGGCTCATGGAGTCGTGCGCTGACGCTTGTGTGATTTGCTCCCACAGAGACGCTCTGACTAAGATGAAAGACGTGTACGTGAAGAACCCTCAGATGGGAGACCCCGCCAGCGTTGACCCCCGGCTATCAGAGATCGGCCAGAACATCGAGAAGCTCCAGTTTGAAGTGCAGAAATTCGAGGTAAGTTTTTCCAGTGCCAGCTTCTGCTCCTGGTTTCCTTCTGTGTGTGTGAATGTTAGTGTTGGACAGATCACCGTGTTTGGTTTCTGCAAGTCAGTAAATAATGAAGAGTTCAAACGCCACGTCTCCAGCTCGGGTGTGTGTGTGTGTGGGGTGGGGGGGGGGGGGGGGGGGTGGGGGGGGAGTTCCAGCAACAGAGACTCTGCTGCTCTCCTCCGTCCATATTAGGAGAAGAAGATGTGATGCAGCTGGAGGCGCTGGTGTTGGCCCAGCAGAGAGCTGCAGCAGAACCACGGCCCGCTCCAGCTCCCTCAGTCAGACTTTACACTTCTCATCCAAAAAAGCATCTCAATGTGTTTTACATGATAAAATAATAACCAGAAAAGACATTTACACACATACACAGATACTTTTCAATGAAGTTTTAACATCAAAAACACTGAGGAATCACTACTTTAGACTCAACAAGTTGCCCTTTGCAGTGGAGACATGAGATAAAGTAAGTACATGGCATAAATAAATATGAAATGAGGGACAAATATAGTTGTCTGAACCTGAATCTGAGTAAAAGCAGATAAAAAAACCAATAAATAGAGCTAAAAATAATAATGATCTAAGTAAAAAGCCAGATTAAAAAGGTCAGGTTTGAGTTTGCTTTTTAAAACGTCCACGTGTCAGAGCAGGTGGAGAGGAGAGCAAGGAGGTGGACGACATGTTGGCAAGTGGTAAAGGCCGTCTGATTCACGGATAAACAGAATTCCTACGGCACTTGAAGTAACATTTCACGTTGTCAAGATGCAGCCAACGCACACATCATCACTCTGTGTGTGTGTGCGTGTGTGTGTGTGTGTTTCAGGGCTGGTTAGCAGAGGTGGAGGAGAGGATGCCATCTAAGAGCGACACACAACGGCGGAGTGGCCTCTATGAGACCCAGAACAGCACGACAGTGAGCAACAACTGTGCACAGGACAGAGAGAGGTATGGTATAAAGTGACAAACACACACACACACACACACATCAGATCCCACAGAGTATACGTTAACGTTAACGTGTGTTTATTTTCCTCCCAAAGAACACAGCGTATGTTTTCACGGTGTATTTACTGTGTGTGTGTGTTGGCCTTTGAGCAGCCCGGACGGCAGCTACACAGAGGAGCAGAACTCAGAGACTCAGGTCAAAGCCAACACCCACCCCGTCCCCACGTCCTCCACGCCCGAGTTTGACGACGAGTTCGACGACGAGGAGGTCCTGCCCACCATCGGTACCTGCAAAGCCTTGTATCCGTTTGAAGGTAACTATAAGATCACACACATGAACACGGTCGGACATATCTGGTGGAGGCTGAGGCCACACGTGCTGCTGCTGCTGCTGCAGGGTGGAGGCATGTGCTCAGGTTTCTTCTGAATGAGGAGGAGGTGGAGGAGGAGGTGTGACCTCTGAGTAAATACGTGGAGGTGCTCTATTTTCAGATGTGATGATGATGAATGTAGAGCTGAGGGCAAATCAGAGAGCGATGAAAGAGGCTTTTAGTCGAGGTGGACGTGTGTTATTGAGTTACATACGTGCAGATTTTCTGCAGGTCTTCTCTGAGTGACAGGTGTGTGTGTAACAGCTGCTTTCACTTCCCCTCTGTCTCCAGGAAGTCTGACGCAGACACAAATCTGTCGGCGCCATGACGGCTGTCAAGTTCTCACCTCTTCTCTCTCTCTCTTATCTGCAGGTCATAACGAGGGCACCATCTCTGTGGCCGAGGGCGAGCTGCTGTACGTCATCGAGGAGGACAAAGGAGACGGGTGGACGCGAGTGCGCAGGAACGAGGACGAGGAGGGATACGTCCCCACGTCCTACGTCGAGGTCTTTTTGGAAACAAACGCCAAAGGTGCTATGACCTACATTTAAGAGTGTGTGTCTGTCTCTGGGAACCTGGTTCCACTCACAGGCTTAATGAACAGGGGGAGGTTAAAGATGTTACTGCAGAACACACACACACACACACACACACACACACACTCTGTTTCTCAATCACATTTGTCCATTGTGCCTCATGACAGCTGGGACAGTTGTGTGTGTGTGTGTGTGTGTGTGTGTGTTAGTGATGTACAGGAAGTGACACTGCAGCACAGCTGAGCTCAGAGGATGTCGTGCACAGGAAGTGTGTGTAGAGAAGCTCCTGTTCCTCCCCACTCACTCACTCACTCGATCACTCACTCACTCACTGCAGCTCCACCTAGTGGTCACACTGATAAACCACACCCCCCCCCCTCTACCATCCAGTCACAGCTGAGCATGATGGGAAATGATCACATGTACATTTCAAACACAGCACTTGATTTGTTCTTTTGTGTTTTTTGTATTAAGGCGTCAGATCAACGTAGTCGACACAAACAAACACACACACACACACACACACACACAAGCTTGTTAATCACTAAGCTCAGCGTCAGAGTGAATGTACTTTACGCACTATCCGGGGTGACAGTGAACGTCACGTCGTGTTCACGTGTCGAGAGCATGCTCGATGTTGCAATCCTGCAAATGTAATTTAAAAACCTGCTGTAAAATATGGAAACATATGAAAAGATATTTTTGTAGATTAAACAGGAAAAAGAAAGAAAAAATGCCCCCCCCCCATTTTCCTCCCCCCTCCTCCTCCTCCTCCTCCTCCCGTGTTGCATGCTGTAGATCGATCATAGAGCTATTTAGGATTACTTTTATAAGTTAATGATCCAATCAGAGACGACCCCCCCCCCACCCCCCACCCCCCATCAGGATGTTCTGTTTTATTTTGTGGGGGTGTTCTGGTCCCGTCCTCCAGGCCAGTGGTAAACCAGTAGACGACTGACAGTTAGCTGTACTGACAGACGGTGAGAGAGACGGAAGCTGCTCCTCTGTCGTTTCTTTTTGGAGTTTTGCCCCCCCCCCCCCCTTGCCCCCTGCCCCAGCCCCTCCCCGCATGGGTTGTGATGCGTTCACTGTCCAAGCATGGTGTGGGCATTTTTCACCTCACACAACACTCACATCTCTGTCCTCACTCACTCACTCACTCACTCACTCACTCACTCACTCACTCTCTACATGAGCCTGAGTTCGACCCCCCCCCCCCCACACATGTTTTTTAATTGGCTCGTTACCATGGCAGCATGAGGCTCCTCATCACACACCAGTGCTGTAAATACACACATTATTATTTTGTCTTATATTGAGGAGCGGTGTGAACATGTGACGCAGCAGCAGCATGTGTCATGTGACATGAACCAGGAAGTGAAATAAGATGAAAGGTTTTGTTAAATCAAAAGCATCATACAGTTCATACAATGACCCCCCCCCTCCCTCTCCCTCTCT
Organism: Caranx ignobilis; assembly: GCA_021432705.1. NCBI lineage: Eukaryota > Metazoa > Chordata > Actinopteri > Carangiformes > Carangidae > Caranx > Caranx ignobilis. The sequence continues at coordinate 420,183 of MU270004.1, read as the reverse complement.
CTCTCCCTCCTTCCCTCTCTCCATGTCTGAATGTTTGGGTTGTTTCCTTCGAACTTCTCTAACTTTTCTTTTTGTCATCTTTTTCTTTTTTTATTTGTTTGTTTGTATTTTTTTTTTTTTTTTTTTTTTTGAATTGCAGATTCCTAAAAGTTGTGAGGCTGGCGGAGGAATGGCAGGGCAAAGCGAGCGAGCAGCCTCGGAGAAAACCACCACCACGTTCCTCACACGCTCACAGAGTCAGAGAGAGAGAGAGAGAGCGAGAGAAAAAAAAACAAACAAACAAAACAAAAACAAAAAGCGAGCGATGATGAACCAGAATCTGAACGAGACAGACGGCCGATAGAGAAACGCAGCGCAATTTTTTTACAAGACGGTCACGATAAACAAACAATAAACAAACAAACAAACAAACAAACAAGTTGAGATGATGAGTTCATCTAAATTGTCATAACCTCCATCTTTAACACCATCCAGTCGCAGTAAACGACGGTTTGCTTCTTGTTGTGTTCAGCGCAGCTTCGCTTCCTAATGGGACTAACTCCGCTTGCAACACCATGCGCGGTCATGAACGTGGCTTCTGGCTTCCTCGCTCTGAACGCCCCCGCCCCCTTCCCCTCCCAAATCGCCCCTCTCCCTTATGGCTCTGCCACTTCTCTTTCTCCTGACCTTTGACCCGACACACACACACACAGATGTGGCAGAGGGTGTGGTCAGAGACAGGACGGAGCCGCCGGACGAGCCAGCGACAGGCCGGAGGAAACCATGTCCAAATCATCCAGCACTGGGAGAGAGTGTGTGTGTGTGAGTGTGTGTGTGTCAGTCATGAACTCATTGACTCACCTGGGTTCACCTACCTGCACATGACACTGTGACCCCCCCTCCTTCACACACACACACGCACACACACACATTAAACCAGCTCCATATTTGCAGGTTTCACTCAGCAGGAAGCAGCAGAGGTGAAGGCTCACCCTCACCTGTGTGTGTGTGTGTGTGTGTGTGTGTGCGTGTTTGCCTTATTTTCAAGGTTTCGTGTGTCACCACCATCACCACACACCACACACACCCTGGACCACCTGTGGAGGAGGAAACATGGTGGTGGTGGTGGGGGGGGGGCAGGTGGAGGAGATGTATGGATGATGGCTTCACTCTCCATCACTCTCATCATCTCCTGTCTTGTCACTGGTGTCTGTTTCCTCTCTCTGACCACACCACCGACCCCCCCCTCCTCCCCCCACCCACCTCAGGCAGCTCAGGCTCTACCTGTACCTGCTGCTTCAAGCCCCCCCCCCCCTCGTCTTCTCCCTCTCCCTTCTGTATTTTTTATCATTATTATTTGTATTTCCTTGGCGACAGCTCGGGGGCGGGGCTCTCTCGGCGTTGTGGTGTGCTGCATGCTTGCCCTGTCTTCCTCCTCCTCCCCCCCTCCCTCTCCTCCCCTCTCTGCTGCTGGCTGGCTGGCTGGCAGCCCAACCCCAGCCCCTCCCACCCCCCACCCCCCCTCCCACAGTCCACCTGCCTCCGGCCTCCAGCCTTTCTGTTCAGTTTAACCCTCATTGCCTGGTCGTTCTGTTTGAATTAACCTGAATGCTACTGTTTGGGTTCAGTGCCTGTGGTTCTTCTTCTTCTTCTTCTTCTTCTTCTTCTTCTTCTTCTTTGGTTTTATTTCGGAGCAGAGAGCACGTGAGTGAGTGACCTCCTCCTCTCACTGTTCCCTAATCTGTCAGAAGAGGACAGCAGGGACCCGACATGTTGTTGTTGTTGTTGTTGTTGTTGTTGATCTTCTTCATGCTCATGGACGTCTCGTGCTTTTTGGTTTTTGCTGTAAGTTAAACAAACAAACAAACAAAAACTGTTAGTATTGTACGTTCTGATCAGAGTGTTTAACACAAGTCGTTGTTCGTTTACAGCGTTTTATCCCCCCCCCCCACCACCCTCCCACCCTCCCCCTCCTAAAGAACCCATCATCTTCCTCCTGATGTTTTTTTTCTGGGTCCATCACTGTCGACTGTCGTATGAGAATAAACTGTGGTTCGTCACGTTCCTGTGAATCTGTGAATCAAGTGTGACAGAATCAGATGTTTCTGGGCCTTAAACTGGGTTTGTGTTCAATCACTGAGAGAGAGAGTGATGATGATGATGATGATGATGATGATGATGATGAAGCTGTGTTGCAGTGAAAGGATCAATATGTGATTATCTCAATGAAAAAGAAAAAGAAAAAACGATGAAAAAAAAAGCAGAGTTTTTATATAATCATGATCCACTGACCCCCCCTCTGACCCCTCTGACCCCCTGACCCCCCACCCCCCTCCACCCCGCCTGCTCAGCCAGCGGCACATAACGTATGTGATTTTAACATGTTTATTTTGTTTTGTTTTATAATTGATGATTTTACATTGAGATTTTTCTGCTTTTTTGTTTTTATTTTAAGCTGGAATCTTTTTTTTTTTTTTTTTTTTTTTCCGCCTGAACGGGACTGAAACCCCATTAACCTGCAAATATACAGTAACAGTTACACTGTTTTTTTTTATTTTGGATGAAGCCATTGCTGCATATTTGATGGTGTGATGCACTGAGCGTGTACACGTCATACAGAGCGATGGACTTACAGCAACATCGACCCCGTGGACTCGTGATCAGCATCAAACTCCAGCTGAGATGAGTCCAAGTTCACCACAACATCTCGACCCGACAAACCTTCTCTGTTTATTTTTTATTTCTGAGCGACACCCCCCCCCCCCTTCCACACACACACACCATAACCTGCCTGTACAGAGGAAAACGGCGCGATGGAATTAGAGAGAATATATATGAATATTATAAATAAAGTTTAAAAAAACAAAAAGTAAAGAAACGACAGAAAAGGAAAATGTCTATTTTAACTAAGGAGAGTCTTACCTTTTACTTTATCTGCTTTGCAAAGTAAGACTTCATTGTTTTCCTTTTGTCCGGTTTTACCAAATGGTGTGTTTTTGCACTTTTTTGTTTGTGATCCATTTGGTAGCCCATGCTTGTGTTTTTGGAGCACTGAATACTTTGTATTGTGTTTACTGTGCCAATTAAATATGCCTGGAAAGTAAACGATGCTGTGTGTGTGTGTGTTGTGTCAAAGTGACGTCTTCAGATGTTTGTCCAAATCTGCCACGACCAAGACGACGACATTTAAAACACAGAGAAAAGCAGGAATCTTCACATTCAACAAGTTTTTCCGTATTATTCCTTAATTTAACAACTTTTTAAGTGAAATGAGTTCAGTTATGCACAAAAAGAGATAATTAATTGACCAAAGAAACAAAAGCTGTGTCTTTAAATCTTGTGAGAAAAGAAAATAAATCTTAAAGTTGATGGTTTTATACATAAACACATGAGGTGAATGATAATATATCACTATACATTAAGTAACTGATGTGTTAATGGTCACCTTTAGACATCATGACTGTGTTAATTAGTAGTTTTAGTTTGAATTGAAAAATAAACATTATTAATTATAAATCATTATAAAATGAACCTGACAAAAACCAGAGTTATGACTTTTATTTTGAAAGTCTTTGTCTGTTTCTCCTCTCGGCCACTAGAGGGCAGTCAAGATCCATCAAACTGCTCTGACTTCCTCGCTCTCTTCTTGTTTTTTGTTCTTTTCGGAGACAGTGCAGCACATTTTCTTCCTTCTCTGTCTGAACACGAGGAAACGTCCACAGGTGGTCGCTGAATTATTCAACCTGTGTCTCACACACACTCTCACCTCTGTGTCGACCCTGACTTCAATTCACTTCACTCTCTGGCATCTGAATTTAAACTCATTCAAATCTTCCTGCAAGGTTTTTCGTTCCTCTGAGCGTCATCGCTGTGGTTTTTATCAACATTGTTATTTCTAATGTGACGCTGCAGCGATCGACGTGTATCGATCTGATCTGTTGATCGGCAGCTGACGACCTGCACTCGGATTCAGACCCACGCTGTGCAGCAGCTCTTACCTCCTACAACATCTTCAAACTGCCTGGTTGACCTTTGACCCCTGGTCCCTCCACACACACACCTACACACACACACACACTCTGCTCTGCACTATATTAAATGAATTGTTCCTGCAGGGCGACGTGATTCAGAGCCTCCTCTTAGTTTGGTTTGGCACGAACGTCCAGCTCATCAATTTCTATTCTTTGCAGGAGTTAGCCCTGGAGGATAACACACACCGACACACACACACACACACACATTAGCTTAATTTAGGTAGAAATAGCAGGATAAAATAGACACATGTTAATCATCTCTGACGGCAACAAAGTGATAAAACACACACACAGAAGAGACGGATGGAAAACACGAAACAGAGGCGGTGACTAAATTTAAAGCAGCGAGAATAAACAAAAGGTCAAAACAGCTTCACATCATACAAATATGTCTTTAGTCCCACGCCCGCAGTGATCTGCCGCCTGCTTCATCTGGTCCGTGTGAAGACGAGCATCAGCATCACCATCATCATCAGCATCATCATCATCAGTCCTGCACTAAAAGAGGCCACAGCTTTTCAGCTGCTCTGTCGGGACGGATCAAACCGAACCCCGGACCAATCGTCCATCTGTCTTCAAGAGGCCCCCGGAGCTCAGAGAGCCGCTCTCCACAGACTTATTAGTATCAGTCAGCATCATTCACATCTTTGTTCAAGGTTTGTTTAAAGCAAATAAAGCAAACCCATGGTTTTTATATAGAAGATGGATCACCATGGCAACGACCCATCTTGTCTGAAGTCTTTCCAGTTGTAGGAGATGATGATGGTGGTGGTGGTGGTGGTGGAGACGGCGATGATGGATCAGCTTCACACGAGGAGACACTTCTGATCGGATGGTTTTGATCGGAGATGATCTGGTGGTGTGTGTGGTTGCCATGTTGAAGGGCTGAAGGCCAGTAACATGTAAGGATGTGATTAGATAAAGACATGAAAGAGCGAGTGAAGCTTTTAGCTTTTAGTTTAGTGGAGAGAAAAAAAGGGAAAAAGCTTGATTTGGATCAATGAATATTTAAAACAACAAAAGGAGAAGAAGAAGAAGAAGAAAACAGAGTCAGGTGTTTCCTTGAGAGTGCGACCAGCTCTCTGTTCAGGTGATGTGAACATACAGGTGAAAAGGTCTCATGTCTAGTGGAGAACTGGGGGGCCTGGGGGTCAGGAGGTTACGCTGAAGTGCTTAAGTGTGACACAGAAACGTTGTCAGGAGCTCGATGGAGCTGAAAGATGAAGATCAGAGACGGTGAAGGAGAGAAGAAGAAGAAGAGGAGGGCGACAAGTTTCCTGTGTTTTTTAAGGACACAAACCGAACTGTGGATTCTTAAAACACTCGTCTGTATCACATGTGGACGGACGCCATGCTGATATGCTGGGGATGCTAATAAGTCCGCCTGTCCCTAAATGCACCACCAACGCAGACTAAAACCACTCAACAACATCTAGGTGGATGTTCTTCCTGCCTTGGAGCTGTCTGTCGCTCCAGTTAGAAACATTAGCATTTAGCGCATAGCTGAAATGTCATTACGAGCATGTTAGCGTGCCGACAGGTCAAAGGTCACTGTGTCGAGGCCTCATGGAGCTGAAAACTGCAGGATTTCTGCTGGTGGCTGCACATTTTCTTCCCCTGTTGCACGATTCAACCGTCTGAGTCTGTCAGCAGCTGATGATATATACAAGCTCTCTGCCGCTGCCGCCTTCTTCTTCTTCTGCTACATATGGAAACTACATTGCAGAGTTATGTTAACTACACACACCACGTGACACAGGCTCTGGTTACACATTTGAAGACTTGTGCTGAAATCCAACTAAATCTCGGCTCCGACTTCGGCAGCACTTCTGTGTGGCTTCACTTGGACTCGGGCCTCCGGGGTGAGATGGTTTAAGACTCCTCCCAAAGCAGGAAGAGCTCAGCATCTTCATCTCATCTTCACAGCTTAAAAAGACAAAATACAAGAAAATCAACTGTGAGCAAAGGTAAAAAAAATAAAAAAAAGGTTCACTGACTCATGGCTCGTACCTGAAGCAAACACTGTGAGCCGCAGTGAATCAATAAAATACAGAGCGTGAAGTCTCAGGCCTGGTTTTGAAGGTTGTAATGGGTTTTTTGGCCACTGTGTGTTTTACCTGCTGCTTCCCGTCTGTTCCATTACTGCTATGTTCCTGTCTCGCCCGGTGTGTATGTGTGTGTGTGTGTGTGTGAGTGAGAGAGAGAGCACCGACCAGCTCAGCCTGATGGGGAAAGCACACCTCTGGAGATTGGCCCAGTCTGTCCCGCCATTATGGACCAGTGGGTGCAGCCGTCTGACTGTGAAACAAATCAAAACCTTCACCTCATGCCTTGCATGTGTGTATGTGTGTGTGTGTGTGTGTGTGTGTGAGAGACTAAGACAGAATTTAAGGTTTATCATCTTGTTATTCCAGTGTTTTTTTTTTTCCTCCTGAACAGAGGAATCACATTCACACGTCACTGCTTCACATCTTCCTGTTTTATTTTGGCGGTCCTCACATGTCTCTCTGACTTCCTGCCCTTCGTCCATCCTCATTGGTTTGTTGTGCATTTTATGACTAAAGCACGAAGCTTCAGTTCAGATTTTCTTTGCATATACAATGTGTCATATACAGAAGATCAAACACATGGCAAAGCATATGAGTAAACATCTGGATATGGAGGCAAATGAACATCTGCACATCGCTCTGGTGAAGATTAACATGATTCAAAAGAAGAAATGGGGTGAAAATTGCAAAAACGCATCACTGAGGTCACCGGGGGTCAGATCCACATTGTCTCCACGTCTGAAATAAAACGTCGAGGTGTGAACGTGGTCGTAAAAATCAGTTCAGTCATCTGCCACGTGACAGTAAACAGCCCGTGTGTCGAATCCAGTCACCTGTGGTCACCTGTGGTCACCTGGCTGCTGCTGCTGCTGCTGCTGCTGCTGCTGCTGCTGCTGCTGCACCCAGGAGCAGGGTGAGTTATCCTGACGAGCCTGAGGGCCTCGTGGACCTTCTCCTGATGAACTAACAGCGTGGATACGATGCAGGTGTGCTGTTATTATTCGCAGCCTTGGTAATGGCAACACCACATCAAGCCTGGAATGAGTAAACATCTTTCAGCTCTGTACAGCTCTCAGCTGCCGGCCTGCTGCTGCTGCTGCTGCTGCTGCTGCTGCTGCTGCTGCTGCCGCCGCTGCTGCTGCTGCATTCAACTCGGGTGAATGTCTCAAAGCCAAAATATGTTAAATCCTTCCAAGAGGAGAAGAACAAGAAGAAGACACAGCACCAGCAGTGGACAAAAGACACAGTGTATTGTGTGGATCCGCCTGGACGCCTGATGTCACAGCCGGCCGTGCTTGAATTTCAGAGACAAACACAACAATGGCATCTGCAGAAGCAAAACGAAGCCACAGGCCAGCGTAACAAAGACGCCGCCTGAAAACCGAGAAAAATTGAAAAATGTGCAGAAAAGAAGGTCAGAAAGAAGCTGGTTCCTCCATCTGCTACAGACGTGCGGCCATGTTACTCACTTTTCCATCATATTCCTGCACATTGTGATCCTGAAGAAGAACTCACAGCACTTTTATATCGACAGGCGCTGAGGCTGAGCACCGAGCTCCACCGGTCAATACTTTCTCTGAGGTTAAAGCTCCAGAAGTTTACATGGAGCCCGGGGGGGGGGGTCGTGTCTGTCAGCACAGATACTGCTGCTGCTCATCTCTGCTCTTTAATTAGCCGCTGCTAATTAGAGACGAAGGCGAATGACTGTGGGTCAGAGGCCGTAAAACACCTCACAATCTAACAGAGCATCTCGCTCCTGCTCTCCAGGCCTCAGCAGCTCAATCCTCATGGATCCCATTTACTTCTCTGGTGCAGTGGTGGAAAATATGCCGCGACTGAAACCAGAGAGGCAAACTCAGCACTGCTGCGTTTGAGCTCATATGATATTTAAAGCGTTTCTCTGAATGGTCTGAGTTTTGTTCTGTGAAAAGACGCTTGTTCTTTGGGATCGAAGGGAAACGTGACGCCCACGTGAAGTGAAGGGATGTTTCTGGTTCTGACTCTGGTGGATTTCACATGATCTCCAGGTTTTGCTTGTTTAACGTTCAACTCAAGAACGAGCTAAAACTCAACAGGAAGTGTTTCTTTCTGGGGGACATAATAAAGCGACGGACCAGGCTGGGGCGCTTCAGTTCAAAGCTTCTTCACTTCAGAAGTTGCTTGGTTTATTATAATGTCAATATCACAATGCAACTGTACTGTTAGCTTAGCATTAGCCTTTAGCCAGGTCCGACACTTGTATTTGTGTCCACCAGAAACACTTCTGTCGTGTTGTGAGGTTTTGAAGACGTTTTCTGAATTCATAGCACATGTGTGTCTTTGCATGTGTGTTTTTTGATCCCACAGGGCCACCGTACTCCTCCGCCACCACCACCATTTGTAAAAACAAACAAACAAACAAAACAAAACAAAACAAGACAGTCCAACAAAACAATGACATTCCTCCTCTGACCTCTCCACCTCCAGTTCATAGGCAGCAGCAGCATCATCCTTTAGATCTCACAGTAAATCAAACACACACACACACACACACGAGGATGGAAAATGACATTTTGGAAAGCAGCAGTGAATTCTCAGTGAATACCGCGGCGTGAGGAATGTTTTCACCGCAGGACAAAGGAACTTCTGTTTCTCTTTGTGATCTTTGGACTCATCTCACGAGGCCTCTTTTCTCTACCCGGTGTGTCGACTGTAGCCGTGGCGACCGTCCAGACCGTTTTGACCACCACCACCACCACACACCACCCTCTGACTCCAGGCAGCCGTCACCACAAGAGAGCTCATCCCACAACCAGAGGAGATGGTCGGACCGAGCCAGACCAGGCACCACCAACCCTCCGGAAAACCGAAGACATGAGGAAATGGAGGAAGCTTGTCAACAGAGACCCCCCCACCCTGCCCCCCCCACATCCTTAACTTCATATAAACCACTAATTTCATTTAATTAGCATCTCTCTGACAAGATTTATACGGTACAGTGGATTACATCGGACTCTACAGGTGTTCCCGTTAAATAAAACACCTAATTGGCGTCTTTAACAGAACATTAACTTGCAGCGGATGATATTTTCTCTGACGTGTGCTCCAGTTACACTCCCAAGAAAACAGTTAACAAGCCTGTTGGGTGGATGATGTCCTAAATTCAGAGAGTCCTATGGGAAATTATCGTGGTGAAGCAAAATACCAAACAAGTCGACATGACCAGACCAGAGGAGCTTTCAGAGATGATGACTCAGGGTTGCTGTTATGAATCACGGTGCAGTAAAAGAAAAAGAAAAAAAAAAAAAAAAAAAATCTGGATGGCGGTCCTGCTTCTGAGGGAGTCTCTGTCTGCCGCTGCGACACGGCCTCCACCCCACATGACCCTGAAAACAAGCTTTAATTAAGAGGCCTTGCCACCAGTGAAATCCCGAGGTGCCTGTAGGACAGCAGATCTGATCTCTCCCAGTTAATTCATAAAGCCGCAGACTCGACTCATCTCAGAAAAGAAAAGGCCACCCCGGGATCCACTAATGAAAATCTGGTTGAAACCATGTGGGCACATGCATTTCAATGAGGAATTTACTTTTGACAGGCAAAGAGCTGGTTTTATCTTTCTCATACCAAAGTCCAAAAACACTTAAATATGGATAATATTGCCTTTTACAGTCTTAATTTCACACCAGGGATCAGTACCATGCATAGTGGCTCCTAAATGTTGGTATAATGGAGGAAAATAGGAGGAAAAGTGGGTTTGATGGTGACAGTTGGCCATTTTAAAAGAAAAATATATATATTATAAAGCTTTAATTAAAGTTTCTTCACCTCACACCTCCCTGTGGTCTTATAACACAGGTTATTATTGTTTTTTTTTTTGCTTGTGACCTGAATGCCCCTCATGCACAGAGAGATAATGTAATTTACAGACGCTCCCTAAACACCTCACACGTAGACGTCGCCGGCGTTACCGCTGCTGCACCCTCAGCTAGCTAGCTCCGACAGGTGTTTTCATTAATGAAACAGCGATGTTACGACAAAAACAAGAACTTTATTATGAGTCCCATGAGATAAAGCTGTGGTGAACAGTCTAAGACAGAGCTGGCGTGTCCCCAGAGAGAGCTGAAGTGTAGCTCTGGAGAGGTT